>CM034146.1:302656145-303138645 GCA_019776745.2 Taxus chinensis
CCTTGATAGCTTGATCATCATGTTTCCACATATTTGCTATATTTCGCTACTCATAGCCATCTAGTCATTCCACAATGGTTGTCCTGGCACGACCTCAAGAGGTTGAGTGCAACTAAAGGTCATGTGCTGGTTTTCATTCATACAGCCACCATTATAACCATGTCAAGTTATGCATGCCCATAGTCAGGTGATTGGTAGTAGTGATAGAGGGGAGAAAGAGGTGCAGACAGACCTCAGGTGGTAGAGGTTGGGACAACCCTGAAAGGGTAAGCTTCCACAGTGGATGGGAGAGTAGAGAGGCCCCAAGAATGCCATCATGAGTGGTGATCAAGAAGGCTAGGATGAGGGTATTTATCATATATAGGTGCCAAAATAATGACTTATATGATGGGGACGGTAGGGTAAAGAGCATAGGCTTTGAAAAGGTGGAGGTTGTTTTGGGAGCCTAAGCAGACATTGTTGTCATAATGGCACAAGTTAATCAATAATGTGAGCCTCAAATTTAGTAATATGATAACATAGACGATGTTGAAATAGATTGCTAATGAGGTATGTGAGTTGTGTGTTTTTTCATAGTAGACCACAATTAAGTGACATGCGATTATTAAGGGTGTACATCATTAGATCTTAGATGACATCCTAGACCTGAAAAATATGATCTTGATGGTGGATATAATTTGTAAACAACAATTAACCCCCTATTGTTTTGAATGTTTACAAAAACAATCAATTAACTTATCAATTTTTGTGACTTGTATGAGTCAAAATCCGATAAAAATCTGAATTTTAAATGTTATAAAATGATCCAAAACTAATTTAAAGATTCCCAAAAATCAACTTAATCAATAGTTCGATCAAAACCATCTAGATTTCATTTTACACGAATTTCTGTAAATGTCATAACTAATTAAATTATATTTATTTGAATTAAAATCAGACTTAGTTAATGAGGAAGGTGGACGAGTAACCTATCTCAAAGAGTGAGGGACCCTTATCTGGTTCACCCATAGATTGATCAAGTCATATCTCATATCTGGTGGGGGATATCTCTCTCTATAGGGCCCTAGACGGCATTTAACAACACAACACAACATTGAATTTAATTTGTACACAATGCTCGGTTTGTACATAAATGCAATGTTTGTACATAATGTTTGCACATAATGTTTATCAAACAATGTTTTTAATGAATGTTTGCACACATTTTTTGTCAAAAAAAATTATTAGAAACAAAAAAAGTAGAAATCAGAATGCAAAATTAGATAAGAGATGACACAAGATTGTTTACGGAGATCAGAAATTACATACGTCTTTCAGTTATTTTCAAATTGATCCATTAATATGTCAAAATTACAAGTATAATAAACTTACAATAAACAATAATAGATCTTGAAACCTGCAAATTCATGCTCTTAGATCTTCGGAAGACTCTAAAGATGATCATTGTTTTTCCTCCACCTTCCCGAAGCACTTGCATAGTCTCTTTCCTTCGTTCTTTGTCAAAAGATAATTTCATGATTTAAAACAACATCAAAATAACTCGAAATCAGGAAAATAATAGATGTTCTTAGATCATCTCAGAATTATGAACAAATTTTTAGTTCACACCGAGATCTGAAAATTCCCCTAGACTGCACAAAAATCCATTTCTTTACAAACTACTCTATTACAAAAAGTATAGACTTGAGTCAGCGTGTGGCTCAATGGAAAAGGCTATATTTTGCAAGGATGTGGTTGGGGGTTCAGTTCACCCCAACTACCCACCACCCACATTTTACTTTTCTTGGGATTAAATCCCACATTCCTCACGCGGATTTTGGGAGTATTGTTATCCCGTGAAATTGGCAAGGGTAATTTTACGGGTAACCATCCCAAATTTTGTTCTGGTCCCTCGTCAGGGACCCCTCCGCATTCGGAACGTTGCAAAAAACCCTTTTCCGGGAAATCTAGTTTTCCGAACTTAGCCTTTTTTGGGTCTTTTTGGTCGGGCGCACCTAATGTCTATGCAACATAGAGTAAGCATGTGCCCCCTTTAAATCCTTTGGCGCACGGTTTGAAGTGTCGACACACAGCCTCCCCATGTTACGCCTTTCTTGCATGCGCCAAGGCGCATGCGCCTTTGTGTCAACAATATTTTTGTTGCGCCGCATTTTGGTGCGCCAAGGGCGCACGTATTTCCGTGTTGACAGCACTTTTGGTGCGCCAAGGGCGCACATAACTTCGTGTTAACATGTGTTTTGATGCGCCAAAGGGCGCAAGCTTTCCAGTGTCGACAGGCGTTTTGATGCGCCACTTCAAAAAGTGGTTGGCGCATTTATTACAACTTTGCCTATATATAGGCGCATCCGCCCTGTCACTTTCACCAGTCAGAAAACACGTGATTATTCTTTTCCCTCTGCACCTGTCAGCACGCCTGTCATTCTCGTATCACGTCGTGGACCCAGTTTCACCTCTCACATTATATATATTCCTGGTAAGTGGTCCTTATTGCTCTTGTGTTTTGTGTTTTGGTTATTGGCTGTTTGTTTGTGGGGTTGGATTAAATAGATCTGTGAAACCATGACCTCCCTTTGCTATTTTTGTTGTCCTCCCCCATGCACTTCTCCCTCTTTCCAGATCTGCTGGTAAAGAGGACTCTGTCTTGGAAAAAATCACTTGGATCTCTTTGTTTTAGCCCGTTCATCATCCAAGGAACCCTGCAGAAGAGGCTTAAACACATGTAACCCCTCCAGAGGAAGAACAAGACTTAAAAATTGATAGACTACTCTTTCTCCTCTTTGGCGCAGTCGCCACCTTTGCAACATGAAGTACAGTCACGCCAACGGCGCATCCACCATGCCTGCTGCATAAAAAACAAGTGCGCCCTCAAAAGCGCACTTTCCTTGCTTGTTACACCCGCTAACCCTGCGCCCTCTTGGCACACCAAACTCATGTGTAACATTGCAAAAACTTGCGCCATTGGCGCACCTTGCATCCATGCAACACCAACCTTACTTGCGCCAAGTACAAAACTGTTAACGGCGCAGGCGCATCCCTTATTACAGCAACATCATGTCATGCAGACCTTCCATGCGCCGCGCCAAGTTCCCCTGTGGCGCATGAAAAAATGATGTTACACACATTAAACCTGCGCCCTTTGGCGCATCCTGTACCCGTGTAACATGAAAAATATCAACGCCCGTTATAAAATGCATATATATGGCGCAGGCGCACTTCCGCTTGCAACAACAAAAAATGTCATCTGCAGTGTCCATGCGCCCTGCGCCCTTTGGCGCTAATTTATCCCTTGCAGCACCCCTTTTCTGTGCGCCATACTATTTAACCCTGCAACCTACAGTATTCATGCGCCCTGCGCCCTGAGGCCTTAAAATTGCTAACTCTTCCTTCTGTCAACGCTTTAATGGAAGATCAAACAGCTAATATGACTTTCCTGCATTGGGTTTCACTTCTTCTTCTTGCAGATCAGCAACTGAGTTCAGAACTACATATGTCAACATCAAGTAAGAGACCTACCAAGTCTAAGGGCAAAGCCAAGCTCACAGAGGAAGAAATGAAGTACAAATATCAGAGGGTCAGGATGCCCGAATCCCAGGCAGAGTGTGACCTGGATATAAGAGACTCAGAACTTGGTCACATTGATATGGAGGATTTCTGGGCCAGAACCCGGAGGGTCACAGGAAGTCCCTGGATGGACAAACTGGTAGGCAGTGGCCTGCATTTTGCTGGAGGGATCCCAGTTAGTGCTGTGAACAATGAGTTCATGATGGTAGTAGCCCGCTGCTACAACAAAGACACAAGATGCGTCCAGAATGAGAAGGGCGAGGTCGTGATCAACCTCACTGCCCGACACTTCGAAATAATGCTCGGCATTCCTCACCACCGGCACTTTGTGGCCGTAAGCCAGGAAGATTACACCAAGGCTTGGGAAGATAATGAGGATCAGTGTATGCAGTTGATGAATGAGGTATACCTGAAAAACAAGAAGGTGGTGACCAGATGGCCACAAGTCATTCATCGCAGCGATTTCTCAGAGGAACTCAGTGATACAATCACGTTCCTAAGCAGAGTATTTGGGCTTCCTGATGCCCACTACTTTCATAAATGGATGCTTAGATACCTGGAGACGATGAACAAAAATATGCCAGATCAACGCTTCGAGTGGGCGGAGATCATAAGCAGCACCATATCTGAGCAGCTCCAACAACTTACCACAACGGGGAGGTTCTACATGAACTCCTACGTAGTTTATGTTGCGGCCTCAGAAAGAGATTATCCAGCCTTAATGCGGTGCGGGGTTTGGCCCCAAGTCAAAATATATGAATACTATCCAAAACTAAAGCTGGAAAATAGTATCCCCCAGTTTACAAAGATTAACGATGCCTTCTTCTACGGCATCGTCTGCCTTTTGAGGCCAAACATGACTCACAGTCGTACGACCAAGAGCATTGTTGCAGCAACAGAGAAATGGGGGGCCTTGTTCACTCAATTCCCCACCTTCACTTATCTGAGGGCAGCCAACTTCTTGGGGGAACCAACCAAATTGCCAAGATATGCCGGCCCCAAGTTGATCCTGTTGGAGCTGTCAAGACAGCTTATAACCTACCACGAGAAGTGCCTAAAGAGAAAGAAGGGTGGAACTCCTTTCCCCCTCACAGTGGGCAGGTATACTTGTCTCTCTCACCACAAAGCACGGGATATGTTTACAGAACTGGAGCTGCTAAATCTAAAGCACAACTTCCCGGCAAGGCCCACTTTCGACCCAAGGAATTGTCTGCCTAGGGCCAAACTCGATCCGATCCACATTCCACAGATCGAGGATATTTATATCGACCTGTATCATGAGGTCGAGCTCAGAAGGAAAGACCATTCCCACTTGGCCTTGGCTGAAATCATCCAGTATGGCGTAGCCATCGTCCCAAAAGGTTATCAAACTGCTGATCAAGAGGTTGATCAGGTATATCTTGACACGGGTGGGGACGACTGGCCTTTCGCTGTAATTGACAGAACCAAAGCGCCTCAGACAATAGAAGAAAGGGTCAAAGAAACTCTGCGAAGAACAGAGCACTGGTGCAGGATGAATGGTCTCATCTACCTCGGAGTTGATTTCACCACTTCTCCGTTGGGCAACGCACCTTCCAGGCCAAAACAGCTGCCAAAGAGCAAAGGGAAAGACAAAGAGGGTGAGTCAAGCTCCACCCAAGAGGAAGCTCCTGAAAGTCCTCCTTCCGCTTCACAAGAACGGGTTGTAATCCCGGAAAGCCTAGAGAAAGAAGCAGCGGAAGATGTTCTGATAGGCACATCCACTCAGGATGTTGCCACTACTGTAACTATTGAAGTCCCTTCTATCTCTTCTCCCTCTCCTCTTTCCCCTCCTCGAGTGACCCAAGCGACCATTCCTTTGGTCGTATCCTCTCCCCCATCTTCTGTCGTTCCCCCTTCCTCATCGTCCATCTTCTCTTCTCTTGCGGAGCTGTCCCCCACCATTTCTTCCCTCATCTCTCAGCTCCCTTCCTTTCCCATGTCTACCTCCCCTGCAGTATCTCTTCCTCCCGTGAGCACTTCCTCGGCCTCCCTCTCAATGCCGCCTCCAAGTGTCTCCACGCATTTTCCTTCTACTACTGCAGCTGCTCCCTTTACTATTTCCGGCCCCTCTCCCATAAGTCCAGCATGGATCTCTCAGCACCTGAGCCAACAAAAGAGGAAAGTTCCCATCGCACCGATGGACTTCTCCGTCATCCCATCAAAGGGGACCAAGAAGCAAAAGCCTTTAACCCGCTTCTCTCAGAGTGCGTCAGGAGAGAGAGTAATGGAGATAGCATACCCCAATCCTTTAAAGGATAAAAAGGATCTGTCTTCGACAGATTACACAGTGACCCAAGTCACAATGGGGACATCTTCAGAAAGCCTTCAAGGAGAGGCCCTATCTGTAGTTGACGCCCTTTGCAAGAAGCTCCAGGAAGCAAAGGAAGAGAAAAGGCTATTAAAGGAGCAAAATAAACATCTTCTCCACGCCTTGCAGAAAATGGGCAGTGCGCCTCCTACAACTGCCGCCGAAACTCCTGAGCCTTTGAGCCAAGATAAGATTAATGAATATGCCAAAATCGGCGAGCAGGGCATGGCAGTTTCCGCCTGGAGGAACCAAATCCTCAAAGAAAGTGAGGGAGTGATCGCCAAGTTCACCGGATTATATCAGAATATCAATCGGAAGAACAGAGAGCTCCAGGCGATAGCAGGACCCATCTCCGAAGAGCTGGACCATGCCAAGATGCAGCATGAGACCTTTCAGAAAATGCTCGACTGTTCAGTCAAAGATCTGGTCAAGTTCGGTGTCTTTGGACACCCCAGAGCCCTCAACAAAATCCTTTCTACTCTGGATTATCGGGTTGATCAGCTGGAGTTCGTCCTAGAGAAGATTGATAAGATAAAGGAGGAAGCCCTGGATGCAATGCATCAAATGGAGCAGATTGTCCTGAGAATGTCTCCAGGCTTGCTCACTCCTTCTTTCACCTTAAGAAAGGTAGAGGAAACTATTCGGATCTTTAAGGAGATCGTTTCACAAGGGCTGGGACCAGAGGTCACTTTCGACGCCGAATCCATCAACAACCTGCTGGCTTGTCGTGACTTCATTGGGTACCTGATAGAGGCAGAAAATGATTATTCCAAACTCCCAGAAAAGCTCACGGATGAGCGGGAGACTTGCGAAGCTATCAGTGATCGACACAAGGATCCTTCCCAGGATCAACTTCAACCCATGATCAGCAAGTTCATGGAATACCGTGCCTAGTTCCACATCTCGTCGCCTGAGCAGCAACAAAAGCAGGATACCCCCTTTCAGCCACGGGACGACGATGAATAGTTTCCTTCTTCCCGACTTTCTCCTTGTAATTATCTAAAGTGTGTTGACACAAATGATGACATCATCCATGTTGCACCATGGGATGATGTCATCCACAAAGTTGTCAAAAAGTCAACAAATGACTTTGGAATCTCTTGTAAGATATTTTTGTAATTAAGTGGTTGGTTTGCTTTTGTCTTCTTTTCTTCTCTCCTTCTATATATACTTGAATACTTGTTGTATTCAAAGGTGTGGATATTTTTTAGATGAAAAATAGAAGTGAGAAGAAAAGGCTTTGTACTTTTTGTAACAGAAGAAAACATTAATACAAATATTAAGACTTTGTGCTGAAATATGTGTGTTATGGGCATCTGATCTTTCTTATGTTAGATCTGTGTGATCATTCTGTTGAATCTACTTCTACTTTGTTGTCATTTATTCATCAGTATTGCTTTGTTCGTCTATGCAAGTAGGTTCGGCTCTGTTTACTACCAGCCCAAAACATAGACCCTCTGACCTTTCTACTTTGGAATTCATTTCTTTTCTCCCTTCAGATCCGTCTTCCTTCCTTTCCTTTCCTTCATTCCTTTCTGTTCTTCGTCGGAACTACTCTACTGGGATGAGATCCCAACCCCTGAAGGCAGAATATTGTGAGACTTGCACAAGATTCCTGCTGGTAGAATAGCAATAAACCAGTTTCGCTTTGTTGACTCAAAGAGGGGCTATGCCCTGCACACTGTTGTCTCATCTATCCATAGATCTGCTCTCGCGACAGATTTTCAAACCAACAAGTATTTTTTTAAAAATGGAGCAAGGGGTTAAACCATGTGGTTACGAGCCACTTTTGCATTCACTAACCTACCACATATTTACTTTGTTGGGTGAGTTGGTGGTGAATTGGTGGGAGTATGTTGTGATTTAGTTGGAGTGTGGGTTGGGTGCATGGTGAGTTGACCACGTGGGTGAGTTGGTTGAGATGTTGGTTGTTGTGGAGATTGCACCCAATTTAGCAAGTCGGTGGTAAAGGTAATTGCATAGTAAATAATTTAAAATTCAAGATAGTTAAATCCCACATTCCATAAGCAATTACAAAATGAGGCATATATATACAAAAATGTGACAATATTAATACAAGGATATGGAAGCAAAGGCATGCCTCCACAAAAAGAGTGTGTTGATCCTGACTAAGAGCCCCCAGCCAAAAAATAGCGGGCCCACTTGTCTGAACTTGAGTGTCGAATAATGGAGGCAAAAACTAGAAACACCTTTTTTAAAATTATTTTTGCACTGCCACATGTTGCATTATGATTGGTCTGATGCCCCTATTTTTATTCCTCTAACTGATAACTTCTACAGATGGTATCTTGCTCAAACAGAGTTTGTTTCATGCGTTCATATATGCGTCACAAATCTCTCATAGCGCTCTACCATACTGTAATGATTTTAGTAGATCTAGGGAAACTTTGTCCACTAAAATGACCTTTGGATCACACCTCCCCACTAAGAAGGCTTTTGTTCCACAAAAATTGTTTTTACCCATTAAAATTGTTAATCATCTTCCTGCATCTCACAACACACAGGATCCATATAAATAGTGTTGTAGGAAAAAATTTACTATAAATTCTTGAAAAGCATATCACAAAATTGATCTTTTTAAACTGGATAATAGAAAAGCCTACAAGAGGCTAGAGTTTGACTGATTCCCTGTGAATCTACAAACATTTGTAAACAACATAGATCAATTTTAAAAGACAAAAAAATGCTAATAATAGGTGAATGTTTAACTGAATCCCTATATAATTGTCAAACCACATTGACTACAACTGTCATCACAAAATTTATTGGTTTTAAAATAGACAATCAAATACCAAAAGAGGTAACTATCAAATTGATTCCCTATAACATGGTCAATCTCTGCAAATACAATCTCACCCAAAATAGATCAGTAATAAATAGACAAAAAAATGCCAACATCTAGGCTAACGTCCATGTGAAACTGTTAGATCACTGCAACTAGAAATATGATTTCCAGTGTAATCAAAATGTATTCTAATGTTGTAACCACGTTTAGAAATCACATTTATTTCCCACATGGGTCTTATAAAACATGTGATTTAAAAGTATGACAACAATGAAATTTTACATTTTGATCACAATTACAAACACTACCCAAAATATGGGTCTTAAAATGCATCTAACATATACATGCCAAAAAAAGATGCATTCACAAAACAACAGTTACTTTGAAATGCAAGTATCGAAAATTGAACACTGTCAATGTGCCGAACAACCTACGTAAACTGCTATCAAAAATGTCCAACGCTAAAAAAAATGAGTATTATTCCTTTTACCCAAACTGTATCAGGCACTCAAAATGCTAAATAGGATATTCAAATGGAGTATTTTCAAATTTTGAAATGTAAGACGATAACTGAGCATGATGAACCCGTCTCTCAATTCCTCTCATGAATTTGATAACTCCAAAATTCATTTTCCATTTTAAATTTTTTTAAAATTTGGGTTTAATTCCTTTACCAAAATAAACGGGAATCCCAAA
Organism: Taxus chinensis; assembly: GCA_019776745.2. Taxonomy (NCBI): domain Eukaryota; kingdom Viridiplantae; phylum Streptophyta; class Pinopsida; order Cupressales; family Taxaceae; genus Taxus; species Taxus chinensis. The sequence continues at coordinate 302,665,538 of CM034146.1, forward strand.
AGCAAAGGTGACACAATGAATTGAAAGCATGTTATTCATCAATATCAACAATGTTATATAAATATATCCATTAAAACAAATGATTTTTCATTTTCCATATCAAAATAAAATGGACTCATCTGTGGGAAATTTGTGGATAGATCCAAGGTTGTTTTATTTTCTATTGGTGGGTTAACAACTTATTTTTGTTTTACCTTATAAACCAACTTATTTTTACCATTTCTTAGATGGCATGTTGGGTGAAGTTTCCAGCATCTTTCAACCTTGTGTCCACTCATATGAAAATGAGTTCAATGGTTCCTCTTCCTAGGAGAGGAAAATTGTTTGCCATTTCTCTCCCTAACATGATAAGATTTATCTTTATAAATGAGCTCATCAGGAAACCACTTCTACAAAAAATAATTTCTCTTCCAAAAAAGGCAACAGAATGATTACTTAACCCATAAAAAGTGCACATAAAAGCATACATCATTTTCTAAATATCAAATCCATATTGTTTAAACTGAAAGAGTATATCATCAAAAGTTTAACAATTTCCCTTATGTTTATGATTATGATTTGTGTAAGAACAAGGAGGTGGAATCTCATTACCTCTTCTCTAAAATTTCTTACCCAATCATTTATTAATCTGTAATGATGAATCAACAATTTCATGTAAAGAGTCCTCTTGTAAGACTAGAGGGGTAATCACTTGGTTTTCGGAAGCTTGTCTCCCTTCAGCATTTTTCAAGCACTCTCCAATTTTCTTTCCCACACTAGAATAACCCAAACTTAGAAAATGGGGATGATCCTCTACATGTATTGAGTTAGCAATACCTTGGCCATTCTTACCAAGTCCTATTCCCTCAAATCCCATTTTAAGCAAAAATTTAATTCAAATGCCCTTAGTATGTTTTTCAAATTAACCAAAAATACTACGTGAATCTGAATGGGAGGAAGAAAAATATGGTGATAAACTTATAGTGCAATCATTTTTCATAGTTTTTTCATTTGAAGTGAAAGGCATATCCTTCTTCTGCTCACCACACTACAATCTTATCAAGAGCTCATCCTTGGTCTATAACTCTAATTTCAAACTTTTAATCTCCTCTTCCAAGGAGTAAATATTGCATCTCAAGATAGAATTCTCTTCCTATATATGTTTGTTTATGCTTTCAAGCTCTCCCAACCTCTCTCTTTACAAGTCTTTACCCATGGCTATATGCAAAAAACATGTGCTTCCAAACAATGCACATTGTAAATGGAATATCAAGCCAACAATGTCAATAAATTTGTTGGAGTTAGAAAACCAAACTGATATCAAATGCAAAATGAAAGCAAAACCACAAAATTCAACTAGCTTTGATACCAAAAACTTGATCTATAAACAATAATAGACCCTCTACTATTTTGAGTGTTTACAAAAATGATCAATTAACTTATCAGTTTGTGTGACTTGTATGAATCAAAAACTGACAAAAATCTTAATTTCAAATGTTATAAATTGAACCAAAACTGATTTAAAGATTCCAAAAAATCAACTTAATCAATGGTTTGATCAAAACCATCCAGATTTAATATTACCCAAATTCCTGTAAATTTCGTAACTGATAAAATTATGTTTATCTGAATTAAAATCTGACTTAATTAATGTAGAAAATTGGCTGAAATCATAGTGCAAAATCATATAAGAGACGACGCAAGATTTTTTATGGGGTTCAGAAATTTCCTACGTCTTCGAGTTCATTTCAAAAAGATCCATTAATATGTCAAAATTACAAGGACAATAAACTTACAATAAACAATAACATATCTTGAAACTTGCAAATTCATGCTCTTAGGCCTTCGGAAGACTCTGACGATGATCATTGTTTTTTCTCCACCTTCCCGAAGCACTTGCACAATCTCTTCCCTTTGTTCTATGTCAAAATTGACTTTCATGCTTTAAAATAACATCAAAATAACTCCAAATTGGTAAAATAAGTAATGCACTAAGATTATCTCAAAATTTTGAACAACTTTCCAATTTACACCGAGATCTTAAAATTCCCCTAAACTGCTCAAAAATCCATTTCTTTATAAACTACTATGTTACAAAAAATACAATCTTTAAAATTACCTTGTTCAAATACCAACTCGCCCTTTTATAGACTTGAGTCAGCCATGTGGCTCAATGACCAAGGCTATATTTTTTAAGGATGTGGTTGGGGGTTCGATACTCCCCAACCACATACTGCCCACATTTTACATTTCTTGGGATTAAATCCCACATTCCTCACTCGAATTTTGGGATTATGGTTTTAAAATGGCACAAGGGTTAAACTATTTTTCTACGAGAAGCTTTTGCACTTGTCAACTAGCTAAGTATTGACTCTTTTGGTGATTTGGTGGTGAATTGATGGAAGTATGATGTGGGTTAGTTAGGGTGCGAGATGGGTGCTTGACGAGTTGACCATGTGGGTGAGTTAATTGAGATGTTGGTTGTTGTTGAGATTGCACTAAACTTAGCAGGTCAGTGGGAATGGTAATTACATGGTAAATAATTTAAAATGCAATATACTTAAATCCCACTTCCCTGAAGTAATTACAATATGAGGCATATATATACAAAAATGTGGCAATGATAATATGAACATACATAGGAAAATGCACGCCTCTACAAAAAGATTTTGTCGATCTTGGCTAAGGGCCCCCAACTAACAAATAGTGTGGCCCACTTGACCAAACTCGAGTGTTGAAAACCAGAGCTGAAAAACAAAAACATATTTTTAAATTATTATTGCACTACCACGTGTCGCATTCTAATTGGTCTGTTGCCCCTATTTTTACTCCTCCAACTGGGAACTTCTGTGAACGGTATCTTGCTCAAAAAAATTCCATTTCACATGTTCAAATATGCGTCAGAAAGCTCTCATATCACTCTATTGGACTATAATTATTTCTAGAGATATACCAAAACTATGTCTACAAAACTGACCTCCGTATCAGGATCCAACATCAGTGATAATTAGAGACTCAACAAGTGTGTTTAGGATGGTGGGAGAGGCAACTTATGATATTAAGAGGCACATATATGCTCAATAAATAATGAGTGTGGGAGATATAATTTCCTTGGTGTAGGGGATTCTCTAGGTAGAGGTGAAACTGGCAGGAGAGAAAACAATGATAACGTAAGATGCATAGGTTACAGTTGTACCCCAACTGACTATGTAGATCATATTTTAGAGTTAGAGATTCACATAGATAGAACAAAGGAAGAGGCTATAGGGGATTGATCTAGAGCCTCATCACTGGAACGATACCTACGTGTTATGAGTCAAGTGTCATCAGCTCAAAGCATCAAACAATCTTTGCTTGAGGGAGGGGGGTACTTGAGGGATGGTTGTAATTTGAGATATAGATTGTATACGATGTAAAAGTGATTCATTATATATATATGATAGCATTGTTTTGGTGATGTCATGTTTATTGGTGTTGCATGTATGTTTACTTTTTTGAATCCATTTTCATATGTATGCATAAATATAGGAATATTTACGAATAAGAGAAATAAAATGATAATAGCGTTTAAAAAATTATAGGGCAGGTAATTTTGACTGAGATGGGGACCAATTAGAGGGGCAACCCAACCGATAAGAGGTAAACCCAAGAAAGAGATGATAGGAAAATGATGACCAAAGTAGGAATCCATGGCTGTAGAAAACCAAGTGAGAGATGAATTACCAAAGTATCTAAGATAAGAGATAGTATAGAATTACCAAAATATCCAAGATATGAAGCAATGGCCATAGAAACCCGAGTGATATGTATTAGATAATTACCAAAATATATAAGATATGAAACAATGGCCATCAAAACCCGACTAAGAAAGATGAACCCAAGCAATAGATCTATAGAGATAGACCAAGTAGAATAAAGTGTCTTAATGACAATGTGAATGATTGGCATGCATCATTGATGATGTCAATTACATCATGTAATATTTAATAGTGAGTATGAATCATGAGGTCCTTGAGGTTTTATTGTATGATGTTGATACCATGATGCAGTTTTAACCCTGTGGAAAAGAGGGAATCATCAATCTGATTAGAAATATATGTGAGGACATCAAAATGAATATCATCAAGAGAGGGATGAGAGGGGAGTGATGGGTTCTATGCGTACTAGATGATGACATAAAATAATGTGATGAAAGGGATCAAGCTCAATGTTTAGGTGCATGGGAAGAATGTTCTCATACTTAGCACTTGCGGTTGATAACCTACCATGTATCACATATATGTGATAAAAAACCATGATGAGAACAAAAGAGTGGTGTTACGGAAGAGGGTTGTGTGGATTTTTTTTGTTGGTCTCATGTGACTTCCACTTTGAATTTATTCATATATCATCGACAAGATCTACAATTTGAAACATCATACCCATGAGCCTCATGCCACATGTAATATGAGTCAGCCACATGTAGGCTAGGAGCCATGGCAAGAAGAGTTGATGGTGATGTCCTAGAAGGTAGAGTTATAACGAGGAGAAGTATAATGGGAAGGAGTGGAAGATGTCACAATAAGTGATGTAGAGGGGCTATATGAGGCAATAGGTTATGGGTTAGACATTAAATCATAAATTAGGGGCATGTAGTACATGAGCTCATCCTTAGAGATGAAGTTAAAATAAGTATCATCGTCATCCATAACGTCATATTCCTTCATATCAGAGGTAGTATTTGTGTTTTTTGGGGAGATAATGATAATGTTGATGTTATGTTGTGTAGGGATTCCTGATAGCATAGTATTTTAACATTCTTAGCATGGGTATAGCATATTAAGAGGGTATCATCTATAGAATTACCATCATTATAATCGAGTCTAGTAACATCGATAACACAAGAGAAAATAATAGCCTTGGATTGAACAAGATGTTCTATATAAGGCCACTTAGTGAAAGTAATGTGATATAGATGCAATCATAATCCTTCTCATGTTTGATGAGATTTCTCACTCATGTTTCAAGTTAATGAAATGCATACAAGAAATTAAGAAACTCAAAAACTATGGGCTGGTTTAAGGATACCTCATGATGTGGATGAAGACAAAGATGAAGATACGGGTGAAAAATATCCCCTCCACGGAGAGTTTGATAACGTGTACAAAAAATAGAAGCTAAAAAAGAAAACGATTAGTAGATAAGATGGTGGGTTTCCTGACAAGGTCAATCCCGAGAAGTGATAACTTCCTAGCGATGGATGTTAACCCACTTTGATTAAAATATATGATAACTAATAATGGATATGATGGATATAAATAACAATCTACAATAGAGACCTAAGATATGCTAGAAATACTCGAATAGATATTTAATAATGTAATTACTAATAAATAAGATCAAACTTGGTAGGGTCGACGGTGACTTGAGATTGACCGGTACAGTCGAAGGCGACCACGACAGAGCTGACCAATAGATAAGTAGAAAATAGATCTAGAACATGCTCCAAAAGGTTGGATCTGATGTTGGGGATGATGGGGGAATAAAGAGGATGAAAAAGAGGGCAGATCTAATGAAGATATTGATCGGGTCGATGGAGACTACACTGGATCGACCACGAATGGGGTAGGATTTGGGATTTTGGTGAGTTGAATATATGGGAGAAGGGATATGAAGAGGATCAAAGAAATGATGATGAAATGGAAGAGCTCCAAGATAACCTGCAAACCTACAAGAAAGTGGTGACAAAGAAAAATAAGGAATCCAAGCGAACTTCAAATCTTCAAACCTCCATGGATGGTGTGAAAATATTGTAATCTAGCTCCAAGTCAATGATTGTAACTCCTCAGAAGAGAAAGAATGAAACAAGCGCGTAAGGTAACAGGAACACCCAAAAAATTTCAGCCTTGAGAGAGGAAGGGTGGAGGTATATTAATAGGGTCACCGGTGATTGCGACAGACCATCCACTTGGGCAGTGGAGGTGATGTTTGTTTTCAAAATGGGGGCCTTAAAGGGGCTAAAATTGGGGTTTTAGCGATTTTGCACAAGTTAATGTTACATGGGGAGAATAAATGGTGATGGGAGGATAAAAGAGTATTAAAGGGTGTAAGTGGGAATCTTAGGGACAATAAATGGGGGATATTTATGCGTAAGATTAGGATAATGGATAGGTTTTTAGGGGTAACTAAATATAATTAGGGGTGGATAAATAATGGTAATATTAAATGGGATTAGGATATGATAATAGTAATTAGGTTTAATAGGAAAATAAGTATTTAGGAGGGAAAGAGAAATTTGAATAGGAAGGGACGTACGAATGTGCAAGGTGACAAAGAATGGGAATGAACGCATGATAGGGGACAATCATACCAAAAATTGGTGTCTACATTTTCCCCTTTTTGTCATGTGGTTTGTGTTAAGCAAGTCATGAGATAAAAATGAGAAGTGGTGAAAAATGATGGCTAACGTGATCCCCCTCAAACTAGGGATCGATGATACGAAGAAGAATCGATTACAAGTTTAAAAGAGATAGATAGAGAGAGGATGTAAGAGATCAAAAAGATAAGGAAAGAGATATAATGATGTCCCAAGTGAAGGGGGTGATCATTGATAAGATAAGAAGTAAAAAATAAAAATATGGCGGTGACCTTAGAAACACATCAATAGGGACATAGCATGGCCTACGATGGAGGTGACGTAAATGGCCACGGACCCTGTGAGTTGGCAGAGATCACTGTGAGATGAAAGGAATCTAATGGTATTTTTCTCAGATGGATGTGTGATGGTGCAAATTAACTTGCAACAATTAATATGTTGTTCATTAATTCACAAACATTTAATCATCAAACCAAGGGATGTAAACTTTCAATATTTCTAGTGTTGTATGCATAGTTACAAAGAATTTAGAAGGTATGGAAAGAAATTATTTTCACTATAATGCTTGAAATATAAATGCTTGAATCAAAACTAAAATCACACTGAAAGTAAATAGCTTCTAAACACTATGACTAAGGCAGAGCATGTAAATTCATAATGTAGATAAAGGAATGAATTGCTTGCTAGTCTATCCATGCAATAAAATAGAGAAAAAAACTATGGAGGGGTTTAGCAGACCACAAGTGGGCCCTGCCTTGGGTGTTAATCCCTCCTAAGGCTTGTAACTACAAGCTACTGAACAAAACTCAGATTCTTATTGCATTGGCATGAAGATTACAAAAAACAACTTCTCTATCTGTGTATCTTCTACTCTTCTAATTCTTTGTCTAGATCTACATCCAATACATTCCTAGCATTAAACCTTTTCTTTTATATTCCTCAATCACAATGAAACATGAGAAGAAGAGTTCAACTAGGAGTTCAAACAGACCAAGTAAAATATCTTCAATGAAACAATCAAAATATCTTAAACAAAACAATAATATTTTAAACACATGCAATAGAACTAACAGTTGTCCAAATATCATATACATAACTCAAGTAACCATTAAGTTCGTAAAATCACGTATTTAATTGATCAATTAGTTCTTTAGTGAGTTATAATAAGAATTCAGATCTATTCTTTATTTATCTTCAGTTCTCATGTTCCAGTTTGTAACTGCCTCTTCCATGACACTTACATGCTTGGAGTGTCATCCTTCATGTTCCCAGAGATCTTCATAATCACTGATCCTTTGCTATAGGTGATATTTTTTGGCTGTGAATGAGTTGTTGCAGGCATGTCCTTTGCCTGTAGGTGATTACCTTTGGATGTGGATGAGTTGCTCTAGAAAGGTCATTTACTACATGCATGTTACTGCATATAACATCTTATTTACAAACAAGAGTGGCATCACACATATCATCATCCAAACAATTTATTGCAGCCATAAGAATAAATGCAAACTCAGAATACCACAAAATAAATTTAACTAGTAATAAATATATTAATCAGTATTATGCCAATAATTTCAAGTTATATCGATGATGTTCAATAGTATAACAGTGAAATACAAGGACATAGTCTCAATGGATTAACAAAATTATAGTGATGAGTTGTTTATAAAGGGAATTAAATCAACTCATCACATCCCCAGGCTTAATTTCTTGAATTTCCTCATTCAACTTCCTTACGATCCTCCTGAATGATGTTGCATACTCATATAAAATCCACTGGAGAATCTATCCCTTCTGATTCAAAGAATAAGTAACCTCCATTTATCCTAAGCTTGTTCATGACTCTATCTTGTATTATTTCATTTAATGGTTGATCACCTATCCATTCTGGTATTGGAAAGTGGAAGATAAGGGAATGATAGCCTATTGGGAACCATTTTCAGCACATCCAGTGGCAATTTCGATGTATTCATTCACTCTTCTTAGAGTTGGTATTATGTTAGGGTACGAATGCATTTCCTTCTATTTCAGTTTAGGAGACATTTCATTCCAACGCATTCTATAGGATTGAACTATTTGAATTTCTTGAGCTTTAATCATATCTCTGACATCATGAGTTGTTTTCCTCATCTGCCACGCCATTCTTCTAATTTCCTTCTTTTGCATATACTTTCCATATTTCTCTATAATTTCTTTAGTGTTATTAGCTTCATCCCTGACCATCAGTGGTTGTGCTTTCTCCAAATGCATGTAGTCCTCCATTTGTCATTTTTTATCCAACTCATTCTAAAAATAGGAACAAATTACTTTAACCGGAATATCTCCAATGTATAGGACTGGAATCCAATCCCTATCATATTCAAGAGCATAGTTATAAATGTAAAGTTTACAAAGTAGATATTGAGTTTCATGAGGGCTATTCAAATACAACCTAAAGAAGTTCCTTGCTCCATTGATGTCAAATGGCATGTCAGAGTTGATACAAGTAAGTTTGATCTGCAACATCTTTTCTTTTAAGAAAATAACATAGACATTAGAAGGAGGCATGTATTTGAATATCTCATGGGCCACCTTAAGTGTCTCTTCTTGATTTTTCTTAACTCTTTCAATTTCTTTATATTTTTCCTCAATTTCTTGCTTGTGTTGGAAGATGAGTTCTTATTTTTCTCTTTCATACTTTCCTTTTAACCTATTGACATGGGTTTCAAATTGATTCACCCAGTAATCAATCAGTGTTGTTTGTGTTTCCATTTCCCTACAAATTGGTTTGACATGCTCTCTTATAACTTCTTTGATGACAATTTGTGGTTGCAATGGGGTGAAATTTACTTGTTGTATGCTAGCATATCGTAAAAATGGTCTTGTAACTTGTTCAAATCCCACAGACATCTTCTCTTTCTCAATTCCATGGACCAAGTGCTCAATGACCTCCTCAACATATTGGGGCATGTGTTCAATTGGTTCGCCAATTTATCCTTCTTTTTCTTCCTCAGTACCTTCTGATACATGAACTTTTTTGGTCAACTTTCTTGCCAATTTATTCTCCCATTTACTCCTCAGATCCTTTCTTTTCACAAACTATCTCATCAATATGAATTACTACTGCATGCTCCTCCATGCACTCCTTAGGGTACTCTTGTGTAATTTCTCCTCCAACCTCTTCTCTCTCCCTCTACATGACCCTTCTTCACACTCTTTGTCTCCACATTTTGGGATTGGTCTTCTTGTCCCTCCATATGCTCTTCAGGGAATTTTTCACAAAATGTAGCATCAATACCTCCCTGCATTGTTTCCATTGGTGTGGGCTCAATGTTCTCCTCTGTAGCTTCCACATCACTATCAAGTGATATGGTCTGGGATTTTCTTGGCTTGGATGTTTTTTGTCTTTTAGTTTTTAGCCTATGAGAGTGCCTTGGTGGTGCAGAGTGGACTTGGAAGACTTCCTTTTACCCTTGGAGGTAGGTGATTTGGGAGTAGAAAATTTTAAGAGGGTTTCAGTAATAAATATTCTTTCAGGGGATACAGGAAGAGGATTTTCTTCAGCTGGTGGTAAATTTTCAGAGGCAAGGTGTTCTTTAGATTTTTGTTTAGGTTGGGAGTTTGTTGGTACATTCTTTGTGATGGATTCAGAGTTACTCTCATTATTCTTCTTCTTCTTTCTCCTCTTCCCCAACAAATCATTTATATCTTTTGACCTTGAAAAATCCTCCCATCTTATGTTTGGATGATCCCTCTGTAGAGTATGCTTTACTATCATTGTTATGAGGCAGTGGTGTGAGAGTGTATAATGACCCTTTTGTGCCTCTCTAATCATCTTCTTCAATATCTCATGTAAGAAATTGGGCACGTTCACTTGTCTATTGTTCTTCAGACAATTAAGCAATTTAAAGTGAACTTTATTTAGCCTAGAGTATCTTCCCTCACTTGTAAAATACTTGATAATATAATTTTCAACTTCAAACCAAAAAGGTTTGAGATTATTTTTTTGTGTACCTTGTCTATCATTGATGAATACATCATCTCATTGGAAAATTCCCTTTTGGTTGCCTCTAGATTTTCTTTCTCAAGAAATAGTTCACCTTGTGCAGAAGTCCATTACCTTTGCCAAGATATCATCACTAATTCTTACTGATAAACCCTTTATCTTTTCTTCTCCATCTCTGAATGTATTAGCAAACTCTTTAACCATTTATTTTTTGTAACCCTGGAATCGGTTTATGTAGTCTAGTCACTCGTTATCTTGAAAATACTATGAAATTTGAGGGTTTTTAAGAAGTTGAGAGTGTTATGTGGGTTCATGGAGAATCAAGTCTCCTCCCATTGTGAACCTACAGTTTACTCTGGTCTCAACACGCAGTCACACAATTTTTTCTTAAAGAACAATACACAATTGAGTTGTGTGAATGTTTTGAGTATTTTTGAATTTTGAGGTCAAAATGATATGTAGCATGGTTACAAGAGAGATCATTGATTAATGTGACCACATGAAGCATGTGAATTTAATTGATTTGATAACATGGGATTATGTGGAGGGACACATCATGGCATGAAAGGCGACAATATTTTAAATGCATTGAATACTTGATGACTTGGCATAAATACAAATTAATAATAATCATTATAATTATACTTTAATAAAGTTGTAGTGGAGTGCACTTATCTCGATGCTTGTTTAGAAGGATTATTGTGTATGCTCATTGACTTTTACCTTGGTTGCATGCAACCTTGTAATAATTTTGTGGATGTTGCTAGATGTTACAGATGTGCATTGGATTTATATTGGTTGCTTCCTTACTACAATCAACTAACTCTCAGAGAGGGAACACCGATTTGTTGGGGTAAGCTATCTTTTTTCATCTCTCACATGTGTAGATATCTTTGATCTTTTGTATGCAAACATGAGCTTTGTCAAACGTGAAAAAAAAATAGGGGTTTGTTGTTTTGCGCTACAGGTGGACCTTCACTCATTACATGCTCTCCTTGTGATGGAGAACATGCACTCTTGTAACCATCTAACATCAAAACCCTGCAAAAATAGAAATTCTAAGAAAATTAAATGTTAGCAGAGTGCTACTAATCATAAAAAGGGATGATCACAAACTTTTATTTTCCCTTGGAATAATCAACAAGTTGAATATACCAAGGTCACTAAAATTTATCAATCCTTTAGAATCTCATAAGATGAACCAGCAGGATCAACTTCTGATTTCAATTCTGATGTCCTTATTTCCATCCTACTTTTTCCTCCTCTAAACTACTGCATGAAGGTACTTGTTGTTAGTTGGCTTCTTGTACAACCTCAACCTATGGACATTTACCAATAACTTGAACCTCACTGGATCTATGGTGGTGAGTTTTATAGCTCCATTGGGAAAGGTTTTCTCAATCACATAGGGGCCTAACCACATTTTCCTAATTTTTCCCATATGGTCCTTGTACTTTGAGTCAAACAAGAGTGCCTAATCACCTTCTTACAAATTTCTTGTCTTGATGTACCTATCATGCCATTTGATCCTTTGCATCTGCACTAACTTTGTATTATGCACAACCTATCTTTTCATTTCATCCAACTCATTGAGTTGGAGAATCCTTTTCCTTTGTGCTTCAGATAAATCTATACCTAGCTCAAATGCAGTCCTTAGTGTTTTGTGCTCAAATTCAATTGGTAAAACAACAGTCTTATCATACAAGAGTTCAAACGGTGTGAAGCCAGTTGTTATTTTCCATGTTGTGTTTAATGCCCGTACTACCTCTTGAAGTCTGTCTGCCCAATATTTTTTGTGAAGTGCAATGGTCTTTGTTAAGATAGAATCTATCTCTCTATTTTTCACCTCTACTTGGCCATTAGATAGGGGATGGTATGGTGTATACTTCCTATGCCTGATTTCATATTCTTTAGCTAGATCAAAAATTACATCAGCAGTAAAGTGTGTACCTTTTTCAGTGGCAATCTCCCTTGGAACTCCATACCCGGTGAAGATATGATCATAGATAAACTTGAATACTTTCTCACTTTTCTTACTTGGTAGTTCCTTCACCTTTGTCCACTTGGTTAGATAATATATGTATACCAAGATGCATTCCTTCTGCTAAGATTTAGGATCTACATGTCCAATGAAGTTCAAGCCCCATTTTTCAAAACGATACAAAACCAATTGAGGGCTCAATGGGATTTCATCAGATCTGGTGGGCTTGCCCATTATTTTTCACTTATCACATCTGCTCAAGTATATTATTGGATCTTTATGTAGTGTTGGCCAATAATAACTAGTTGTTAACACTTTATGCATTGTTCTTTTTGTAGTAAAATGTCCTCCACAAGGCTCACTGTGGCAAGATTTGAGGACATCATATATTTCCTCATCATCTATGCATCTTCTCATGGCATGATCTTGTCCTATATGAAATAGAAATGTGCATACCAAGATGTATTCCTTTTTCTAAGATTTAGGATCTATGGGGCCAACCACCGAGGCGCCACACACCCGCGAAAACGCCCATCCCCCTCTGGGTTTTCCTTATTCGATAGCCAATGCTCTTTGTCTTATTCTCACGGCCCCCCCGAGGCCCCACGATCTTCCACCAGCCACCCCATCACCAGAGCGCACCCCCCGGACGCCCCTATAGGTCCCACCCCGACTAACCCCGATTCACCCCCCGACCCCCTATCGGCGCACCAGCACCAGGCACTGTCCCCCCCCGGTCCCCACTCTGGAAGCCCGCACACTCTTTTCAAAACCTTTCAAAAAAAAAAATCCCCCCCTCCCCCCCCCCCCCCCCCTCCCCCTCCCCCGGCAGAACCCCCCCGCCTTGCCCCGCCCCCCCCCCCCACGCCCATCTTCTTTCTTTTCTGATCTCTCTGCTTTTGTCTTGTGCGCGTGTTCTCTTCTTTCCTCTGTTTCCCCTTTTTTCCTGCGTCTTAGCTCTTTCTGTCTTTTTATCCCCCACCGCATTCGCACAAATGGCCCTCCTCCCTCTTTTCCCACCCACCTTAGCAAATCTTTCTTCCTTTTTCTTTCTTTTCCTCTTCTTTCTTCTTTTTCTTTCTTCTTCTTTTTTCCTTTCTTCTTCTTTCTCTTTTCTTTCTCTCTTTCCTTCTATTTTTCTCTCTTCTCATGTGGCAGATTTGAGGACCTTTATCTTTCCTCCTCCATCCTATGCATCTTCTCATGGCGATTTGTCCTTATATGCACTAGGGGTTAAAGCCCGTTATCCAGAAACATCACACATCGTTCAACTATCATTTAGAGGTAGAGTAGTTGGAGGTGTGTACCTGGCAAACTAGCTAGTTGCCTATGTGCATTACCACGGTGCTTATAGAGATTATGAAAATTACGTGTTCCTTAGCAAAGCTCAGACACTTACATTGTTCTGCAGCGTCATCTCAATTCTTGAAAGGGAAAATTGTACCACATTTTCCTTGCCAAGCGTATCCTTTATTGTGACCTCAAACTCGTGTAAAATGAGAGCAACAATCTGATGATTCGTGCGTACTCCTGGTTTGTTTATCACATATTTTATGGTAGCATGGTTAGTGTCAATGAATACGAGATACACCTACAAGGTAGTGTCGACTTCTTGCTCGCATAATAGAACTACTAATAACTCCCTCTGTTCTGTATGTTGAGATCAGTCTACGCCCGTTCCTGCAACATACAAATTAAAATTAATGTCAGAACTCCATCCTTTTAGCCTAAGATAGCTCTACTGACAGGGGTCGGAGGCATCAATAGGATGTGGAAAGGGGGTTCCCTTCGGTTCCTCTTGGATCCAAGAGTAGTAGTTAACATTTATTCCAAAGTTGGACGCAGTCTCCATTTTTCATTTCCACTCAAGGCAACATCTTTTTCATATGAATGCAAAACATGGCGTTGCAATCTGTAAACATCTTGTATGACTTCTTGTATTAACTAGCAATGGCTCGAAATTCCTAACATCCTTTGCTTCCTTGGTGTTGGAAATTTCCCCCCCCTCTAGATATCTTGGCGGATCAAATTCAAAACTTTGAAAGACTTGAATTATTCCGGAAGGTTTGGGATTTCCTATGGATTGTTCTTCTTTTCCATCTTGGAGGTTCCAACTGATCTCCGAACGAGAAAATTACCTTTGGAAGGGGCCCATACTTGCTCAGCCCGAAAGACCGTTAAAATTGGGATCTGTTTTTCAAGTGTCTTGTTCATTACCCTCATATCCCATTGTTCACGGACAATTCAGCAGTTTACTCAGAAAGGACAAGTAGGCTTGAAAAAATTTGTCAACGCCAATCACCAATTGGAAAAAGCTTTAAAATTGGTCGCGGCTCATGAGTAGTTTGCATGTGGTGTTAGTGTGATTAAAAAAACGTTTTTATAGCGAGTTAAACCGAATACATTTCGGGGTTGAATCACATTCCGAACGCCGGGGAAATTGGGGGACAGTACGCACTGAGGTCGGGAGTCCTCGCAGGACCGAGCTCAGAACAAGGCAGGTGAGTGAATTGCACAGCATTCAAAGTTTAATTTAGGGCTCTTTCAGACCACTTCTGTTTTTAGACTTTTAGCACAATTTTTGGGATTAAAATGCGAGCGAGTTTGTTTGATGTTGAACCTCCTGGAACACCAACACTCTTGAAATTCAAAAAAATTGGAAAAAAAAATCAGAGACCTTTTCGAACTTTCGGTTCGGAATTTTAGAACTTTGACTTGGAGGATTCTTTCGGACCTTTTCCTTCCGGCCTTTTCGAGATTTTTTTTTCGGTTTTCGAAGATTTATTTTCAGGGAAGTCGCAACTTCGGCTTCCAAAAACAGAGCTTAATGTACCCTACATTCAACATCATGGGAAAAGAGAAGCTGACGTAGTTGTTTGCATATGCAGTGAGTACTTACAGGGTGCGCGAACACCATTCTAAGTGGATGCGGCATTTTCTCGAAAGATAGTAATAACGGACTTTGAATCCATATCAAGTTGAGCAGCCATGAGATGGACAGGATTTCAAGATAGAAGTAGTTAAAGCTATGGGTTACTGGTCAAACCTTTTGTAAAAAATTTTCTCTTTTCATGGAGAATGTTACTTAATATAATGACATTTCTAGTTTTAGTAAGTGTGATGAAGAACACAACTTCTGGCTCCGCCTTCAAAAGGCTTTATAATAGTTGAGTATAAGATTTTTTTCTTTTTGCTTCTTTCTTTTCTCTTTCTTTTCTCTCCTTCTCCTCAGTGTCTCTTGCTTTTCTTCTTCTTCTTTTTTTCTTTCTTCTTTCTCCTTTTTCTCTTTTCTTTTTTTCTCTCTTTCTTACTTTTCTTTTTTTTTCTTTCTTTCTATTTCGTTTCTCTTCTCTTCCCCCCCCTGCGACTCTTCTCCTTTTTTATTCTCCCTTTTTCTCTTATTTCCTTTTTCTTCTATTTTCTCGTTTTTTTCTTCTTCTTCTCTCCTCCTTCTTTCTTCCTCTTGTTTCATGTCTTTTCTTGTCTTTTTTCTTTTCATTCTTTTTCCTGTTTCTTTTTCTTCTCGTTCTGTTATTTTCTCTTCTTCTTTTTCTCTTCTTTTTTCCTCTCTTTTTCTTCTTTCTTTTTCCTCTTCTTTTCTTTCTTTTCTCTCCTTCTTTGCTTTCTTCTTCTTTTTTTTTTTCCCCGACTTCCCCCCCCATTTCCCCCCCCCCCCCCCCACCCCACCACCCCCCCCACCCCCCACGTCTAAAGCTCCCCCGGCCCGAACCCCCCGCGTACCCCCATTTTCCCCCATACAAGACCCTCTTTATCCCCAGCCATAGGCCCCCTCGATCACGACGTCTTTACCTCTTTTCTTCTTTTCTTTCCTCTCTTCTCCTCTCTTTCTCTCTCTTTCTGTTGTCTTTCTTTTTTCTTCTCCTCCTCTTTTTTCTCTCGCGTCGCCGTCGTGTGGCGGTGGGTTTCGCCCGGAAACGAGAGAGGGGGGCGTAGGTGGCAGACCAAGGGCGGTTAGGAGAATAGAAAAGACGGGGTTGCAGCGACAAGGATCAGCAATTACAGGGCTGCATCTTCACTCCATCGTGAAAGGGAAATATGCACCACTGCCGGGCCAAGCGTAGCCAGGAGTGGGGACATCAAACTCTTGTAAAATGAGCAACCATCTGATGATTTTGTTGCTTACTACTGGTTTGTTTATCAAATATTTTATTGTAGCATGGTTAGTGTCAATGAATACTAGATAACCTACAATGTAGTGTCTGAATTTATTGATAGCATATAGAACTACTAATAACTCCTCTGTTATTGTATAGTTGAGCTCAGCATACTGCAAGTTCCTGCTAACATAACAAATTACATAATTCAGAACTCCATCCTTTTATCCTAAGATAGCTCTAATGACATGGTCTGATGCATCAATATGGATGTGGAAAGGTGGGTTTCAATTAGGTCCTCTTGATACAAGAGTATTAGTTAACATTTACTTCAAAGTTTGGAATGCAGTCTCACATTTTTCATTCCACTCAAAGGCAACATCTTTTCCTAATAATGCAAACAATGGCATTGCAATCTTGTTAAAATCTTGTATGAATCTCTTGTATTAACTAGCATGGCCTAGAAATCTCCTAACATCCTTTTGCTTCCTTGGTGTTGGAAAATTTACAATAATAGATATCTTGGCTGGATCAAATTCAAACTTTGAAAGCCTTGTATATTATTCCGGAAGGTTTTGGGATCCTCTGGGATTGTTCCTTCTTTTTCATATCTTGGAGGTTCAAAATGATCTCAGAACGAGAAAATTACCTTTGGAAGGGCCCATACTTGCTCAACTCAAGTAAGATACATTTAAAATTGGCATATGTTTTTTTAGGTGTCTTATCATACCCTCATGTCCCATTTGTTCATAGAAAAGTTTAGAAGTTTAAGAAATGACAACGTAATGCTTAAAAATTTTTCAATGCTAATCATAAATGGGCACGAGCTAAAAGTGGTTGAGATGCTCGTTGAGTTAGTTGGCATGTGTTAGTGCGATTTGCGTAGAGAGAGCTCTGCACGGAGAAAATTTTTGTGGTTAAATCTACATTCAAAAATTAGGAAATCGGGACAGTGAGCAATGAAGGTCTTGGAGTCATCGCGAGGACCAGAAGGTCGAGGAATGAGGCATGCCGAGTTGAATCAAGCTTTCAGAGTTTAATTTTGGGGATTCTTTTTAGAAAATTCCGTTTTGGAATTTTGGAGATTTTTGGGATTAAAAATGTCAAGCGATTTGAAAATTCCTGGAAGCCCAGAACCTCTGAAACACTAAAATTCAAATTTTTCAGAAAAAAAAATTCAGAGAAATTTTTTTCAGAACTTTCCGGTTCAGAATTTCAAAACTTTTGACTTCGGAGATTTCTTTCAGAACTTTCCTCTACATAATTTCAGAGATTTTTTCTTTCGGGTTTTTCGAAGACTTTATTTTCAAAATTTCTCCAACTTCGGCTTCCGAAACACAAAGCTTAATGTCTACTTCCACATCAAGGGGAAAAGAGAAGATGAAGTAGGCTGTTAAGATATAGAGTGAGTTATATGGTGCGAGAACCACCATTTATGAAGTGGATGAGGCATTTTTTGAAGATAGTAACAACCTAAATTTGAACCCAGATCAAGTTGAGTAGCCATGAGAGGACATATTCAAGCTCTGAAGCAGTCAAAGTTACTAGGGTTGACTTGGTCAAACCTTTTGCAACAAATTTGCTATTTTCATGGGAGCATGTTCCCTTAATATTAATGACATTTCTATTTTTAGTTAAATGTTAGTTAAGAGCCCAACTGTCATGGCTTAACCTTAAAGGCTTATAAATAGTTGAGTATAAGAAGTATTTAGGGAGAGAATAGAGAGAACAGAGGATACAAATTATTTTTAGAAGATTACTCTTCAAGTTTGGAAGAGTACTCCAAATATTTTAAACCTTTCAATGATATTTCAATAGTAACATGTTGCCTTGAGAGTTTTGATTTATTGTGTGAATGGTTAATCATGTATGTTTTGTGAATGCATAATTCCTTAATGTGAATGATTGATCTACCTTTATTTTAGATTATTTTATTTCATGCTGTGAGTAAATGGTATGAACAGTATTGATATCAGTTGTGAAAAGTTCATTTTTCCTTATGTTATTTAAAGCTATGATATCAATGTCTATCAGATGAATGAATTCCTTGTAAGTGCATGTGTTATATCCTCGTGATAAAGTGATTGTGTTTTCACTAAGTGTAATCTATCTATTGTAATCTTGTAGTTTAACAAAAGAACGTATGCTCTAGTTTGTGGTATTTTGTACCCTTTCAATTTGTAATAGGTGAGGGCGGTCAACGATGTAATCATCCTACCCGCATTAACCCTTCTCGGAGTGTAAACACCCCTCTATTTGGTGCATCACCTGTGACTAGCTGTAGTTTCTTTTCCTAGCAAATCTCTTTCCCTAAAACTCATGAAAATGTTAGCCTAGGATTAGATAGTCATTTTATTACACTAGGAGTAGTACAACACTGAGTTTAGGAAGACGAAAGCCAGCCTTCTCGAGAGGATCACCTCAAGCCCAAGTCCCATAGCTTGAGAGGTGATTGCATGTGTCCCCAATCACACCGAACATTTCCTAACAACATTTTGGCCATTTGGGGGGTGCAGTAATTTGGAGACAACAATTTTTGGCACACTTAGTGGGACCATAAGAGGCGACATCTTTCATAGGTGTGTGTATTGTGTTCATTTCAATTCATTAAGTTGTTGTGCTCTTAGTGAAATTTCAGCCTTAGGAGATATACCCAAGCACAACTAGTGCAACTCCATTGGTCAAAGTAACCTACTCTCTATGTTGCAGACTTTCATTTTTACCCATTTCCATCTATTTTTCTTCCACATGTTTTCATTTTTCTCCCATTCATGAAGTTGTGCAATCATGGTTTCATTCTCATAGTAGAATTCCCACTTGCAGCAACAGTAGTGATTTTCATCTTCGAGCTATTATAATCTACCTCCATACCGATTTCATGATGAATATCATTTTGAGCATGCATGTCCACATAAGCAAGATGCAGATCAATTTAGTCATCCACCAAATTAGGGGGCTACTAAAGAATAATGGCTTACAAATTCTGGAATCTATTCTACACCTGAAGAAGATCACTTGTAGAAGAAGATTTGGGAGTTAGATTACAACATGGTGCAAATAAGTATTAATGACATGAATAAGGCAGCCCAAATTAGCTTTAGCATTCCATACCCCTGGATTGTCCCTATACTAGATGAGTTTAATCCTCAACAAAATATTCAATTCATAATCAAGACGATGACTCAAGTTGGAGAATGGATCAAGAAGAGGGATGATCACGAATGTAATGTTACTCAGTCATGTCAATGGGAGGTCCATGTATTACCATCTATAAACCATCTTCATCTGTTTCCATCGATGTAGTTTCAACTTGAGCCTCATAGTCCAACCTTATAACTGCCACGCATATGGTGGAATTCACTACTTCATCTCCTATTCCTCCACCCCATTATGAATATTTTATGCCTCATTATTCTAAATTTCCTTCTTTTCTATGAAGGCCATTAATACAAGAAGCTAAACCTTTTTCACCACCCCAAATGGTGAATGAAACTGTTGAATCCCAACCCACCCTTCCTCTTACATTCTAGAACCCATTTTTAAAGGATCAAACAAATGATAGTAGAAAAACAAAGGAAGATATGGTTAAGGATACTAGCAAAGGATATCTTGCAAATAATCTGAAGGAGTGGACTGCAAAACTTAAAATCAAGCAAACTTCATTCATAACCAAACCTTCTGCAGAGGCTAAATCTTGGAAATAGGTAGAACAAACTAGTTTTGTACAAGAAACAAATCCAGAACTGAGGGATGAAGACCAACATTCTACCTGTTCAAAATGTAGTATTCATATTAGTGTCATATCATCAAAGGAGGTTAACTCACCACAAGTGGAAAAACTAATTGTAGAGGAGTAAGAGTTAGTACTAAATATTTCAGGAGAAAAACATGTATAAGTTGAAGAAGAAATACTCTCAAGTGTACAACGTAATTCTAATGAGTGCAGTGATCCCAACTGCCATGCATGTCAAGAGCTTGAAGATCACTTTTAGAATGTTGCATTATTCCACCAAGTTCATTACCACATACTACAGCTAGTCATGAAGAGCTTCAGATTGTGAAAAAATACCATGTAGGTTCAGAAGGGTCCTATCCAAGTTCAGAGGTTTCAAATCCTTTGTCCTCTCTACCTTCTCAAAAATCATCTTTTTTAGATGAATTTGATCTTTCTAATTTCATGTTTGAGAATGAGGACAATCATGGTGAAAATAATTCCAATCCAAAGAATACCATGGCAGAAGAAGTTAAATTTTTTCCATAACCAGAGAATGAGGAAGCAAGATTTTTTCAGATATGGAGGAATTGAATCTTCCATACGGATCATTGAATGAAGAGGAAAAGGAGCACATAGGAAATACTGAGTCAGATTCAGAAATCTTGTGTGTAAATGACATCATTGAAAGTTTCTTTCTCTCAATTGGGGAATCTAACTTAGGTGATGAACCAGTAATGAGGGAAGGTTTTATTTTGAATGAGGAGATTAATAGTGCAACCCAATCGAAGGAGAAATTATTAGATTGGCAGCACATTTTAAACATTCGTAGTGATTCAACATCGAAAACTGTAAATATTCAAAGGATCTGCATGTTGTGGAAGAATTTCTTGTTTTCAAAGGAGGAAAAAGGTACAAAGAGGACATCACTTCAACACCATTTATCCAGGATGCGACCATGTCACATTAGGTACCTACTTGGCTTCATTAAAGCCAAAGGAGAAGCCACGGCTAGTCACATTCATTTTAGAATGCAAGGACGAGTTTTACAACCCCAAGGATCATTTGCAATGTCTCTACAAAACAAATTCAGAGCAACTAAAAGAGGAATTATTTCTCTTTCCAGTTGATGCCTTGGTGGACCAAGTGGAGAATTTTGCTTGTTTCAATTTTTCACTCTCAGTATCAGCCATGTCCATTTTCAAATCATTTGCATGGTTATCCATTGTGAGGAAAGGGGGCTATTTTGCACAACTAGTTATGGGGTTCATTTAGCTCACATGTGCCTCCTGTTAGTGTAGAATATGAATAGGTTTGATTTCAGTAGAATAATTTCCTAGCACACTCTATATTTTTCATTTGAAGCATGTGTGGTTTTTAGTTATTGTGTGTGATGTGTTTTTTCATTGCTCTTGCACAGCATGTCGGAAGCAGAATATTCAAAAGAAGGAAAAAAATTCAAGTTTTAATAGATTTTCATGTACCACACTTGGAAAATGTTTTCTTCAATTTCTTAAGTATGTCGTGCATTCCAAGAAATCATGGGTTCCAATGTGCTTCATATTTGACAACATCTGATTCTAAGGCAAGGTAAAACGTCTACTTCAAGTTAAGGATCGGTTTTGGGAATAACAATGACTCCATGCCCAATGGATGTTACAGGATACTGGACTAGTGCTTAGTAGGTAAGCCTCCCCGAGAGGTTGCCAGGGGAAAAATTGGACAACATAGGCCTATTGTGCTCTAGAACTAGAAAAAATATCTTCATGAAGCAATCTAGGACACTTTGGGTAAAATTTTGTGTTGAAGGAATGTTACGGTGTTCTTAGAAGGTCTCGAGCCAAAAGAGCTCACCCAGCAGCTCGATGAGCTGTCTGGCAAGCTCACACGACACATATTTTAGTTCAACCCTCAACATAGCTTGGTTAAGCTAAATAAATGCATGAGGTGAATTATGACCAATGGCTCGAACTTGGTAGTTGAGGAGGGAAAACTCGACACTAAGTTCATGATCAGACTGATAAAATAGATCCCAATTGCATGGAGCGAGTTGTATTAAGAAGTTTGGGTCATTTATTGTTATCTACATGACGTTAGAAAAGATCTTAGGAAGGTATTGATATGTATCAGATAGAAGAGCTCAAACGACAACATGAGTTGATGAATGGTGAGTATCCATTGCTACATCGAATCGGTTTGGTGATCCACATGAATGAATATTAGGCTCGGCACTATGAAAAAATGGAGCTCAGAAGTAGAGCACATCACCGAAGGTGAGCTGGTTGGAGGATAGTTGTGGGAAATGTTCATTATGCTAAAGTCAAAGGCAAGAGAGCTCGAAAGATCTGTCAAGTTAAACTAATTGAGCCACATAAATTACATGATGGGCTGGTAGGGTAAATGGAAGAACTCAATCGAAGGATGTACAAGTGCTTTGGAGTGGCAGCTTGATGCATGGCTCCTAGCAGGTAGAAGGATGAGAATATCTTGGCAATATTGAGACACACTAGCAAAACCTGGTGAGTTGTTCATCAAGGTCGAGGAAGACGGCCATTTAGTTAAAGCCCAGACAAGTTATTAAGCTTGGCATTAAATTTGGTCATGCGAACAATTCATGTTGAGCCATTGAAGGAGCTCACCGTTCATGAATGGCAATGGAGTGTGAATCGTTCGAGTTTAAGTATTTAACTCAGACATAACATTGGGTGAGTTTCTTATCAAATGGAAACTCGATATGAAGATAAGTCGACATTTCAGGTTGAGCTCACCAGTATGTGGCCAAGTATAGGAAGTCAAAGGACAAACAACATAGTGGAGCTCGTGAGGATCGATCCGTGTGGAAAATTGGAGGTTGAGCCATGATAGTGTTCACAAAGCATTAGATAAAAGTTTAGTTCAAGTCACAAATGCCCATCAAGTTAGAGTGAAGCCGAAAGAAGATGAGTGTGTGAGCTTCAAGCACATTGGAACCCATGATTTCTTGGAATGTGTGACATACTTAAGAAATTGAAGCAAACATTTTCCAAGTGTGGTACATCATGGAAATCTATTAAAACTTTAAATTTTTGCCTTCTTTTGAATATTCCACTTCCAACATGTTGTGCAAGAGCAACGACAAAACACAACACACACAACAACTGAAAAACCACACATGCTTCAAATGAAAAATATAGAGTGTGCTAGGAAATTATTTTTCTGAAATCAAACCTATTCATATTCTACGCTAACATGAGGCACATGTGAGCTAAATGAACCCCACAAATGGTTGCGCAAAATAGCCCCATTTCCTCACAATGGACAACCATGCAGATAATTTGACAATGGACATGGCTGATACTGAGAGTGAAAAATTGAAACAAGCAAAATTATCCACTTGGTCCACCAAGGCATTAACTGGAAAGAGAAATAATTCCTCTTTTAGTTGCTCTGAATTTGTTTTGTAGAGACATTGCAAATGATCCTTAGGGTTATAAAACGTTTCTTTGCATTCTAAATTGAATGTGACTAGCTGTGGCTTCTCCTTTGGCTTTAATGAAGGCAGGTACCTAATGTGACATGATCGCATCCTTTGAATTTACCCATTTCTCCAAAATACCTAATGTGACATGGTCGCATCCTTTGAATGATAATTTTTGTGCTTATCTAGGAGTGAATCTTTGTGTGTGGTTAAGTTGTGTTCTCTGTTCATCCTTCTCATTTTCATCCTTATTCACTGCAAAACTGAAAAATTGTCTACCAACACCCTTTCTTAGTGCATCACCATTTCTAGTATAGGTTTTACTTTTGCAAATCTCTCTCCCTAAATCCCATGAAAATGTTAGTATAGCTATAGCTAATTTTTTTATTGCATTAGAAGTAGTGTTGTATTTATTTTAGGAAGAGGAAATCAGCCTTCTCTGGAGGTTCACCTTGAGCCCAAGTCCCATAGTTTAAGAGGTGATCCCATGTGTCCCAATCACACCGAACGTCCTAACAACATTTTGGCCCTTCCTTGGTGTTGGAAAATTTACAATAACAAATATCTTGGCTGGATCAACTTGGATTCCATCAGAAGAAACATAGTCTCCTAAAACTATACCTTCAAAAATCATCATGTAGCATTTTTCATTACTTAAGGACAAATGGTGCTCTTAGCATCTCTTCAAAAAATTGTCCATATTTTTCATGGATTCTTCAAAAGTGTTACCATATACTATGAAATAATCCATGTATACCTACATGCAGTCATTTGTTATATCTGAAAAAATGCTCAAGGCTGCCCTCTGGAATGTAGCATGCGCATTATACAAGCCAAATGGAAGAACAAAATATGCAAATGTTCCCCATGGGCATGTGAAGGTATTTTTTTCCTAGTCCTCTAGTGCAATATGAATTTGATTATAGCCACTATATCCATCAAGAAAAGAGAAATACTTTTTACCAGCCAAAGTATCAAGTACCTGGTCAATAAAAGGTAGTGGAAAATGATCTTTCTTTTTGCTGCATTCAATTCTCTATAATCTATGAAAATACTCCATTTTCCATTATTTTTTGGCACAATGACAAGGGGTGACACCCATTGACTATTTGATATAGGATAGATAAATATAGCATCTAGTAACTTCTTCAGTTCTCTTTTTACAATCTCCCTTATGGTTGGGTTCATTCTTCTTTGTGGTTGTTTCATTGGTTTGCAACTGTCTTTGATATAAATATTGTGCATGCAAAGCCTAAGATGAATTCCATGCATGTCACCATAATCCCATGAAAATGTTGCTCTAAATTTTCACAGAAGGTCAATCAACAATTGCTCTAACTGCATGTTTAGCATCTTGTTTGTATTAATTGGCCTTCCTGGAGTTATTTCCACTTGCTTGGAGAGATAAATCATTGAATATACATTGTTGCTTACATAATTAACTATGCAATCATGAGGAAGGAGTTGATGAAGAATACAATTCTTACCTGGGATGTCTATGGTGTTTTGTTGTGGTAGAACTTGGTTCAAGGGACAGTTTAAACACCTTAATATGTCATCCACTTCTTTGTTTCTTCCATAGTTATTTTGTAAGAAATTGGAGAGAACAACATCTTCTTCTTGTCCTTCAACTGTAGAAGAATTCTCTAACATCATGAGTTGTTATACAAAGTTCTGATCTACTTCTGGTTCTTCTATATAAATTATTTGATCTTCATCATTCAACGGTTGGGCATGAGGATAGAGCATCAAATTTTTAATACCACTTCCATTAGAAATAATCATGTTACTAGACCTACAACTTATGAATGCATCAGGAGTGGCCAACCATCACTTTCCTAGGATGATAGAGTATCCTCCTAAGCTTTCCTTTGGTTGTAGAACAATAAATTCATTAGTATATTCCCAAGATTCTACCACCACAACTATGTCCTCAAGTAGTCCTCCAGGTCTCACTGTTGATCTATCTGCAAGTTGTAAGACTGTAGTTGTTGGCCTTAGTCCTTCTAATTTTAGATCATCCATAATTTTCTTTATCATGACGTGAATGGATTCCCCTAAGTCAATCAGAGCATTCTTTATTGTTGTGTCATTAATTGTAATGTTTACCAAAGGACTGCCTATATCTATGTACTTAGGTAAAACTGAGTTTCCAAGAATAATATCAGCCAATTTTCCAATAACTTACACAGTGGATGAGTTATTTCTCTTTCTTCCTATTTTTTATGCATAGGTCCTTAACCAAATTGTTGTAGATGGGCACATCCTTGATTGCTTGAATTAGCAGAATTTTGACACAAATATCTTTTAGCTTGTAGAAAAAATAAGAATCATATTCTAATTTGAGGTCAATCTTCTTTTCTTGTAATCTCTCTGTAAATGGTGGTTCATTAGCTTGCACTTTACCCTTACTAGAACTTTGTTCAAGTTGTTACGGATCAACTTAAAGTGTGATTTTGCTTAGTTATGAACTAGTCTGTAGAAACTATGGTTCATCTACGATCTCTGTAATGGTGGATCCATTTGGTGGAAGTTCTCTTCTTGAGCAGAGATGGATGTTATTAACATCAATGGAATATGTAGGTTATTGAGATAGTTTAGTGGAATAGGTTGGTTGAGCAGCTTTATTGTTGGGGTTAGGCATTGGTTGAGTTGGTAGTTGGGTTGATTTTGGCTGAGAGCCAAGTTGGGGATTTAGCATCAGAGTTTGTTGTTGTGGATAAGGAGGTTTTTGGTAAGATTGTTGGTAATTAAGAGGTGGGTTATTATATTACCACCCTTCTCTCCAAGGATGCTTCCATAAATAAGGGGGTTTTTACCGTTGTTGTTGGCCTGTAAGTTGAGGTTGTCATTTTTGTTTGTATTGGCTAGGATATGGAGCCCAACCTTGTTATGGATTGACCCAAAGTGGGGGTTGCATATATGGATTGCTAGACCAATTATGAAATGATGGCATAGGGTCTTGTGTCATACCTCCTTATCTTGATGACCAAAGTTTCCTTTGAGAAACATAGAATACTTGCCCATCCTCTATTTCTATCATCCTGATTTTGGGTGAATCCTCCTTTTCTTCTACAATGATGGATAATCCTCTCCATTTGTAATAAGTTTTCTTCCTTCTGCATGCATGGAAAAAATATATCAGTACTACCTCTGCATCTTCTCTTTTCTTTTTAGCATGAAGAGCATCAAGATGGGTAGCCATGTCATTTAATATCTCTTGTTTCATGTTCTTGAACATGTTCACAATCTCTGCTTTGGATATCTCCCCAATTCCTCTGGTAGCTGATCCACCCTTTGATCTAGCACTTCTTATTCTCTTCATAGTTTCTCTGTAGTAATTCGTGTAGGCTTCAAAAATTTCCCCAAAGGTTTCCTTTGAGATATCTCTAGCTCCTATCATGTCCAGAGCATCTAAGTCCTCTTCACCGAGTCCTTTTAAGAAAATAAATTTGAGGGACTCATTAGGTAGCCTTGTGTGTATTGAATTCTAAGCACTGAATAAGAATATTTCTAGGTAATCTTCCAATGGATCATCTTCCTTTTGTGCCATCCAAAATACTTCATCTCCTCCTCTACTACTTGGTCTGCATTAGTCTTAGTACTTGATCAAAAAATTATCCTTCATTTGCTTTCAGGTAGTCCCAACATCTCTTCGCAATCCCATGAACCATCTCAAGGACGCATCATTGAGTGTAGAAGGAAACAACTTTAACTTGTGTGAATCTATGGTATAATCATAGCTCTTGTAAAAAACATAAAAATCAAACAATAAAGTTTATGGGTCTTCAGTTATGGATCCATGAAAGTAAGGAAGGGCTAAGAGATAAATGTTATTCATTGCATTCAGTTCATTATTTTTGGATATTGGGAACTCAAAGGTAGTTTCCCTATCTTCAACATTTTGGCTCACTTCTTCTACCATGTTTGGGTGATCAGAAGTAGCTTCAAATTTTTAACTTGGAAAGGTATATTCTAATAGTAAATCTTGTACAAAGGAGAGTACATCTTCTTCAGAATATTTAGAATCATATAAAGATATTTGTACTATTTGAGAATTTGGTAAAAATCTACCATGGGAATCTCTTGGATGGTGCATGCTTCAAATAACTCAACTCACTCAACATACATTAGTGGGGGGTTATGGAGGTGGAATTTCCTAAACCTAAACTACTTCTAAGAAATTAAAAAACCTCTCAAAACCTTATAAATTAGTAGTATCCCCACCAACGGCACCAAAAATGATAATGCAAATTAATTTGCAGCATTTAATATGTTGTTCACTAATTCACAGTCATTTAATCATCAAATAAAGAGATGTAAACTTTAAATAATTTCAATACTATATACATAGTTACAGAGATTTAGGAGGTAAGTAAATAAATTGTTGTCACTATAATGCTTGAAATAAAACTAACTTAGACTGAAATTAATTAGCTTCTAAACACTATGCCTAAGGAAAAACATGTAAATTCATAATGTAGATAAAGGAATAAATTGTTTTCTAGTCTACTCATGCAATAAATAAAATAAAAAAACCATGGAGGGGGTTAGTAGACCACAAGTGGGCCCTACCTTGGGTGTTAATCCCTCCTAAGGATTGCAACTAAAATCTACTGAATAGAACTCAGATTTTTTATTAAATTGGCATGAATAATACAATTGGGAAAAAATAAACTTCTATATTCGCATATTCTCTATTCTCTGAATATATTCTAGATCTATATTCTTCATCTCTATCTTTTCCAGCATGAACCCTTTTCCTTTTATAATTCTCATTATAGTAAAGCGTGAGAAGTAGAGTTTGACTAGGAAATCAAATAAATCAAGTAAAATATCTTCAATGAAATCAATCATAGAGGTCTTAAATGAATGCAACATAGAGTTTAAAAACATGCAATGGAGCTAACTAACAGTTATCTTGATCTCAAATACATAACTTAAGTAACATACTAAGTTCCTCAAATCATGAATTTAATCAATCAGTTCCTCATTAAGTTGCAATGAATAATCAGATCTAGAGTTGAGTTATCTCCCAATTTCCATGTTCTGATTGTAACTGCACATTCAATTGACATGTAAAAACTCAAGTGTTATATCCACATTCAAAGAAATATTTATGATCATGGATTCTTTTTTGTACGTGACTTCCTTTTCTTGTAGACGTGTTGCTGTAGATAAGTCCTTTGGCTATAGGCGAGTTCCTGCAGACTATCCCTTAGCTGTAGCTGATTCCTTTTGGCTGTGGATGGGTTGTTGCAGATAGATCCTTTAGCTACATGTGAGTTGTTTCGTATAACAAGTTTCTTACAATAAGAGGGCATCACATGTATCATCAATCAAATAACTTATTCAACTCACAAGAATAAATGAAAACTCTGAATACCACAAAATAAAATTAGCTAGTAATAACTATATTAATATGTATTATTCTAATAAGTTCAAGTTATAGTGATGATGTTCAACAATATGATAGTAAAATACAGGGACATAGTCTTAATGGCTTAACAAAAGTACAGAGGATGAGTTGTTTATAAAGGAAATTTAAAAAACTCATCAATATGAAATTTGTGTGACCAACAAGTCAAAGGTAGACATCAAAATATGTGCAAATAAATGTGACAATGGTCTGATGGATGGTAGGGAAAAGCAGGGAAAAAAAGATTATCTCCTTCAAGAGGGAAAAAGAAAAAATATGCGTCCTGGGGGGACAGGGATGAAAAGGATGGCCACAATGGTGGGCTTCAAGATGAGTGATGATTCCCCAATAAGGACATAAAGATGGCCACAAAGTGGGCTGTTATATGCGAGGGAAAAATAGATAAATAGGCCAAAAGATGACAAGATGAGCTATGCAGGATAAGCAAAGGTGTGTTATGGGTGACACACATGCCTAAAGTGGGAGGAAAGGTAATTTTATGAGGATATTGGATGAGATGGGATAAAAGAGACAAAATAGGGTTGGGTCGGTGGTAATTGGGTGGGTCGATGGCGACTGGGGTCGCCGCAGCTATATAAGTGATAAATATGGCCAATAAGTCTCATTTGAACGGTACGAGTTTGATGACCGAGAGCTCTGAGAGAGATAAAAGTGTGAGATTTGAGTGATATGGAAGCCAACAGAGGAGGGAGGAAGCATCGGAGGACCTAGAGAGTGGTAAGAGTCAAAACACTAGCTTAGTTTTTAATTTTAGTTTATTTTTGGATTTTTTAATTTTGAAATGAGTGTTAAGGAGCAATTGGCGACGACTGGTGTTGGTCAAAGAATACTTGTTAAAGATCACACAAGGAGTCCACATGGGATAGAAGGCCCAGAACCAAGGGTACGAAAGGACAGGGAGGACCTACGCGTGGAAGGCAAGTTCAAATTTCAGGACTTAGCCGATCTTTGAGCATGAATACCTATTTTTAGGAGATAGCGTGTGGAACACATCAACAATGTAGAAACGTATGCGCCATGCATCATCTATCTTTAGAGAAGCGGTTCGAAGCATTTATGCATGAAGACAAGCTAATAATAGAATTGACATTTCAGTTCACTGCCAGAGCACTATAGATAGTGCACTTGCATGTATGGTTATGATTGTAAAATGGTGTGTGGCTATCAATAGCATGTAGCCTATTTTTGGAATAGACAAGCAGTGAAGGGCAAGTCCCCACCCTATATATATGATGTTAGGTGCATAGTAGAGATATATATATAATATATATACAGAGAGCTGGAAGTATGTGGGTATTACTGAGAACTACATGTATGTAGGGGTGTAACAGAGAATATATGCATATGATTGAACTACTGTATCAGTTCCATATGCGTGTTGGTATAGATTGACAATATTGTAAGGAGCTTCTGTATTTATTAATAGATGGAAGATATTGGCTGAATCTAAGTATCATTTTGTGTGTAGTTGAGTAGTGCATGTTAATGGTTAAATCATGATTACTGTTTAAAGCTTGTTCTTTCATAGATCTGAGTGTAGAATGCATTGTAGAATGATGGATTAGTTAAGAATCTATATGTTACTTCCTTCAATCATGTTAGCATCTTATTACAACAATCCTAAAGAGGGACCTGGTACCTTTGTGTGGTTCGACGTGAGTGCTCAGTCTAGGCTGAGTGATGTGCTAGCGTGACTAAGGTGTTATTTGATAAATTCTAGGTTGCATCATTAGTTTCCTTGTCGGGACCTCTTTTCTAGTTGAGGTACAGTATAGTTGGAATAGGGCCTATAGAGGTACTCCCCTGTGCTCACATTCTATGCGGATGATGCACCTAAGAATGCTCCTCCAAATGACATTCAAGTCATATGTCCTGCTATTGATGTGTTTGATCCCTGACTTACTCATGCTCTCCTACTTCCCAACTTAGATTGTTGGTTACTTGTACTTGGGACCTCTTTTCAAATAGTACTATACTGTACCTCACATAATGGAGGGGTTCAGTATAGTACTACTGTCAAAGCACAGGGGAGTACGTCTATAGGCCCTATTCCAACTATAGGTGGTGGATCATGAGGTATAGGTGGTTCTAGTTCTAGTGGACCTGGTGGTTCTGGAGGTAGAGGGAACACAGGAGGTTCCAGATTAGGTGGTCAAGGTCTGCAGCAACCGTAGAATATCTACATGGAGATGTCTCTTTGTCTCCCAGAATATAGAGGTAAAGGGATCACTGCTGTTGAGTGAAAGGCAAGTCAATTCGCCACTATATTACAGGGGCGCGCACACAGCTAGTATAAGAAATTTGACCCTCATCAAACATGTGTGGATTATGCAGCATTGAGAGATGCTTTCTTCAAAGAGTTCCATATACCTGAGTTTGAGCAGAAGAGTATAAGTGTGCTTAAGGATATCAAGTAAAGCACTACTAAGAGTGTACGTGAGTATGATGATCATTTTAACACACTTATATCTAAGCTATCTTATGATATTCACGCTAGCCAATGTGCACAATGGTTCGTTGGAGGATTGATTACATCGTTTAGAAGGGAACTGTCACATAAGACATGCACTGATCCGCGTGAAGCACTAGAAGCACCTTTACATGTTGAGTTAGTTGGGAGCATTGACACTGGTGCTAGTCCATTCTTAGAGGCACATATTATAGCTACGGAAAAGTAGTTAGAGAAGCTTATCAGCAAATTCAACCCATGAAACTAGTGCTCAGGAATTTGGTGTACAGATTGTGAAAGTGGAAGGTCACACCAAGGATAGTTGTCCTCACCAATCTATACACTCATTACTATTGGACTGTGAAATTTTTCATTTGAATCATGATGCTAGTCATTTTCCTTTTTTATAGTGCTCATGATAAGGAAGAATGTATCTTGCTTTTCGCAAGATTTTTAGGTCCAGCGACCCATGATACTGAGGATCGTCGACTGATCGGTTAGATCCAGGATGTTATAGACCTTGGAGTATAATAGACAAGTATAACAAATAATTCTAAGGGTAAGAATGAGCACTAGGATCGGGATCATAATCAAAGGCGCTATGACAGGAATGAGGGGAGCTTTAAAGGAAGTTATGGAAGGGGATGTGGATATCATGGTAGACATGGAGGATGAGGTCGTGATGGAGGAAGAGGTGAGTTCCCTCATGGAACCTGTTATACGTGTGGATCTCCTAACCACTATAGGTGCAAATATCCTCAGAATAGTGCATGTTCTTTTCTACGGAAAGAACCATAGCTATGAAGAGTGCTCGAACGTATATGAGCATCTAAGTAAGTAGCATAAGAAAGAAAAAAAAGGCATTAGGATGGTTAGAATCCAGTGCGTGGTAGGGGATCAGTGGATTCCCAAGATAACTGAAGGTCCTAAGGCATTGATAGTGAAGATTACTACATGCGATGAAGCAGAACACGTGAGAGAGGCATTACACAAGAAGCCTACTATCACCAAGGAGGAGGTTTTACATGTGAGGTACCCAAATCTTGCTCATCAGAAGAAAGTTTACCAGGATACCATGGAAGTGCTAAGGAATCTTCTGGGTGAGATACAGTACCTCAAGGAGTAAAAGAAAACATTAGAGACGGGTCCCAAACTAATATCAATGATCTACGAGAGATGTGCAAGATGTTGCACCATGAGAACATTATTCCACTATTAGGAAGTTGGTTAAAAGGGAACACTCCACGCACATGTCTTGAGACCGGATGGTAGATTCTGTATGCAAATCTTCCCCCTGTTAGCATTGACTATGACAAAGAAATTACTCTGAATGTTGTTGTAGATGGGTGGTTGTTGAGCAATATATTCATCGATACAGGTGCAGAGGTAAATGTGCTTACATTAGATGCTATGGGGTACAAATGGGGAGGCCTCCATTGCACCCATCATCTAATGTGTTTTTTATGGCAAACCAAACTAAGGGCCCACTCCCATAAGATTTTTGAAAGATGCATCTATAACTATACAAGGGGCCAAGTTCACTAGGGATTTCGAGGTATTAGCACTTGCAGAAGATGAAAATTTTCCAGCCCTGCTTGGATGCCCTTGGTGTTATGCGAATAATGCTGACTTAAGATTCAAAAAGGGGTATATCAGCTTTGTAAACAAAGAGGAAAGGGTTGTGATACTTTTGACAGATGGAAAGTATACACCATATGTTGAACCTCTAAGTGAGGAGGATTTAAACAGAGTCTATGTACGCGCTATTCAAGACCTCAAGGTCAATGCGCCATCAAAAGAAGGTATCCTACAGTGGGAGGATTATCATTCTATTAGTGATACTATGAGTATTGCTTGTAATAATTGGGATCATGGTACATATGAATTAGTAGGACGTGAGGTGAAAAGTGTGGTTGCGCGAAAGAATGGACTCTGTTCAATTTGACGGATAGGTAGCACAGTACCTTGGTATACAGGGACATAAGATATTCCTGCCTTTTTTAGGGCCATGGAAATACAGTGGACATATCAAGTTAAAAGGAGAGATATGTTAGTATATATACTACGTAGGATAGCAGCGTGCTGGTGGGTAGTCCATAGAGATAATCTTATAAATTGGGAAGAGATTGGAGTCGCTTTGTCTACTAGGTTTATAAGGAACAATGCACCTACGCAAATATGCACTTATCATGGTGATCAACCTGTTCAGCATCACATTCAACAGTGTGAGAGACTCTAGACAGTAGGACATGAAGCATTACCACCTTCACTCTGGGTGCATAGATTGTACTCGACGCTACATGGATGCACACGCACCTGGTATGTATATGTAGAACTACATCGAGAAAATTGGAACTGGAAAAATTTGACTATAGGAATGATCCATACTTTTGACTACTTCTCGACTAAACCTCCTGTAGTAGAGGCATTAAAAGTTATCAAATGCTTAACTATGGGAGATAGTGCAAAAGTCGAGGAGCATATACAGGAATTATTTGGTGGGGTGGAGTTCAGAGCATGTTTTGAAAATGAAGAAGAAATGGACGCCATACTACTTGAATGTGCTTGCCTTGAGAAAGAGAGCGGAAAGATGGTTTACGACGTGGATGATGAGGAATTTGAGAACTTGGATATTAAACATTCGCATAGGGTGCGCGAGGTCTTGGAAAATGTAGACAAGGATGCGTGCGCTTACCATGAACCCATGAAGACAAAGAAGGTGAATATAGGTTCGGAGGCTGAGCCTAAGGACACCATAATTGGGAATTACTAGTCAGACTAGGAGGTAGCAAAGATCATTGAGTTACTCAGGGATTATCAAGATTTATTCCCTCGAGGATATCATGAAATTAAGGGCATACATGAATCACTTGGGGAAATGAAGATCAAACTTAAGAGCGGTGTACAGCCAGTTAGAAAGAGACCTTACATAATGAATCCTAATTTTCTCATAAAGGTAAAAGAAGAAATTGATAAAAAGTTGAAATATGGAATTATCAAGCCCCTTGATGAGTCAGAATGGGTAAGCCCAATGGTGATCAGTATTAAGAAGGACAGATGGATTAGGATATGTATGGACTACAGGGAGATGAATGTTGCATGTGTCACAGATCCATTCCTTACGCCTTTCACTGAGGAAATATATTCCTTCACAGATGGATTTTCTGGGTATCATCAGGTTAGAATTTCTCAAGAGCATCAAGAAAAGACAACATTTACTACTGAATGGGGTAGTTTTGCGTATACGGTGATGCCCTTTGGATTGAAAAATGTGCCTGTTGTATTCTCACGCATAGTTGTTCAGGCATGTAAGGATTTTATTCACAACTTCTTACATGTATACCTAGATGATTGGACAGTATATAGGCTTGTGAAAGATCATTGTGACAATCTGCGCTTAATGTTTGAATGATGCAGACAATTGAGTGTCTCTTTGAACATCAAGAAGTGCATATTTACTATGCCATTTGGGATACTGTTAGGACATATAATCTGCAAGGAAAGTTTTCTCGTTGATACGGCCAATGTTGCAATCATTTTAGGCCTAGAAGTGCCTACTAGTCAGAGTGAGTTACACGGATTTTTAGGTCATACAGGGTATTATAGAAAATTCATAAAAGGGTATGCCAAAGTTGTCACACCCTTGGAAGAATTGTTGAAGGGGAAAGGTACATTTTATTGGGGAGAACCGTAGCAACATGCATTTGAGATATTAAAAGAGAAACTTACTACTACACCCATTCTGCGCTTTCCCTCATGGGATAAACAATTTCATGTGCATGTGAATGCTTCTGGTACGGCCATTGGCATTGTGCTAGCTCAACCTGGCAAAGGTATTATAGATCATAAAAAAAAAATTGGTAGTAGGAAGATGACTCCTGTGGAACGAAATTATACAACTACAGAGCATGAAGCTTTGTCAATTATCTATGCATTGTACAAGTTTTTACAGTACTTGTTAGCAACCTCATTTTTGTTTTATATAGATCACATGGCATTAAAGTACCGAGTAAACAAGTCTGTCTTATAAGGGCACATATGTAGATGGGTGCTCCTATTTCAAGAGTTTGACTTCACAGTTGTGGTGAAGCCAAGGAAAAGCAATTCTGGACCAGATCATTTATCTAGAATCAATTTAGGAGAGGATGTGTAGACAATTGAAGAAACAATGTCGGATGCACAATTATATAGGTTACAACGCGTGCCCATGGAATTAGAAGACATTGTTTTCTTTCTACAAATAGGTATGGCGCTAGAAGGAATGAAAGCATTAGAAAAGAAGTAACTTACTATACGCACAACACCGTTTATGTTAATCAATGGTGACCTCTACAAGCTAGGAAAAGATGAAGTATTACGACATTGTGTATTAGAACATGAGTGTCAAGATATTATGGAAGAATCTCATGGTGGTATTGCAGGAGGCCATTATGCAGGTGATGTGATTGCCCAGAAGATCTTACTTGTTGGATTATGGTGGGAGACATTGTATAAGGACTGTAAAGAATATTGTAATGCATGTGATCATTGTCAGCACCTAAGAAAACCAGCGCAAAAAGATGAGATGCCTTTGAGACCAATCACTAGTACCAAACCATTTGAGAAATGGGCCATTGATTTTGTAGGACCTATTTCGCCAGCCGCGCATAGGACTAGGTTGCGTTATATTATTACTTGCATAAAATATCTCACATGGTGGGAAAAAGTATCTCCTACTAAGGACTGTACAGTAGCTACATTAGCTATATTTTTGTGGGAGGATGTACTTATGAGATATGGATGTCCCTTAAGCTTGACAAGTGATCAAGGTACACACTTTTTGAATGAGACATCAGGATCCTATTAGATGAGTTTATGGTTGCACACCATAAAACTACACCTTATCATCCTCAGGAAAACAGAACTGCTGAAGCCTTCAACAAGATTTTGAGCCAGAATTTGACAAAAATTTGTGATGTTGGAAGAAAGGATTGGGATGACAAAGTATCAATTGTTATTTGGGCATATAGAATAACTTACAAGAGATAGAATAACTTACAAGAGATTGAATAAAGCCACACCGTTGCAATTGATGTTTAGCATAGAAGTTGTTCTCCCTATAGAATTTATGTTACCTTCTTTATGCATTGCATGCATTGGAGGTCTAGCTGATGAGTAGGCTCTAGAAGAGCGTATCAAAAAGATGATTCAATTGTATGAGCACCGAGCCATAGCAAGATGGAGTTAGAAGCAGGAAAAGGCCAGGTAGAAGGCATGGCATAACAGAAACATGAGGGATAATAAACTTGAGATTGGACAAATGGTACTTCTTTATGCCTCAAATTTTTTGTGCCATCCAGGCAAGCTCAAAGTAAATTGGTTGGGGTCGTATGTTATCACTTCTATACTTGAATCAGGTGCTTGCCAATTAGAAGTACTTAATGGAACACGGCTACCTAGTTACTTTAATGGGAGTAGGCTAAAGCCCTACTATAAATAAGTCTTATTGGTGTTTGTAATAAGGTAGTATTGCCATTTAGTTTAGGTTTTCAATTTTTGTATTTCCTTAATTGTCGCTATGCTTTTTCAATTTAGTTTTTGTTCTATTTTAATAAGTGCACTTGCACACCTGAAGCTAATTACTGTATGAAGACTTTTTATGTGCAGAGGACTGCACATACTTTTATTGTGGGGTGGTTGTAGTTGTCCAAGAAAAAGATTGTGGGAATTGAAAGGTGAAAGGAATAAGCTGTTATGGGTGTGCTTTAAGTCAAAAGAAGATTTCTTCTCAAAAGTGACCAAGGATGGAGATGAATGAAAGAACAGTATAACATGAGGTAAGCAGAGGCCATGTTAGCTACCAGGAGAAGGTACAGTGATGAGTTACTCAGGCACATGAGCGCACTGAAGAGAAGTCTGTGACCAAAGGTTAGGAAGGCGTGTTAAAAGGTTATAGCTGGGCGCGAAGGTGTACCGTGCAGTATGAATGGATTTTTTCAATGAATGAAGGGATATTTGGTAGGTGAAGGAGCAAAAAATGCATAAAATTTTTGAAAAAAATTGAAAGATTTATATAAGGATGGTATGCGGATTCATTTTTAGCGTTGCAAGTAAGAGAATTTGAAGAGAGAGCCAAGTGCGAAGAGCCGAGTGATTGAGTTAAGGTGCAAAAGGCATGAAACCACACATGGCAACCAGATCTGTGTGACAAGAAGCTTGCGTTCCCAGTGGTGAAGGGTTTTAACAAAGTAGGGAGATAGAAAAGGGCTTGGTTATGAAGTTTCCACCTAGAGCATGATGGATTTGAGCTAGGGTTTGATTCACAAAGTTGCAGAGTTGAAGAGGAAACATTTATAAGGTAAAAATGGCACCGAAGAAGGCATCTACAGCAGTAGTAAAAGGAAAGAAGAAGGTAGTCATTAAGGAGGAAGAAATGGTGCCTGAAAGCCATTTTTTAGAGATGCAATATCCAAAAGGAGTCATCATCGGGCAAGAATGGGATTCACCCGTCAGAAAGAGAAAAGTAAGTGAATATAATCACAGGACTTCAGAAAACAAGAAGAGCTCGATTCCTTGCTCACTACTAGAATGAATAAGTGCATGGTAGAGGACATGCTAATGTATGACGATGCAGGTGAAAAGCTCTTGAAGAGAATTGGGGTCTACCAGTTGTATGAGCTTCCATATTTCAGGAAGTAAGAGCCCTTGTATCAGTGGCTTATGAGCAGGGTGCACGAAGACTTATTCTACTTTACAAGACGTAGAGTTAGAATTTCATATGCACTTGTCTCATCAGTTATAGGTATGAAGGCCACAGGAGAAGATATAAAAGGTGATCTTGCATATAAAGCCGTGATTGTAAAGACCAAACAGGAGATGGGATACTTGAAGGGTCTGCGCAGAATGGACATAGATAAATTGAAGAATTGTCTAGTTATACAGGCTACAGCCCACCTTGTTACCAAATTGAATGATCAAGAGCATTGGTCTCAGGTAAATACTATGTGGTTGCATGTGGCGCGTAAGATGTCAAAGGGGACAATCTATAACATTGCAGGCTATATTACAGAGCAAATAGTTGAAGAAGTGCGCACATGAGGGAAGATCATCTTTGTGGTTATTCTATTATCATTGGTATTTATGGAAATTAGAGTACCAGATGGAGTGAAGGAGAACGTATGGGAATACCCCATAAAGAGCAAGTTCCCACCTGAAACATTCAGCAAGTACCTATGTAAGGGGGTTATGACAAATGATGTGAAGCAAAGGGCGGAGAAGTGGTATGAAAGGCTCCGCGCGGTATTTGGGGAAGAGTGGAGCATCCCAAAGGACCTACCAGTAGTGTTAGGGAAACAAGTTCAGTTTTCTTTATATTAGCATTTCTACATCGTGTGCTTCCCAATGAAAGATGGAGTCTGGAGCCCTTAGTGCAAGTTACCTTACGCATTCACTACAAGGTATTTTCAAGAGTCTATTCATATATTTACAGACACGCGTCGATTGACCTTCAATGCAGATAAGGTAGACTACGACTACCATACATTGAGGAAGAAGTATGTATATCCTGGCAGAAGCACTTATACAGAGATAATCATTTCAGAGGTTCTAAATATCAAACCAATAAGTTTGTTTGTAATAGATGTGGGGGTAGCATTGGTGTATCTCTAGCTGAAGCCAAAAATGGAGAATAAAAAATATGTGGAAAGTGAGTTCGCACTTTAATCACCACCAAAGGGAAAGCATAGAGTGGAGAATATCCTAGTACCTAAGCCCACATAATAATTTGAAGTGTCAGATGAGGAGGAAGAGCGTGAAGATAGTGGTGGTTTAGAGCATAGGGGTAGGAGACATCCTACAAATAAAGGTGAAGTTGAGCGTGTCGTTACCCCACCTCAGCCACAAGAGGGAGATGAAGAGGACGTGAATGTAGTCCAAGGGGAGCACAGGTTTAAAAGGGTATTTAGGAGAACAAGGACCCAAGGTGCTACTCCACCCACTGTGCATAAATCACCCAGAATCTCTCCACAGAAGGAGGCAACTGCACAGAGAAGGAGGAATCTAAAGTTGAGTGAGGAGGTGGAAGAGTCAGAAGAGAGCGTGCCTAATTCACCTATACTTCCAGAGGACACAGATGAATAGGGTGAGGCATCGAAGGAAAAGGAAGAGGAAGAGAAAAATCCAGAGGAGACAGCTGCAGAAGGTGTTCAGGATATGGAGACGCAAGTCCAAAATTTGGAGGCTAAAGTTCCTAAGCAGTAAAGGTCTAAAAGAACAAGTGGAGAGCACATTCCACTGGCCATGGGGTATGCAGAGGATGCAGGAAAAATTGTCTACGCTCGCTTCCATAGCACAATAGCACAGAAGGATTTATTCAGCTGGGAGTTAATGGATGAAGATATGGCAACGATGCGCACTTGAAAGCAACTATCATGGTCGATGCACACCCACATGGATGAGCCTGACTTTGATGTGTGTGAAGAGTCATGCGTTTTGAGAAAACTGAAGAAGGCACCTCAATCCAGACACATGACATTAAAGCCTACTGTCATGTCAGATGAGCAAATCAACAATGCATTGGTGAAAGTTTCTGTTAAGGTGGCTAGAAGAAACATGGACAAAGCTACCACAATTAGAGTGTTGCGTGAGGAGTTGAAGACAAAGGACGCAGAGATAGCACACATAACACAGGAGAGGGACTTTCCCTAGAAAAATAATGAAGTGTTCATAAGCATCGTAGAGGATATTAGGGACAATGTAATCAAAGCAAGGCCACACTTAGAGGCCAAGGTACCACAGACATTTCCGTTAGTGATACACTATGTGGGCAAGTTGGTGGAGTTAGTACTTGAAGATGGAACTCTGCATATGCAAGCACTAGAATTCTCTAAACAAGATGCCAAATCAGAGAAAGCATCTGTGATGAGAAAAATTGCATCTTATGAAGGGTTGTTACAAGCATTATAGGAAGTATTGAAGAAAGCGAACTAGGCTTTAAATATATACACAGCTCCAGATATGCTTATCAACATCAAGACCCTCTAAGAGAATAACGATGTCCAAAAAGTGATGAAAGATGAGACATTGGGCTACATGGAAAGATTTTCAATGGTTAAACAGAAGTGCGAGGCCCTGGCAGCAGCACAAGAGCCGCACAAGACTCAGATAGAAGAGCTTGGAAAGCTGATTACATAGAAGATGGACATTTTAGAAGGAAGAATGACATCAATGTCCAGTGTTGTGTTGGTTCTGTGAAATGAGAAGGGAGAAATTACGAGGGATGAGTTGGAATCCATTGTTGTGGACATCCCAGAAAAAGTAGAGCAAGCACTCACTAACTGATAGATATTAGAAGCCGAAATAAAGGAATAGTATCCAGAGTTGATACTACAAACTGATACAGAAGAGGTTGCCTAATAACCTTATAAAAATTCTTTATTTATCCACATTCTTTTATTCTTAATATTTCCATTCTTCTATCCTTTCCTTCAATTTTTGGACATACCCATTGTCGGGACAACAATGAGATTAGTGTGGGGTAATGTTGGTCAAATAATACTTGTCAAAGATCACATAAGGAGTCTGCGTGGGATAGAAGGCCCGTAACCAAGGGCGCGGAAGGACAGGGAGGACCCACGTGTGGAAGGCAAGTTCAGATTTTAGGACTTAGCCGATCTTTGAGCATGAAGACCTATTTTTAGGAGATAGCGTGCAGAACACATCAACGATGTAGAGACGTGCACGCCATGCATCATCTATCTTTGGAGAAGTGGTTCAAAGTGTTTATGCATGAAGATAAGCTAAGAATAGAATTGACACTTCAGTTCACTGTAAGAGGACTATAGATAACACACTTGCATGTGTGGCTATGATTGTAAAACAGCGTGTGGCTATCAATAGCATGCGGCCTATTTTTGGAATAGACAAGCAGTGAAGGGAAAGTCCCCACCCTATATATATGATGTTAGGTGCATAGTAGATATATATATATATATATATATATATACATATATATACAGAGAGCTGGAAGTATGTAGGTATTACTGAGAACTACATGTATGTAGGTGTGTAACAGAGAATATATGCATATGATTGAACTACTGTATCAGTTCCATATGCGTGTTGGTATAGATTGACAATACTGTAAGGAGCTTTTGTATTATTAATAGATGGAAGATATTGGTTAAATCTAAGTATCATTTTGTGTGTAGTTGAGTAGTGCATGTTAATGGTTAAATCATGATTACTGTTTAAAGCTTGTTATTTCATAGATCTGGGTGTAGCATGCATTATGGGATGATGGATTAGTTATGAATCTATATGTTACTTCCTTCATCATGTTAGCATCCTGTTACAAAAACCCTAAAGAGGGACCTGGTACCTTTGCGCTCTTCGGGTGAGTGCTCAGTCTAGGCTGAGTGATGTGCCAGTGCGACTAAGGTGTTGTCTAGTAAATTCTTAGTTGTATCAACTGGACATGGTCATCATTGACCAGAGAAAAGTGGCATTGCCCTATATAAGGTTGGCATCAACTGAGGAGACCCAAGATGGATAGACGTTGACTAGATAAATAGTGGAAAATGATGTTTTTAATGACAATATGTTGACAGGAACCTGTTTGATTGGTTTTGTAGGGCAAAGACACTTTATATCTGAGAGACAGGATCTTGGTCATACTTGAGAAGATTAGAGGGGATGTTGTAGATGCAGAGTGGACTCATCTAGAGGCAGTGGGATTGGGTTGATTCTGCCACTATCAAAGAGTGCCTAGATATATAGGGCTTATGATAACATTGATTGATATATGGGATCCAAGGATGAGCACATTCTAGTTTAGGATAGGAAAGATGACAATCACACTGGAGGATGTGTATCTTATCTTGAGTTATCGATTCAGGGGGCACTGATTGTGTTGATTACAACAAAGGGGAGGATGGATATACTAACACGGTTTTTTGGAGTGGAGACCCCACATATTATTTTTGTTTCAAGGGATTTTCATATTGAGGCACGATACCAGCTAGTGACACTCAGGAGTCAGTTGATATTTTTAATTATTATGGTGATTCAAGTTATGTTTTACCAGATTCAAGTGGGGCTAGATTCCCATAGGCGTTAGCAAGGGTATTGGATTACATTGTGAAGCATAGGACGATGTTTTTTCGCGACGACTTTGTTGGCTCAGGTCTATCATGAGTTATGGATGTATGTGACAGAGATGAAATTGGGATTGGATGTAAGATTTCTACTTCATTGTTGGGCATATAAGCATATAGCAGTGGTGAGGCCGCAAGGGATTCTGTGGGTGACAGGTGATCACATAGAGCTGGCAGTTGGATTTTTACGATGGAGAGATGATGAGGCGCATAGAGATAAAGAAAAGCGAGGAGATCACTAGTATGGGGAGAGGTTTGGGAGGTTAGATGGAGGCCATATAAAGGGTTCCTAACATGGCCTAGTACAAATGTACATCTATTGGGGATGAGTAGGGTGATATGGGTTCAGGGGTGGAGGATGGTGATGGTAGAGGCATTTCAGTTTATGTGGGTGATATGACTATTTGAGCTAGTTCAGACGGTGTCAAGGGCACCAAATAGATTCATATAAGCGGATACAGAGAGGGACTTTCCCATTCTTGTGATGGAAAACCCATTGGTGGATGAGGGGGATCCATGAGATACTGAAAATGATGATGTGAGAGTTGGAGAGGGATTTGTATATTGGATGAAGCAGGAGTTGGTAGCCCAGGTAGCTGAGGAGAGGGCACATGTAGGAGAGGAGGTAGAAAATCCTTCAAGAGGAGAGGTGACAACACCTGTAGGAGTGGAGGGTAGAGATGGAGGAGCGGTTGCTGAGATAGATAGACTGCAAGTAGAGTTGGATGTGACTTGTTAAGATTTAGTTGGGGTGTGTCAAGAGAAAGACCTACCTATACAACAATGAGATTGATACCGGCGATAACAAGAGGCCTATTGAGCAACATATGGAGATCTGAGTACCGCATATGAGGTGATAGGGATCCACACAGGGAGTTATATAAATGGATCTGCCTAGAAGTGTCACTGGAGTAGTACCAGACACTAAGTGAGGAGGCACGCTATTATGAGCGCATAGTTACAGCAAGACTACCCGACGTTTTGTGTTATGCGGCATACCTAGCCAAATAGAGGAGATTAGGGAAATCAACGCGACATGATATGTCAAGGAGCATAGCTAGCATGGCATAGGTGAGACATGATCACAAACTAGATGATGGACAAGAGGGTGGACATGCCCCCGCACTAGGAGGACAAGGTGGTGCCTCGGGGCTCAGAGTGTTCGATCTTTAGTTTACTGCCTAGTGGGTGAATGTTGTATATAGATTTTGATAGAGATTTTGATGTATATACTTTTGAGATAGATCCCATTCGAGGCCTATCACGGATGTATAGACACCTTGATGATATATATATATATGATGATGATGATTTTGTCATGATTTCCATGTGTTGTGTTGAGCATTTTAGATGTGATGATTTCAATGTATAGTTGTGATGTGATGTGTATCAATGATATGATCTGATATATTGATTGGATGTAGATTAGATGTGATGGATTGGATATGATTAGATATAGATGTTAGATAGTGATGTACATGTTAGATTA
Source organism: Taxus chinensis (assembly GCA_019776745.2). Lineage (NCBI taxonomy): Eukaryota > Viridiplantae > Streptophyta > Pinopsida > Cupressales > Taxaceae > Taxus > Taxus chinensis. The sequence goes on from CM034146.1 coordinate 302,709,629, forward strand.
GATGTAGATAATGTGATGGGTATGATGGATGAGATGTAGATGTTAGATTAGATATAGATGAGGTGAAGTAGATTGTTGATGTTAATATTTGACTTGGACTGCAAATAGGAAATGATGTTTGATTAGATTATCGATGTTGATTTTAGATGATGCATGGCTGAAAATATATTATGATGTGATTGAGATTATATTAGATGTGTTAAACTGGATGTAGATGGTTTTGATATAATGTTATAGATTTAGATGACAAATGATATGGTGGATATGATAAATATATTATGGTTTAATTTAGATTAGAATAGATGTGATGTAGTAGAAATGATGATAAGAAGGTTTAGATTAGTTGTGAATATTAATTGGATTGAACAAGACATAAGATGGTGCCATTAGATGGGATGTGATATATAAGACATGACTAGGATTGAGTGACCTTAAATAGAAAAATACACTTCATCGTAGTAAAGATCCCAAATAGGAAAGATGCATTTAGAATGGATTGGAGGTAAAATGTGAAAGGGGACATGATCAAAGCAATGCACTTGCATCTGTGGCAGGTGTTAACACATAACCAACAATAGTTAGTCACATTTTAGGTTCTGAGGGGAGGGATGAAAGGTTTTCTTACATACCTACTGTAGACATGACAAAGGGTTGTGGATGTTTCTTGTATGGAGGAAGTAGGTTCTCCTTAGGTGGTTGTTCTAGGTCTATACACCAACTCTGAACAATATGGTGGAAAATGATCAATGCGGGAATTTCGCTATAGATGGGAAAGATGATCGATACGTGAAACTTTCTTAGGATGTTTGATTTTGAATTTTGCTTTATTTTTAGATATTTAGAAGATTGATCAATGCGGGAAGCCCTCACTACTATGATAAGAAAGTAGCCATCCTCGAGGGAGTGGTCTACATTTTGGAATTTTTGCTTTTGATTTTGCTTGTTGCTGTTGAGATGCTAGAATAAGATATGATAGCTTTCCTTCGAGGGATTAGTCTATACTTTTGACATTATTTTATTTATATGAACAATTTTCCTTTGAGGGAGTAGTCTATTTTTGGATAAAATAGATTTGGTATGAACATCCTGAATTTTTGATTAAATTTTACAAGAGAGTTGAGGGTAGCCAAGTGGACCACTTAGGGAGGGGAAATAAGATGTACAAGCTACACCTATGGACCCTTAGACTGGTTTCAGTAGGTAGATAAGAGGGTGATGAGCGTAATGATTACAGATTTCCCACCTAGAAGGAGGAACATGTCCATAAGGAATATGCTATGGGAAAATACATCGTGCCCATATTCAAGCTCATTAATAGGATAGTTACAAAAGACCACATGATTCCAAATCATTACGATGAGAGGTAGAAAGGCTGGTGATGGAAATGAGATCTTAGAATGTGACTAAGATCATGTTAGTAGATTTGTTAGTAGTAGAAAGGCCACAGGTGTAATGCGTTGAGAGGTTTCATTTCTGGTTAACCATATAGAGAGGATAAATGATAAGCTCTGGACCCATACTTATGTGTGATAATATATGGTCAAATCCAGTTGGGAGAAAAATTTCCATGTTGGTTCCTTTCTAGAGTAGTGACATTCTGATTTTATTTCAAGACAAGGTCGACCGATGTTAAAGTCATGTTCCTTAAAATGTTTGTTATAAGGACATTCTTGATGCAATCTTGATATATTTCGATGATGTTGAAGGGAAAGTAAGTGATGTTCATCTAACGGCTCAAGTTGTGTCAGACGCTCTCGGTGATAGTCCTTGTCAAAGATGAAGTCATGAAGAGAAATGTGCAAGGATGGGATTTGAACTTTGAGAGGAAGAACGGATTCAGAGCCATAGACAAGAGAGAAGGGAGTAGCACTTGTAGAGGTGTGGATGTTAGTCTGATAATCCCAAAGGGCGAAGGGGATGTGAAGATTCCAATTTCGACTTGATTTATCAATAGTTTTGGAAATGATGTTACAAAGAGTCTTATTAGTGGATTTGGCTTGGTCGTTAGCTTGGGGATAGTAAGGAGATGAGAAGGTAAGCTTAATATTAAAAGAGTTGCAAATATTCTTAAGGTATTTGTTTTTGAAATACTTTTAGTTTTCCATGATGATTTTATGAAGAACGCCAAAGTGACAGATGATGTTCTTATAGACAAATTAAATGATTTTATTAGCTTTGGTTTATGCAAGTAGAATGGTATTCCACCCATTTTGTGAAGTATTTGGTAGCGGTGATGATAGAGTGATGAAGTTGAGAAGAATGTGGATTGATGAGACCAATGAGTTCAAGTCCCCAATGTGAGAAAGGCCAAAGATCTTGAGCCAACTTGTAAGGCCTAGACTAGGGATATGAATGAGATTGGAATGTTGTTGGAATTTAATGTACTTTTTGACATATTCACAATAGTCTTGATTGAGGGTAGGCCATTAGTAGCCTAGGAGAATAATTCACATTTGGCAATAACCAAACCACTAAAGTGTCCACCATAGATGTCGTTGTGGGCTTCTTAGATAGCGCGGATTGATTCATGGGATTTAAGACATCGTAGAAGAATACCATCAAATCCAAGTTTGTAGAGGGTGCCAGGATAAGGATAGCAATTACATAGGAATGACCTCCTACAATTTTTGGATAAGTCAGAGGGGATTTTGGATATAGATATATAGTCAAATATTTGAGAGTACTAAATGTCAGATAGATTGGTATCGATAAGATTGATGTGAGGAAGTCTCACTAGTATGAAATGGTTGATCGATACGATGAACAATAATGGAGATTTTGGATTCTTTTATTGTCTAAGGGATGAGAGATGCAAGGGAAGCCATAGTGTCTGTGAAACGATTGTTACGAACGAAGGGACAAATTAGATGGTATACTAATCAAAGGCTTTAAGAGGACTTCATTTTGTACATTGAAGGATCATTCTACATTGATTTGATTGATTAATGAGCTGAGAATCACCATATATGTTAAGGATTTGAACACCAAGCATGATAGTGGTTTGGAGGCCCAAGATGATGGCCTCATACTCAGGAATGTTTTTAGTACACTCAAAGTTAAGCTTATAGGAAACGGGAATAGGATTTTCCTAAGGAGGAATTATGATGATGCTAGCACCTCCCCATTTCCAACACTTAGATCCATCAAAGAAAAGTTTCATTTCGAGGGGAGAGAATTCGTGATCGATGGTATTGATATATTCTTTAGGGAATTTCTCATGAGGAAGATGATTTTCTGGAAGATGGGCTTCGGCAAGTTGATTGCTGATATCCTGGCCCTTGATTTATTTTTGAGAGATGAACTCTAGGTCAAACTCAATCATGAGCATGAGCCATCAAGTGATGTGATCATTATGATAAGGATTGGAATGTATGTTTTTTAGGAGATTGAAGCTAGTGATGATGTAGGTTTTGTGATTAAGAAGATAGTGTTGAATCTTGGAAGTGGTGAATAAAAGAGAATAACACAACTTTTTAGCTTCAATGTAGTAGGTTTTTTAATTGTGAAGGGTGCAGCTAATATAATAAATGGCTTTCTCCCTTCCTTTCTCATGGTGGTGTGTTGACATGGTACACCTAGAGCATGATCGGAGGTAGAGATGTAAAGATAGAAAGGCTCCCCTCACAAGTGTGGAGTGTGAGCACAGGTGAGAGATAGAAGATATTGCTTAAGATCATCGAAGGCTTTCTGGAAATTGGCATCCCAATTGAACTGGGTGTCTTTGCGAATGAGATGATGAAAGGGTTAGCAACGATCAGAAAGTTGTGAGATGAAGTGGTGGACTGATTGAAGTCAGCCTTGAAGACTGCAAAGTTTCTTTAGATTAGAAGGGGGAGGCATCTCAAGGATGGATTTGATTTTGGTGGAGTCAACTTCAATACCCCTAATAGAAATGATGAATCCAATGAGTTTTACAGTTAAAACTCCAAAGACACACTTGGCGGGATTGAGACAAAGGAAGAATTGGATGAGGCATGCGAAGAGGATTTCAAGGATAGTAGGATGCTCCTATCGACATTTGGATTTACCCAAGATGTCATCAGACATAGTCCTCTACAAGTTTTATGGATGAGTTCATGGAAGATATAGGTCATAAGGCATGTTGATAGGTGGCCCTGCATTTTTAAAACCAAAGGGCATGACGTGATAGTATAAGGTTCCCCAAGGGGTGATGAAAAATGTCTTATTTTGGTCTTTTGGTGTGATAAAGATATGATTGTAACCAGAGAAATCATCCATAAGAGAAAGCATCTCATGGTCGGGTGTTAAGTCAACTAGTTAATCAATGTTAGGAAGGGGAAAGTCATCTTTAGGGAAGGCAATATTTAAATCTCAAAAGTTTGTACAGATGAGAAGCTTTCTAGAGGATTTGGAAATGGGTATGATGTTCAAAACCCATTGCATGGATAGTGGATAGGTTGATGAAGTTAGTGAGAAAGAAGGCATTATAACTCTTCTTTGAAAAGGAGGGAAATGTGGGGATGCATATGAGCCATATTTTTCTTAACTGGCTTGGCGTTCGGGGACGGTGACAATGTTATGGATGAACGATGGAAGGATCGAGGCCTGACATGTCAAGCATATGACCATGTGAAGTCCTGATTATGCTTAGATAAGAAAGAGGTGAAGGCTTGAGCTCTTATGAATCAAGGGATTGACCAACTTTGTGAATGCAAGGCTCTTGTGGAGTCCCTATATTGATGTCAATGGTGGATTCGTTGAGAAGGGTGGATGTGTCAGGAAGTAAGGACTTATGAAGATGAGAATATCCTGCCCCCATGTAGGAATGAATGGAGTCATCATCATTGCACTGGAGAATGTCAATAGTAGGGGAATCCTCCTCTATCATCTCAGGGAATTTAAGAGGGAAGGACTGAGTTTCACCTTCAGCCTGATAGATGTCTGTTCCAATGGAAATGGTGGAGAATAAAAAAAATTCAGGTGGGAGAGACACAGAGTCATCCACGTCCATGGGATGGTTGGATGTTGAAGGGTATGATGGTTTGATGTTGATGGAGGATGAGGAGGAAAAGTGTGGATAATAAGTGGTGGGGTGTTCTTTGAATCCCAATCCAAACTTCTCATGGGTTTTATAGGATTAGTCAAAGATAAGATCATGCATGCCTTGCTCATAACATCCAAGACTAAATCCCTTCCATGTAAAATGGTGGAGATAGGTATAGCCAAATGTATTTGTTATAGAAGAATTCAAAGTCATTGGTGTATGGCTTGGTGTGAGGTTGATCATCGGTGTGAGAAGAAGGGTGATCGATGCCACCATAAAAAAGATTGGATTTTAGATGAGTTGGGAAAAAGGAAATGATATCCATGAAATTTGGTTGATACATAAGATATTTATTGGGTCTACCAAGTCGATTGAGTGTGGGAAGAGAATTGAGAGCGAGGAGTTGATACTCCCCCAGTGAGAGACGTTACATCACATTATCGAGAGATTCATCATTAGGTAACTTAAATGTAAGTATGAAATAACTAGTGGATGCTTCGGAGGATGGGTCTTGCTTAGGGATGATCACGTCATTTGGTTAGTAGGTCATGTGGCATACCTTGAATGGTGGAAGGTCGAAAGGGAGGGTATGGATCTTCCGCTCACATTCATACTTGATACAATGATGAAGAATGGATGGGACACATTGAAACTCCCCCTCAACAATGTAGAAGATTTAATGGAGTTTTTCACTGAAGCGGATGGGGAGGATAAATGTGCCCAAAGTGGGGGTGACAATGTAATTGAAGTCTCAAAGGACCACAGGTGATTGGGTAATAATGGTGTCGGGGAGGTTAAGTTGGTTGAAGGTATGGGATGAGATGATATTAATACTACCACCATTGTTAAGTATAGTTCGATGGATGAAGGTGTCATTGATGTGGACAGTGATGAAAAGAGGAAGGTCGTGGCCTTCATGTAAGATGTGTGGGATTTCATAATCGTCAAAGGATATGGAGGAAGAAGAGGTAACAGCTCTAAAAAGGACCATGAAGGGTTGGGCTTCATCACCAGTGATGGGGATACACTGTAAGGCTTCAATAAGAGCTTGTGGATGATTGGGAGAGATTTGGATGAGTTCATAGAGAGATATATTAACAATATCCTGGTGTAACTATTTCACGATGATTTGTTCAATGGTGGCATGATTTTGGGTTTGCAGTGTGGCTAGGATGGACACCTTGGACTTGGATGAAGAAGGGGATGGAGTGGGCTCACTAGAAGGAGAAACGATGAAAACTTTGGGTTTGGATCAGGTATATGGTTGGGAATCACGAGGGAGAGAATGAGTGGTGATACGAACGACATCTATATAAAGAGTAGGACCATCCTTAAGAGAGGTATAAGTCAGCGGTGTGATGGCAACTAAAGACATGGATGAGGAACCCGATTTAGATTTTTTAGAGGTTACAAATTTGATTGGAGGGTTGGGCTTAGATGTGGATGGGATGGTAGATGGGGGAGGGTGGTCTTCTTTGATGAGAAGATCATCCTCTTCTATGAAATTGTCAATGAGGGTTTAGAGGGCCCTACAGTGTTCATTGTCATGTCCAAGGACACGATGGTAGGCACATATGGTGTTGGAATCAAACCATGTGGGCTTCATCCCACATAGGTTAAAGGGCTTGATATGGGGAAGGGTGATTGTGGATGCTTGGGTGATGCGTTGAAGTATTAAAGCATAAGATCTGATGGGGGTTTATGAAGATGAATTCTTATGGAATTTTGGTTGATTTGGTTTGGGGGATGATGATGAAGGCAAGAGAGGTGTTTTACTCTTGTGAGGCTTTGTAAGGGCCTTAGATTCATATTTTTCTCTGGATGCTTTTGATTTGGACTTAGGAGGAGGGATGGATGATTTCGATTCAGAAGGGATAGATGACTTAGATGCAGATTTAAGAGGAGGGATAGATGATTTGGATTGAGATTGGGTGGTGATGGGTGCTTTATGTGAAGGGTGTGGTCTCAAAATAGAAGGTGGAGGCCCTAAGATAGATGTTTGGATGTTGGATGGATTATATTGGTGGGGATTCAAAGGCAAAACCTCCAATTTCTTATGTAGATGAGTGAGGGATTTTTGGATGGGAGCACCAAGGTTCTTAGGTTTTTGTTGTGAGGTTTTACATTTGGTGAGGATCACGATGATTTTAACAACGGAGTCATCCTTAGACGTGGACTTAGATGACATGGAAGTGGGTTTTTTTTAATATGTGTGGATCAAATATGGAAGTGGCTTTTAGATGATGCATTTGATGAGATCGAGAGGGGTTGCAGATTGTGTGGGATTTGAAGGTGTTGGTATAGAAGTGGTGGTATTTTTTGGAGACGAAGATGGGATTAGGGCATCCTTTGCAGTTGCATCAAGTGAGGGTGTCTACTTATTAGATGTTTGAAGGGATGATGTGGATATGGGAGTGGATTTAGGTGATGATGCAAGCATAGATACAATTGGAGGTGTGAGTATAGAAGGAGTTATAGGAATGCGTATAGAAATATATGTTGATACGGATGTGGGGATAGGTATGGATATAACATATGTAGGTGTAGAAGATGTGAATGTAGTGGATGTAGATGTAACAAATATGGATGCAAGAGATGTGGGAATAGTAGATGTGGATGTGGTGGATGTATAGACAATAGATGTAGACATGAGTACGGATGCTAGTATAGTTGGAGATGTGGAGATAGATGTCGACGGAGTAGAGGTGGGTATGGTGGATGAAGGGATGATGGGAATCAGTGATGGTGTTGAATCATGACTTAAAGTATTGATCCTATGAGCATTGGATTCTTGAGATGTAGACGTATCAACTTGTTTATTGGTGAATGATTAGGGAAGGGATGCTTAAAAACATCTAATGGTTATTTAGGAGGGGCGTTAGGATTATCCAAGTGAAGGTCCCCAAGATCGATAAGCCATTCGACAAGGTCTTTGAAGGTGTGACATTTCTCAATATCTTGACCACAGACTTGATGGTATTTATAGTAGTGGCCTTCACGGTACCATGTGGGTTTAGAACGTGTCTCATCGATGGGGAGGATAGGGGGAAGATGGATAAGACGGGCAGCCGTGAGTTTGTCAAAGATAGAGCTATAGGATTTTACGATGGGAGTATAATTAGGGGCTGGTCTAGGATCCCTTGGTGGAGGCTCAACATGAGAGGTGGGTGTAGAGGAATATTTAACAATGGCGACATTGGTTGTATTTTTAGATTTATCGTTATGGGTAAAGGACTTGGTGAATTCAGTTTTTGGCTTGTTCGAGCGAATTTTGACATGACCTTTATCAAGGGCATAGAGTTCCAATTTGCGAGCCATGGTGAAGGATTCCTCAAAGTTTTGAAAAGATTGGATTTGAAGAGTTGATGAGATGTGTTTTGCACATGATTGACTGAAAATATTGATAAGCTTGGTTTGGGGAAGGGAGAAGGATAATTGATTAATGATTCTACGCCACCTAGCGATGAAATCAGCGATGGATTCATCATCAAATTATTTAATGGCATAGAGGTCAGTGATGGTGATTTTACATGCAATATTAATGGATAAGTGCTCTAAGAACATTTGTGTGAGTTGGGTGAATGAAAAGAGGGAGTGTTAAGGAATGTCATTATACCAATCCAGAACATGCCCAACCAACGACATGGGGAAAGTGTGAAGCATGAGATCTTAGTCATATCGAATGAGATATCATGCATGCCTAAAGGCACAAAGATGTTATTGAGGGTCCTCCTTATTATTGAATTTAGAAAACTTAGGGAGTTCCCAATGTGGGGGATGATTAACTAAAATTAACTAAAATGGGGGAAATGTAATAATAGTTAATCTAATCTAGGAGGAAATAAAACATTGTAAATAAATGAACTAAAGTAATATGAAGTGACTAAAATGGTTAAAATGATTGAACTAATAGAAATAAAACCCTAATGTGCAAGAGGAAGGTAAGGAATGAACTCAAATGATTATGGATGATTGTCATAAGGTGTCACAGGTCTGACAGAAAAATACAGAAGCTGGAACATCTACATAGAGGTCCTCAAAAGCGTGGATCTAGAAGATCTGAGCAAACTCAAGCACCCAGAAGGGTACTGGGGCACCTCGAGGTGCCTTGGTATCTAAAAAGTCTCAGAACCCAATTCTTTCTGGGTCGGAAGATGTTATGTAACCTTTGCTACCTATTGCACTAGATTCAATGAACTGTGTCGAATGTGCCGAACATAACAAGATGAAGTTGAAGACCTGCAAGAGATAAAAGAAGTATCAAAACCCTAAAAAAAATAAAAGATGCAAATGAATGGGTCAGAATGACCTCAGCTACCACAATAGTGGGCTTACTAAACTGAGCGTTACACTACATTTCAGACCCAGATGTAGTTCAAGTGTGTGTGTGTGTGTGCATGTAGTGCCCTAGGTGCTCTTATGCCAAACGTACTTTGTGAAGTAGTGAGCAATAATTAAATGTAGAAAATGTAATAATATGTGTGCATGGAATATAATAGAATCCCCCCTTATGAAGTGTGTGTTGATGCAGATCTCCTAGCCTTGATGCATGAAATTATGTGGATGTAAGTGATGCAACCCTATATGGAGTGGTAGAAGTAAGTGATGCGGGGACCCTCATTATGGTCTCATAACTTTATATTTATAGGATTCTCTTGCTCTAAGTTTGTAATTAATCCCGACATGGCTGACTAGGAAAAAGATAATGATGAAAAATGGCTAGAAGATTCCCAAAAAGAGGTGTGAAAGTAGAAAATGGATCGTGGCACCCTAGGTGGGACTAGGGCATCCCGAGGTGCCCCATTTTAGGCTAAAATGACGGGAAAGTGCTGAAATAGATGGGAATGTATGTAAAAAGGTACGGGAATGACAAAATAAATAGTAAAACAAGATGGCCAAAAGGTGGGATTAATTAGTACTTTCTTCACTTAAGAACCTTCTAAATAGTAGTATGAGACCAGGCTAAATAATGCCTAAAGTGCATGATTTTATGACTACATTTTGCCCCCACTTTATGTTGGTGAGTGGAAAGCTTGATAACATAAAGTAGATAGAGATGTGTACCTGATATCCATGTAGAGTGTAGTAGAAAACGTGCCAAAGGACTAGACAAAAGTGTGGAATGATAAAAAGATGGAGGAGCATGGAAACTATAGATGAAAAATGTGCATAGAAAAAGTGATGAGAGTGAACCTAGGGTGGAACGTGTGTGTAGTTGTGTGATGTGTAGTGTACCTACATGGTTAGTAAGGTATGTGTTATCACATAATGTTGTTGTTGTTATTATCCCCAATTTTACTGCTTGTTTCTCATACGTCCAGACCTGTAAGGAGAAAATGATCAAGTAGTCAAATATGTATGTATGTAAAAATGCTATGTAAAATATGCATGTGTATAGAAATGTGTAAAATACGTAAATGTAAAATACTTGAAATGAAAAGTTTAACTGGAACATGTGAACATGATCCATGTTTAGAGAAATGGTGTAGAAGGATATCTTGTACTACTGTGAGTTTTTTGGGAAATCTCACGCCACCCTAGCTGAATAAGTGTAGACAAGAAATGCTCTGTGTCCTCCAAACTTTAACCACTTTTGTTGAAATGTGTGTGAAGAGATATCTGTATTGTCCTAGTTTTGTTGGGTGATTCAATGCCACTTGCCGAAGTAGTGTAGAGAGGAACACCCACTGTAACCTCCAAGCTTTTAACTTGTTTCCCAGAAATGATAAGGACACCATGTCTTATAAAATCCATTGTGTACGGGGTTCGTAGACTAGTATGAACCCACTTACTGTATGTAAACCCATAATTCCAAGGGTGGAAAGTGCATTATACTGAACTGGTGTAGCTAATCTGTGTTAGTATGTAAACCCTCAATGATGCCCCCATTCTTTGTGGGTGCATGCAACATCGCTGATAGGAGAATATGGCCCCAAAAGAGGACCTACTGCACTCTAAACTTTGTAACTCTTCCCTGCAGGGGGAAAAGGGGGTGCACTTGGTAGAAACCAAGGTGCACACAAATAAGGATGGCTAGGCGAAACAAGTGTTAGTCTGAAAACACATGCATGTAATAAGACAAGTGTAAAATATGCAGATAATGTAGAAACTACCAAACATAGTAGTGTAAACACACAAGAAAAAAAGGAAGCCACAAAAAGTGGGTGTACAAACATGGGACATCACTCACGTTGTCACAAGACATGCAAGGCCATCATGGTCACGAACAACAAAGAAGTGTGCACACATAACAAAGGGAAAATCCCTCATACAAGATGGCAGAACAAAGGAAGACAAGTAGAAACAAAAATCAAGGAGTCATGGAGACATATAATCCTGCAAAACAAGTGTTGCAAATGGATCACCCATTAGAATGTTAGAGCAATAACCAATATGTCAAAGCTTGTATGACCCAGTAATGTAAGATGTTAAGTATAAAATGAAACAATGGCACCTAGATGAGATGAATGTGGATGCCTCCCCAACGACTAGTATAGAAAGGGTAGAAGGTGATCATCCATGTCTAGTGTAGGAGTCTTGTATCTTTGATCACACTAAACAAAGGTGTGAATGCACATGTGTGGATGATATAGATAATGACATAGAATAAATCATTCTAACATATGTAGTAAAGTGATCATGCATAACACTAGCAAGTTAAAAAACATGCCTCCAAGAAAATGCAGTATGATGTGGATAAATAGAAATGGAATGCAAGATGGAATGATAGGAGCAACATGACCCCCAAGTGGATGGAATTGTATGCAATGGGGTTCATTTTGTTTTCCCCATCAGTAGTCAAGAATGAACCATAAAAAATAGTGCATCATTGGGAAATGGTTGAGTAGTGTTTTGTTGTGTCCAGCACATTGCAATGAATGTTTATATGTAGTGATGATGAGATGTGAAATGTGGAGAGATGTGCATGAACCCTATAGCCAAAACGTATATCATGACTTGTTGAATAGATGAGTGAGGATTTTTCCCTAAGCGTATATCACTATAAGATGAATAATAGGGGGTGGTGATTTAGCCTAAAGCATATACCACTATAGGATGATAAAGGGGGGGGGGGTATGGAGTGGTGATGTAACCTAAAGTGTATACCACTACAAAATGATAGAATATGTCACTAGCCTAAAGTGTATGTCACTATAGATGAAGTGTCGCATGGTGAGTGTAAGGTCCATTTGAATGGTAAACCCACGTCAGTCGAGTATGGACTGAGGAACTAAAGTGTGTCATAGGGTGGTGAGTGCAGTGCAGTAGAAGACAATGTAGCATGTATGATGAAACTAGAAGACCTTGTGATGAGTAGGATTTGCAAATGCACATTGTGGGAAATGCAATGTAGGATGTGTAGGTGTGTATACTATGTGATGTGAAAAATATGCAATGATAGGTGTAGATAGAAATAAAATATGTAGTGATAAAATGTAAAGATAGACCCATATGTAATGTAACCTAGCGTAGTTTTTAGAATGTATGTGTAGAAACGCACAGTAGATGATGTAACTATGTATAGGTATAGGTGGATAGCCTGATAATGTGTGTGGTGTATAGGGTAAGGACTAATATAATGTAGGATGTAGGGATGAAATGTAAAACTAAACTCATATGTAATGAAGACTAGTATAGTATATAGAAAATGTAGGATATGAAAATATGCAGTGTATAATATGAATAATGTATGATGCAAAACATGTAGATTAATAAAAATATTGACAATCTATAAAAAAAAATGTGTGATGCATGAATGTGTAAATGTGAAAAGGTTGTTGAAAAAATTGTAGAATGTATTGTTTTGAATGCACAATTTGTGATGAAATGTAATGTGTAATGCCTAAGGTGTGGTGTTTGGGGTTCATTGTAATTGTCATCCCTCAACACTCAAGTGTGAACTGAAGCACAAGAGTGCGTTATCGGGTAACGACAGTATGACGGTGCGTGATGAATACGTCTATGTAAGAGGATTGACAGATAATGATATGTGTGTGCTAAGATGGGGGGATATGTTATTCCCCCCTAGTGTGTATGTTGGAGGAATTAACCAAAGAGGTTGAAGGACAAGGGTCCCTCAGATGATGTCTGGGATGATAAAAGTGGAGGGTCCACATGATCTAATAGTGGTAGTATATTAGATAAGCGTGGTTTTGATGAACGGAATCTATATGCGCGTGGAGGATAAATGAATGATGAAGATAGGGATGTGGGAACACGTTGTAGTGATAAGGCCAATGGGGGAGACTGTGAACTACTTGTGAACAGTTGTTGCTGAGGAGGTATGTGAGTAGGATTAGCTTGATATTTACAAGATGAATGATCCTGATGGGCTAGATGGTGAGTAGGAGAAGCTTGTGCATCAAACGAAAAGAGGCCTAAATGTTAAATATATTTAATTATACGTGACAAAGCATGACAAGAATTAGTATGATGTTCGTGAATGCGATGATAATGGCAATAGGGACGACCGCGGTATTATACCAGTCGAGAAGGAGGATAGTGATGAGTAGGTGGTAAAGCAATCAACTGATGGTTAAGGAGCTGATTGAAAATGTCTTGTGTCGTAGCATTAGAGTCAAAGATGAGATGTTGATGTAATGATATACGTTGAGGTTCGGTTAGATGATAGGTAGAGGATGTAAATAGGGTATGAGATGTAGCATGAGTACCAACATGTGATCGCAAAGCATCCTTAAGTTGTTGGACTTCAGCAATGAGATACGCAATTGTGGCTTCCATGGAATGACACTGATTTTGTAAAGCGTGTATTGAATCCAATAGGTGTGTATTAGATGAATGATTATGAGAGCGAAAATTTTCAACTAAATGTGTGGATATAGAACCTATTTGAGGCGGTGACGGATTGTCGATAATACAAGGAGGTAGTGGAGGAGGAAGATCTTCTAAAAGCTCTTCATTATTATTGTCAAAATTATATGAAATGATGCGAGAAATCTGATAAGCGATGGTATGTGGTTGGTCATCCAAATAACCATGAGTGCATAAAATATACATGACCATGGCGTATTTTTCATCCGTAAAGAGAGGTAATGGACATCCCTGAGCATACCAAATAGTGAAGTTAGGTGAATAGCAAAGAAAGGAGCTACTACAAATGCACACAGTGCCAAATGGCATGGGAAATGTGATCAAGATCAAGTGTTCCTCCAATATAATCTAACCAAGACTGGCCAAGAGTGAGTGGAGAAGTAGTATGATAACGTGCAAGATGTACTACAAGATGGAAAATGTGAAGGCCATACATAGCAATGAGAATAATGGATCCATGATATAAATGTGGATCATATAAAGGAGAATGGAGGTCTTCAAAGTCAAAACCAAGCCGAAGGAGACCATCATGTGAACATACAATGGTTTTGCATGAAGTATCAAGTGGTATGTTCTCCCAATAAGAATTGTTCATGAAGAGAGTACAGGTGAATGGTGGGCACACTACAGGGGATAGTATTGGCGTATATGATGGAACGATGGACATGAACTGTAAAGGCCCCTGATATGGAATAATAGCAGTAGTAGTGGCAGGTGGCAAGGAGGGAACTACATTGATCATGCAAAAAATACCCTTAAGTGGTAGTTTTTCTATAAGGGGAGGTGGTGGAGGGATAAGTAAAGCAGGAGATTATTGTGGAGTAGGCTCTGTGTATAATACCATAGCGTTAATAACAACAAGAGTAAGTGGTGAAAAAGAAGGGACCATATCAATCTTACAAATAGTAGGAATGAAGTCATGTGGAGCTTCAAGAGATTGAGATTCAACCGTAGAAGATGGACAACTATTGTAATAGTAGAATCATCTACGCATGATTCAAGATAATTAAGAAGTGAATGTGAATGATCTTTTGGTTTACTAATGGTAGCCAATGTGACTATGGGATAAGGGGGAAGAGCTTGTACCTCCACTATGATTTATGCTAAAATAGTAGGATCGATAGTATACAGATAAGAAAAAAATAGAACATTGATAGCTCTAGGATCCATATCAGAGGATGGAAGTTGAATGAATGAAGGACAAGGTGTATAACCAAAAGGATTAGTAGGGGTATCAACAAAATCATGACCATGTCTATCAAATTTCAAAGTAATCAGAGACTCAGAAGGATTATGTTTACCCATGATGAGAGGTCAGGTTCACCAAAATGATTAAGTAAAATTAACTAAAATCAACTAAAATGGGGGAAATGTAATAATAGTTAAAGTTAATCTAGGAGGACATAAAATTGTAAATAAATGTACTAAAGTAATATGAAGTAAATAAAATGAATAAAATGATTAAACTAATAGAAATAAAACCCTAATATGAAAGAGAAGGTAATAAATGAACTCAAGTGATTATGGATGACTGTCGCAAGGTGTCGCAGGTCTGACAAGAAAATACAGAAGCTGAAACAGCTACACAGAGGTCCTAAAAAGGGTGGATCTGGAAGATTTGAGTAGACTAGAGCACCCAAGAGGGTACCGGGGCACCCTAGGGTGCCCTGGTATGGCATAATAGGCACTCTGGTCTCTGAAAATGGCTCGGAACCTGGTTCTTTATGGGTCGAAGATGCTCTGTAACCTTTTGTATCTGTCACACTAGATTCACTGAACTACGAAAAATGTGCCAAATATAGCAAGATGAAATTGAATACCTGTGAGAGAAAAAAGGAAGTATCAAAACCCTAAAAAAATAAACGATGCAAATGAATGGGTCAGACTGACCTCAGCTGTTACAACAGTGGGCTTACTAAACTGAGCCAAATGTAGTTTTGGTGTGTGTGTGTATGTCGTGCCCTAGGTGCTCTTGTGCTAGTCGTACTTTATGAAGTAACAAGTAATAACTAAATGTAGAAAATGTAATAGTATGTGTGCATGGAATAGAATATAACCCCTCCACCTATGAAGTGTGTGTTGATGTAGATATCCTATCCTTGATGCATGGAACTATGTGGATGTAAGTGATGCAATGGATGCAACTCTATATGGAGTGATAGTAGGAAGTGATGCAGGACCCTCATTATGGTCTTATAACTTTATATTCATAGGGTTGTCTTGCTCTAATTTCTTAATTAATCCTGACATGGCTGACTAGGAAAAAGATAAGGATGAAAAATGGCTAAAAGAGGCCCAAAAAGAGGTGGGATAGTAGAAAATGGATCGGGGCACCCTAGGTGGGACCAAGGCGCCCTGAGGTGCCCTAGTACAGGCTTGGGCACCCGAGTTTAGGCTAAAATGACAGGAAAGTGCCAAAATAGTAGGGCATGTATGTAAAAAAAGTACAGGAATGACGAAATAAACAGTAAAAAAAGATGGCCAAAAGGTGGGATCAATTAGTACTTTCTTCACTTAAGAACCTTCTAAATAGTAGTATGAGACCAGGCTAAATAATGCCTAAAGTGCATGATTTTGTGACTACAAGGGATAAGGTTTGAAAAGGACTGATGGGTTGATAGGCTCGTTGTAGATTTGATCATAGGTGAATGAGATTTTAGGGCCCAAAGTAGCGGCTTCCAAATTTTCCAACCTACGTAGAAAATATTGCATGGGGTCATTGGATGTGTGAGGGTGAGGGGTTGATTGATGAGGTTGCAAATTATAAGAAGTGGATGGGTTGGGTTGTGGATGAGGTTTATATTGTTGAGGGTATGTAGGAGTTTGTGGAGGTGATTGATAAGGGGGAAGATAGTTGAAGGCTTGCGATTGAATAGGCTAGGAGTTAAGATGTTGGGAAGGGATGTAGATGAGCGGGTGTAATTAAATATGTTGTTGTTAGATGATAGGATATTAGATTGGGGATGTGTTGGATGAGGTGGTTTAGATGTTTGGACAACGTGATGAGGAAACATGTGTTCGAAGGTGATTTAGAGTGGATGTTGATTGATTTGGATTGACTCCGAAGGGTGGAATTGTGTGGTAATAACATGGAATTGGGATGTAAGGATAGACAACTAACTTGAATGGGCAGCTCGGAAGGTAGATAAAGCTCCAGTTAGCACTTCCTAAAGATTGTCAGTAGGGTCTTTTATCTTCATCTAGTCCACTGACGAAACATATGACCAGATAAGGAAGTCCCGTGCCTTTTGTAAATGTCAAGGTAGACTTTTGAATTAGTAACTGACCAATTGAGTGAAGTGATGAGCCAATAAGAAAGCTCCACGGTAGAATTTTCATGAGATCCATATTCTTGTCAAACTATTCCTTAACCCATCACATGTGTCTGGGGAAACTACAAAAGGACGACTAATGAGAAGTGAGGACTCCAGGGGGCTTCTGGTTGTTAGTGAGTCAGAATACACCTATCATGTCGACCGGGGACTTCTAACGATTGGAGAGATTTATGAAACTTTATGGATTAGCTAGTCATGAAGTTATGTTTCCAGATTAGCATCTGTTGAGTTCCTAAAACTCCAAGACTTTCACGAGGGTTAGTGTGTTAGGTCACAACATGGACTCTAAGGAAGCAACATATGGGGCTGTAGTTTTTTCTAAAGGGGACTAAAATGATGGTCCACAGAGCCAAAGGGTTGCTTTCAACATGGAGATGGGTCTGAATCCATGCCACGGGGCCCTTGCTAACCTTGGATCGTTGAAACGATAGGTTGGGGAACTAAATGGATGTCACACAACCCCTTTTAAAGGGGTGGAACCCGAAACAATGACATGTGTAAACTTGGTCTCCTGCGGGAATTTTGAATACCAACATGGGACTGATGTTCGAAGAGGTTGAATGTTCCATGGTTGTGACTTGAACATTCATTGAGTAAGAACGGGCGTTAAACATTGATAAGTCCATAATTTAAATTAGTTATTAATTTGACAAGAAATTCAAACTATATAGTTTTAATCCTATCGTGGTGGGGTTGCATGCTTTTGAAAACTGTGAAGAAGCTTCAGAAAGGCTGGAGTAGTTTGGAATCTATTCAGTGGCTGATCTACAGGATGCTCTTCATTGCAAGATGTGGTTAGTATCTCACTCACTAGTGAGTGCCAATCAGCTTTCAGTAATTTGATTAATGGTGTCTCATTGAATCACAATCCTTTGACATTTTTTGAATCCAAGGGACATTTATCTTTAAATAAGGCACAGTGTCTATTATGAAACTTATTCTTAACTCAGACTGATCTTTGAAGCATGTATGGAATAGTAAATAACATGTCACAACAATCAGTTAAATGTACAATGTTTGAAAGTATGACAAAACTTAGAACTGAACTCAAATTGATCTCCAAATAACTAGATTCAAGTGATGCAAAGCTTACATGACCTCAAAGCGTTGATTAAGAAGATAAATGTAGCTCCCTTGTCTTTGTGATGTAATGCAAGTAAAGTCACAAAACTATGGAAGTTTGACAGACCTACAAGTGGCCTCATGTATCTTGGGTGCAATCCCATCCTAAGTCTTGTAGCTAAAGTTAGATAATGTACTTGCCACATCAGATCTAGTGTGATGTAGTGTATTTCATGAACATTATACTAGGAACAAAGCTTTGTCCCCTTGAAACCATCATGATCTTTATATCTGGAGTGATTCTATGTTACTGTTGCTATCATTAATCATTTTCTTCTAAGATCTCATTTGATTGCTTGAACGTGGAGGAATCTCAGACTCTTTGAACAACTAGTTGAGTGCTTAATACTTGTAGTAGTGATATCTAATAACATGTGTTCAGTTAATCTACAATTAATTTGCCAGTTCCTTTTGTCATGTGTAGAAACTTGATCAATCAGTTCTTTGCAATGAATAATCTGATCCATGGTTGAGCTTATAAAAGTTCCATGTGATTTATAAAATGATATCCAATTGCTTGTATAGCCTTCAACGTACATGGACAAACTTGAGTGAAAATTCTTCAAACCTAGGAAGATGAAATCTTCAATAACAGATACTAAATTGAAAATAAAGTTGTAAAGATGAAAGGGGTAGGACTTTATAAGTTGTCTGCGTGATAGGTAACTTATCTTGACCAAATTATATGGTTGTTGGACAGATGAATCCTTGTGATGTATACGAATAGAATAATGTGGAAGTTGATGTACAACCAAGAGTGATTTGATACTTTTCTTAATTCAATCATTACTTGATTTAACGATCATAAGTATATTGTGCAGATGACCAAATTCACAGAAAGAGCTAGAACTAGTTATAACTATATTAATAAGTACTTATGCCATAAGTGTGATGCATTGTAATGATAATGTTCAGTAGTGTGAATATAGGAAAAATTTGCCATTTCCATAATGGCTGAAAGGATAAGTTATCAAAAATTTTAGTTGTCTATGAAGGGCTTTGTGTAATCCTCATATCCTCGTCATCTTCCTTACGATCATCTATACATGAAGTTTTCGTAATGCACCCATGTAAAACTTTGATGTACTACCTTATGTCAAAACCTGATACTACAATTATGCTGTCTACGTGCTTAGCCGATATACCGATAGTAACACCCATTATAACATGGCCAAAACTTACTCGTGCGACTTATCTTATTTGGTGACTTAATATTATAGAATTATTTAAATTGGGGATAGAAGATGTTTACGATCCAAGTAAGGTCTATTGAGGTCCAAGTAAAATAAATGTAATAAACCCTATACAAGAGTGAATGAAAATTCATATTTACCTCCTAAACAGTTTGAACCAACCCTTGTAGGATGCAAGTGAGCATGAAGGTATTCAAACAATATAGTCCTATGAATGAAATATGAATTTACGATTAAATTACACACACAAACATCCGTAGTTCATTTAATTAGGCCTGAAAATATAAAATAATGACAAAATAAGGAATACCTAGATACCGAGATTTCCTTATTTTATTTTTTGATTTTAAACTTAAACACATGTGTTGTTGATCCAAGCAAGCAGAATCTGCAAAGCACACAAGCGAGAAAGTGCTAGCTGTAGAGTTAGTAGAAAGGAAAATGAAATATAATGATGATTAAGAAAGGACTTGCCAAAGAGGAAGGGTGGTCCCGCTGGGCATGCCAAAATGTTTGACGAGATTTCTTGCTCCTGTTTCAAGTTAATGAAAAGGATACAAGAAATCAAGAAACTCAAAAATTGTGGTAGGGTTTAAGAATACCTCCCGATGTAGATGACAACAAAGATGAAGATACAGGTGCAAAATATCCCCTCCGCGATAAGCTCGATAGCCTACACAAAAAAGAGAAGCTAAAAAAGAAAACTTTTCGTAGATAATATGATGGGTTTCCTGACAAGGTCAACCCTAAGAAGTGATAAATTCCTAGGGATGGATGTCAACCCACTTTGATAAAAAAAATATGATAACTGATAATGGATAGGATGGATACATATAACAATCTACAACAGAGGCCTAAGATATACTAGAGATACTATAATAGAGATCTGATAATGTAAATACTAATAAACAAAAACAAACTTGGTAGGGTCGACGGTGACCCGAGACTTAGTGGTATGGCCGACGATGACCACTGCTAAGCTGACCAACAGATAAGAAAAAAATAGATTTGGAACTTTCTCCAAGAGGTTGGATCTGATGTTGGGGATGATGGGGGAACAAAGAGGATGTAAAAAAGAGTAGATCTAATGAAGATACTAATTGGGTCGACGGATATCAGGGCAAGATTTAGGATTTTTGTGAGCTGAATGGATGGGAAAAGGGATATGAAGAGGATTAGAGAAAGGCTAATGAAATGACAGAGCTCTAAGACAACCTGTAGACCTATAAGAAAGTGGTGACGAAGAAAAAGGACTCCAAACGAACTTCAAATCTTCAAACCTCCATGGATGGTGTGCAAATATTGTAAGCTAACTCTAAGTTGATGATTATAGCTCCTTAGAAGTGAAAGAACACAACAAACTCGCAAGATAGCAGGAACACCCAAAAAATTTCAGCCTTGAGAGAGGAAGGGTGGAGGTATATTAATAGGGTCGACGAAGACCCGTATGGGTCATCAGTGACTGTGGCAGACCTTCCACTTAGGCGATGGAGGTGATGTTTGTTTTGAAAATGGGGGCCTTAAAGGGGCTAAGATTGGAGTTTTAGCCATTTCAGGAGAGTTAATGTTACATGGGGAGAATAAATGGTGATGGGAATATAAGAGGGTATTAAATGGGTGTAAATAGGAATCTTGGGGATAGTAAATGAGGGCTATTTACTAGTAATATTAGGATAATGGATAAGTTTTTAGGGGTAATTAAATATAATTAGGGGTGGATAAATAATGGTAATATTAAAATGGGATTAGGATATGATAATAGGAATTAAGAGGGGTAAATGAGGTTTAAGAGGAAAATAAGTATTTAGGAGGGAAATAAAAATTTGAATGGGAAGGGAGGTACGAATGTGCGAGGTGACGACGAAGGGGAGCAAACGCGAGATGGGGAACATACCAAAAATTAGTGTCTACATCTTGTGCAAATGAAGTCATAGAGTGGGAGATAATTATGAGATTATGACATCAAAAATATCAGATGTGTTAATCCTAATGTTTATTTCATCAGGATCATCAATGTCTGATTCGAGACAATTAGGCAGTGTATGGCCTACAACCTTGGGATGACCACTATAGCTATGAAAGGAAAAACATATGATACTTGAAACATTGATATTCATGAAATGGGATGGTAAAAATTTCTTCGAGGTAGGGAATTTTGAATGTCCCACATTATTGGAAGAGGTCAAAGCTCCAAGGGTCAGTGTCACCTTGTACTTTATAGATAGCCACTAGCAGACAGATGACACGAATACGTGTATGTGATGAGTCCACAGTAGAGCTAGGATGATATTATAAGACAAGGTAAATTAAAAGATCATGATTTTAAGGCGCAAGGTGCGAGGAGTTATGATGATAGGGAGCCAAATGTAGCCCATAGAGGGCATGCATCTACTATCATAACCCTAACATGTGTTCCTAGTGGATTTTAGGTTTTTCATAGAGTAATTACATATATTAATGAAGTCAAGAGAAGAACATAGGTGTCATAACCTTTGGTGATGAGGGATCTCTTAACCATGGTGTGGTCAATATGAACATAGATAAAGAGGGGAGCATCATTTTCATGAAAGAAAGCTCATCGAGGATCATGAAATTAAGAGGAAAGTGAATACATGAGGAACAAATGATAGAAAGATCATTAGTAATGGAAAAATATTTACATTGACGCATGATGCTCTCTTCCAAATCATGTAGGGTAGGTTGTTGCCCCAAATGGGTGGGAAAGGAATGTCCGTAGAAAAAAGTGTTGATATAAGATGCTCTCGATATTTGGGTGAGGTGTGAATGAGTTCCAAGAAAGAAATTTGGCTTGGAACACAAGAAATATCTGTGAGGGGATCCCAATCTTCAAGGATGGACAATGTAATAGTGTAAACCTAAAGAAAGTAGGTCTAAACAGGTTCTGAATGAGGACTAGAAAAGGGCTTTAGATTCTATTTTTTTCTTGGCATTTATACGAGATTGACCATAGTAAGAATATGTTCATGGGGGTAGATGATGTAAGAAGAGTCAAAGATGAAAATAGATGGGATCCATTGCGTAAGTTTTCAATGGCCAATGTCGTTTTGGAGATGTGATGCCATATATTAGATAGATCATGAATGAGCGTTTGCACAAGGGCCAATGACATTATTTGAACTGTGCAATCAAGAATGGAGGCTTGTTCACAAGGTTTTTGATGTGGAGCATCGATAAATGACCTTGTAGGATTTATCCCAGACAAAGGAAGGATAAAAGGATTTTATATAAGTGATAATATGTTTGGTATCATCCATATAAATTGCACTCTCTATAGATGCACTAGTAGAGGGATATGAGGTGTCAACAACATTAATAGTTGTATTGTTAGTATGAACATGAAAAGGATTAAATTAATCAAAATTATAGTGATCAAGAAGTAGGTCATTGTAGATTTTAAGATACTCATTAGCCTAATGAACTGCTTCATGTGACTAACGTTGTTAGGATTTGTTGTGGGCTTTGATGGCTTCATATATCCTTTCTCGAGTGATGGTCTCATGGTCAAAGTTTTTTCCATGGAGTAAAAAATAGGTAAAGGATCAAAGGGCGTGACAATTATCATAGGAATGACTATAGTTGGCATGCCACCAAAAAAAATTACTTTCATTTTGCCATTGAGGAAGAGGTCGAGAAGGATCTACAGCCAAGGTGAATGATCAGGGTAGGCATCGTCTCAACTCTTCTTTGGAAAAAGGTTGGTGACAATCATCACGAGAGGAGGAAAGAGATTTTCCTTGTAACGCTTATTTCAGTAAATTTGGACATATTCCAGTCCAAGCAGATAAAAAATATAGCTCTCATTGGAATCTAATATTACTAATTTTGGAGTCCAAAATGTTAAATATTGGTATTTTCTATGCTCCATAATTACAGATATTGGAATTCGAAAATTAAAATATTGGAATCCGAAAATTGAAATATTAGACTCTGAAAATTGAAATATTGGAATCCAAAAATTGAAATATTGGAATACGAAAAATTAAATATTGGAATCTAATAATAGCCTTATGTAAATTTGCGGCCGCTAACCTTGTGTAGTTTAATGACCACTATTCTTATGTAACTTAGAGAAATTAGAATCCAAAAATAACAAAATTGGACTCCAATAATGGCGAAATTGTAATATTAGAACCCAAAAATTAAAATATTGGAGCCCATTATACCTAAATCTAGGTGAAATCATTTAAAATGCCCTCAAATGTCGTAACAGTTGCTAGCCTTATGTAACTTAGCGGCCACTAGCCTTATGTAGCTCAGCGACCACTAGCCTTATGTAACTTAGCGACTACTAGCCTTATGTAACTTAATGACCATTAGCCTTATGTATGTTAGCAACCTTTAGCCTTGTGTAACTTAACAAAATTGGAATCCAAAAATAGCGAAATTGGAACTCCATTGCGTCCAATAACAACAATATTGGAATCCAAAAATAACGATATTGGAACTCCATTATGTCCAATAACAATAATATTGGAATCTAATAGTACTATTAATGGAATCCAATAATAGTAACAATGGAATTCAATAGTAATAAAATGAAATCCATTATACAAACAAAGTGATAAATTTCTTCCAAAATTTGTATTATTGGAGTTTAGATTCACTGGAATATGTTCGGATTTACTGAAATAATCGTTTTATGGTTTAGTGGTAGATCAATTGATGTTATGGATAGTTGTATTATAATAAGTGCCTTGAGGAAGAGTATATATGACTTCATTGTAAGTGGAATTCTTATTTCTACAGTGCATGAGGATTTAGATGTTTGGGTGGTTATTGCTTTAAAGAAGGATTTTCAAATTCCTTCATAAGGCAATCTTAGCATTTGGTTAGTTGGAATGCTTCTTGCAAAGAGGTAGGGAAAAGGATCTCACCTCGTATATAAGGTGAGGTTCAAGTGCCTCAAGGAATAGTTGTTCCATCAGACATGTTGTGTTTGACCCTAATGGGTAAGGTCTTTCAATGTTTGATGAAATATTGGGTAGAATCATTATCCATTTGCTTGAAATTGATGAAAGCATTGATGTTGTTCTCAGGAATATTGCGACACTAGAGTTCATTGACTAGGGTATTCGTTAAGTTTTGAAGCTTGACAATGTAGTTGGTAGGAAGAGTATGGTACCAATTGAAGGCATCTTCCCATAAGTGTCTTAGGTAAGAGTTTGGTGGTAGCATAAGAGTCAGCTTTGACCCAATATTTGTAGAGATTTCCAAAATCCTTGATATGGAGCGTATGGTCGGTAGAACCATTGTAAGTAATGGAAGGAGTGATGCCTCCAATATCTATCTAAGAAATGTGGGGAGTGAGAGGCTCTCTTTGAATGGCTTGAAGGGTCTATTATGAATACGAGGTTGGGAAATGAGGGCTTCATTGATACTAATCAAGAGAGGAGGGGGACTAGCCTTGGTTTGACGTGCCCCAAGAGACCCTTTGAGGTTGACTAAGAAGCTGAGCTAGACTAGTTTGCATTTGTAAAAAAAATGATTTGCAGTCATAGTCTGTTGGCGACTTAGGTGATCAATGAGTTGCATGATGAGTTGAGTAGAATTAATATTTGGAAGAATATTTGTGTTATCAGTTCGATCAAGATTCACTCCATTTGGAGGATGCTCAGTGTGATTAGTTTATGAATCCAACTTTTGAGAAAGGTAATCTTTAATATGTTTGTTTAGCATTTTGGGTGAATCTTCAACGTACTTAGGAAATTCTTGCAGTTTTTTTTTTTTGCATAGGGGGGGTATATTTAGACCGAGGGACATCTTCAAGTTCCCCCAAGAGACCATTTAAGGTTGACTAACAAGCTGAGCTAGACTAGTTTGCATTTGTAAAAAAATTTGATTTGCAGTCATAATCTGTTGGCGACTTAGGTGATCAATCAGTTACATGATGAGTTGAGTAGAATTAATATTTGGAGGAATATTTGGATTATTAGTTTGATCAAGATTCACTCTATTTGGAGGATGCTCAGTGTGATTAGTATATGAATCTAACTTTTGAGAAAGGTAATCTTCAATGTGTTTGTTTAACATTTTGGGTGAATCTTCAACATACTTAGGAAATTCTTGCAGATTTTTTTGCATAGCGGGGGTATATTTAGACCGAGAGACATCTTCAAGTTCCCATTCTTCTTTAGATTTAAAGACATGGTTTCGAATGTTGGATCTAGTCTGTACATTTCAAAGTGAGATTTTGGCTTCTTAATGTCAATTTCTATGGCAAAATAATTGGTGTAATGAGGAACTAGTTTAAGAAAACCATTAACATGAGGATCATTGGGGTTGCACAAAGATAACTTAATAGAGGATGTAATTAAATCACCAAACAAATATTCCATATTGAAGTAGGGATGTCTGAAGAAGGCTTTTTGTAAATGTTTTTTTCGACGAGATCAACCATGTAGGAAGCTTACATAGGGGTCGATGACATCTGAAGAGATCAACTATGAAAACAAGGGAATCCATAATAGGATTAGCCATGTAAAGAGCTTGCATAAGGGTTGATGGCGTATTAAAATGTTGATTAAAGTACATTCATGATACATTGTACAGTCCTAGTTTTACACAGGGACCGATGACATAGAAAAAACATGAAAAATTAAGAGGCAAAGTGAATTTAACCTAATTTATAGTAGAGTAAGATTCAAAGTTGGGTTCATTAGAGTGTCTGACGGGCAGAAAATAGGTTCTTAACCGAGTTCTCAAATGCAGGGATTTAATCTAAGTTTGGACACATGATGTAGATACAAAGGTGCTCAAGGAGCACTAGTGTTGTAATTCTAGAGGATAGTGACCCTAACCCTATAATTATAGATTTCCAAGGCCTATATCTAAGATATAGACATGTATCTTATTAGGATTCAAAATAAGAGTAATCAAGGGATGGATAAAACCAAGGGGTGCAGTATAATAAGGCAATACAATAGATCAAAACAAACATACATCTACTCTAGTTTATAATAATGAATGATCAACATACAACACACATGTGCAAGATAAAAACTAAGAAGAGTTAGAAACACTTATGTGTAGCGTGTGTGTGACACATAATCCTCCTTAAATACAACAACACTAAGAGAGAATCACTATGGGTGGAGAAGGGGAAAGCTCAAGAAGAATATTTCTAGTCTTAACTCACTATGGTGACCAAATGCACAATAGGTAAGCTCTAAGACTTGAAGTCTAACAAGTTAGTGCGAAATATTAAGAAAACATGTGAACTATTAGTGCCTTCATGTATGATAAAAGCGATCATTTTGGTAGTGGTTTATTGAAGAGAAGGTTAAGTATATATACTCGATGCCATTACCCACAGGTGATGGTGTCAGCTATGCAAAGCCAAAACTGCCACCATCATGCATGGGAAATGGCCTCAGCCTTTGGGGGAACCCTAAAGTCTAAGGGTGAAACATATGTGAGATGGAGGCCAAAAAGTAAATAGGGGTAAATGATGAAGGTCTGAGGTGATCGAAAGTAGGGATAATAATGCACAATAAACATGAACAAATAGACATAATGAGACACATGGACATAATGGGTGAATAAAGGGAAGAAACAAGGCAAGGGTAGGGTAACAATGACATAATACCGACATCTCTAAAATGTTATGGTCTAGCCCATGTGACCAAGTCCGATCACATCCCAATCCCGACAGGCCCCTTAAGGCACTCACTTAGGAGGAAGATGCATCAACAACCCTTGCACCAAAGAAATGATTAACAAGCGTAAAAAATGAGGTGTATACATATATTTTGTATTTTTTGCACCATAGGGGTAGTCGAAATGGATGAGCACTTCATCGTCAAACATCCTCAATACACATACATACGAGTTAAGTATATGTAAATGTTAAGAGTGAGCTCCATAATAGAACTATTTGAAAGAAAAAGAAAAATTTGAACGAAGCTAACTTAGATACAATAAAGAGAAAATACTCTTTTAAAAGATTTCATTATTCTCAAAATAAATATTAAATTATTGAATCTCGTAAACATAAGTACAATCATTTCACTTCATTTTATAGACGTGGGGTCACACATTAAACAATTGTCTCATTAGAATTAGAATGAGAATGGAGAGGGCTGCGGATCCAGTGTACTAGATAGTCGATGGCGCTCCAGGAGATCTGAATGCCAGAAAGATTTTTAACAAGATCTACTATCCCATAAAATGTCTTTGGTAGCCTTTAGAGGTTAAAAAATCTTCTTTCTCCTCCTCCCCCATAAGAACACACTTTTGGAAACCTTTCAAGCGTGCTAATAATTAACACCATCGGGGAGAGATAGTGTCCGTTAGTTTTAAGAGAGCGTCTTGTGCGTAAAAGGACAAATATGCTAAATAAGGGGGTGACGTGGCAACTGAAGGACTTCCCAATGGTGGAACAATTACAACCGGAACTGGACTGTCCAACTCGACATTGTCCTTGTGCATAAAAGGACAAATATGCTAAATAAGGGGGTGACGTGGCAACTGAAGGACTTCCCAATGGTGGAACAATTACAATCGGAACTGGCCTGAGCGTTTTTTGTCTTTTTAGTTATTTTTTTGGCGGGCTAGTGGAACGGACGCCTCACGATTCAATAATTAACTACAGCCCTCAAATACTGTGAATTTTGTATAAATATTGTGTGACCTGAACCATCCATTTGAGCTTTAATTTGCTGATATTTAATATTTGTTCTGCGTTGCTTCTGGCAGGTTTCTGTTGTAAATATCAATGCTAAAGAATTTTCCCCTGCCGAACATTCTCTTAAATCGAAACAGTTTTTAAAGGAAGTTTTCTGGAAGCGAAATATATTACTTTAAGCTTCCAATTCTATCGGAAACGGAATTGAAATAAGTATGACATCAATTAAATGTTTCTCTAGTGTTTATCATGCTTGCTTTCCATCCAAAGCTCAAGCTTCAGTTTCCGGGTTAGTATGCTCCGCTAGATATTCATATTCGCCAAGTGTTGGTTATGCTGCAAAATCGTCCACAAGGAGGAGGAGGAGGACTGTTGTCAGTGTTGCAACGGACCAGTCCACAAAGCCAGATAAAGCAGAAGAAAGTGCCGGCGCTTTATCCGCAAACAGAGAACCCTTTTCTGTTGGAAGAAGTGAAAATGGGGCCGCTCGAAGCTATAGTGGTAAACAAGCGAGGGAATCTTTGCCGATGGGATTATCGGAGGAACGGATGCTGAAGTACGAGTGCGTAAGCGTAAAGGATTACTTAGATAGATCACGAGAATTAATTGCAGCAGATGGCGGACCTCCTCGCTGGTTTTGCCCTCTGGAGTGCTCTGATCCTCCTAAAGATGCGCCCGTGCTGTTTTTCCTACCAGGTATGCTCTACATGTTTACGCAATCGCATCATATTCAGGCATTGATGAAAATGACCTTCCCTGCATTCACTATATTTATATCTTATTCTTTCTTATTCATTTACTCCTGTACCTGATTTGGTCTACATAACTGCCAACAATTATCTTTCTAACACAGGAATCTTGTCTTCATTTTTCTGTTGGAAGAAGCAAACCATACCCCAAATCACAAATGGCCTCGTGGCTTGTGGGGTAGAGCTTTCAACATGTCAAGTATAGTCATGGGAAGCTTGTAGGTTCCAGTCCTAGCTGGCTCATTGAAATTAATATGCCATCAACGTCTTAGGGAACTATAATTGGTCCATGTAAAATAATAACAAATGGAGATGATCCCAAAATGAGGCATCCCAACCATAACCGTTCCATGCAAATTCATAATAAACGGAGACATTCCCAAAACGGGGTATCTGATTTCACTGTAGAAAATTTAAGTACATTTGACAATGGATACACCCCGCTTCCATTTCAACTGCGGACACATTTTTACGGCGATAGCGCTCGGCTTGGCTTCTTAGTAGAACTTGCAGACCAGAATTTTTCTTCACAGAATTGAAGATTGAATGATTATTAAATTAATTTTATTGAACTTTTGACCACTTTAGGGGAATTTTGTCTTACAGTTCTATAGTAACCTGTAATGTGAAACATGCACAGGAATGGATGGGACTGGGCTGGGCCTCATCTTGCATCACCAGACTCTTGCTGAGTAAGTCCATCTAAGTCGATGTTTGAGATTTTCGTTCTGTGGTTTATGTATTCCTTAGATATTTATTCTATCAATATTAGTCTTAAATTTCAAATAATGCCAGTCTTCATAGTTAGATATTAAGAACCAATTGAAATTTTATTTGATGCAGCCTCTTTGAAGTAAGATGCTTACATATTCCAGTTATGGATCGGACATCCTTTGAAGGTAATTTTTTTATTCTTCTGAATTTTTTTTTTGTTCCTGTTGTTGAGTCTGTACACAAAAGAGGGGTTAGAGGAGAGAGATGGAGGGGAAGGAGATTATTATGACACAGTTATGTTGGTCAGCGCCTTAAAGGAACATAAGTAATGTAATGCCCTATCGGTTATTGTTATATTCCATGAAAAGATAGCAGCTTTAATAGTAATACACAACAATCATGGTCACTTTGCATGAATGAAGCAAAATAATTAGAAAACTATTCTGAACTCTTTCTCACCCATGACCATCTTCATGGGCTCTACGGATTTCAAAAAACTTGGTTTTGTGCAAAATCACGTCCTCTTGTAAAGGAATTTCTTAGATGGTGTTAATGGCAGGGTAATGGGTTTCCCTTATGCATATTTACTAATTGACAATGGGTAGTTTGTTAGATGAAACAAGACAATATTATGCATGAAGAGGCACGACATTATTGCATATGCTGTAGTGTCCTTTTCTAGGGCTGAAACTGAAAATAAGGGTTTAACACAAAACCAAACTAAAAATATTCTGATTTTTATATTAGCCAACTGAAAAATAGAACAGTGAACAACGATATGATTTTTAGAGCAGCAGCACGGAAAAAACAATAATTTATCAAAATATACCATTCACATCATCCAAAATTCAAATTATGTAGAGACACTTTATGAATATTTTAGAACAATTATTAACCAAGAAATCAGCCTCTAAACCCAGCTGGAAATTAAATAAATGACAGTAGAGTACGCCCTTACAAAATGGCTGGAAATGAATGATTCCAAGCCCTACAAATGAAATACAAAGTAGATTTTGGCTGTCAAAAATATGGAGAATGCAATGATGGCTGAGTTGAGTGATGCCGTGCCCTAGAAACCACCAATCACTTCTTCAAAATGGGTTGCTCCCCTAGGAGAGGGGTTGAATTCCACTTTAGGACCAAACCTTCACTGAAAATATGCTATTCTCCTCTTTGAAGCACTTGGAAGAATTGATTGAAGAGTTTTTGTTCTTCAATTGACAAGGAAGGGTTTCATCTTCCTTGTGAAGCCACACCAAAAAATTTTCTCCCCTTAGTGAAAGGAATTTGAGCAAAAAACTCAAAATCAAGTAAAACATAATTTTATGCCAAAAGATGATGCACAAATGAGTCCAAGTGACCCCTTTTAACAAACACCCTTTTGGTGGCGCCAAAAACCAAGGAGGGAGTTTTCCCCATGACAGACATCTATAATGATGTTGCTTTTATTTTTTAACTTGGCTTTTCATCTCCTAGACCCAGCCGACTTGCCCAATAAGGGAAAACACGACAAATACTTCTCTTGTTCACCTTCTTCTCGCCCATGGGAAGTGGAATGGGTAAGAAGTCTTCAAAACAAACTAGTTCGAAAAAGGGGACATTACGACCCTCCCTTCTTGAAATTGCTTGCCCTCGAGCAATTGCAAGCTTGGTTAAATTGTAACTTATGTATCCTTCATCTTCCCATTTTGTATGGCAACATCATCTAGAGAGAAAGGAAGTGGCTTACTTGACCAAGCATCCACCACCAAATTATTTGCATCTTTTGAAATTCAATCACCTTTTTGAAAGACAATTCGTTCCCATATGGGTTGAAAGCAAAAAGACGTGCATATCTCACCATATCATAGGTACAAGCTTCCCAACTTGGAACCAAAAATATGAGCAAGCATTTCAAATGTTCTTCTCTCCAAGGTTTGAAAATTTCCATCCAACCTTCAAGTTCACTTCTCTTGCTTGACAGGTGAAACAATTTGGCCTTCTCAAGATGATCTTCATTAATGATGTCGTAACCTATTCCTTCCAAGAAAAGACACATTATCTTATATGCATGTTGAAAACAAATTATGACAGTCATGAATCACCTGATTTTCTACCCTTGGCCTATCTTTCCCCTTGGGCCCGTGGGATGATGCAAGGGGAAAACTATGCTAGTAATTGAATGATATTACCCGGAGAGTGATTTTTATCATTTGATATTATAAAACAATATTCATTTAATTATTAGTAATCATTTAATTATGGATGCTAAGTGGTTTTTCCACTTGTATTATTGCTGGAAAAAAATATTTATTGAGCAAATTAATGTAATTTATTATTCTAATTTAATTCCCAAAAATACTGAATCAAAAGGGAATTAATTAAATAATATTAGAGTGGCTACATTTAATGTCATACAGAGTCCTACACAAGGAGAACGCTCCACTTAAAGGGGGAAATCCAAAATTAGAAAGGGGAAATTACATAAGCCAATGACCAATTTATCTTAAATTATGGAACCCTACAAAAGGAACTTCTCTTAAACCCTAGGTTGAGGTTTCAAATCTATATTATATAAGTATTTTACATATGAGTGAAGAAATTCTATGCTGACTATGAATCATTTTGAATTCACTCAATCACTTAAATAGTAATAGACAATGATAATGCCCTAGCTTTCTCTCAGGAGATCATTGTAAGAAGCTTCATTGGAAGCCATTGTAGAAGGTATTGCATGCACTCTCACAATGCTATTTATGGTGTTCCATTGATGTTAAAGCATACTTTTATGCAAAAGGATTATACTCACAATAAGGTGGGAGAATTGTTTCAGATGTGTCGCATATGTTATGAAGGATGATTTGAATGGGAAAAAAGAGCGACTACTAAGAGTAGATTTTAAAACATCACATTAGGATGCTGCCATTACCTCCCAACCTTAACAACAACCTGCAAGGGTGGTCACCTTACCTCTGGCATTTTTGGGTGTCCATTGAATTAGTTTAGAAAATTTGATCTACAATAGTGTTTTGTCTCCATCCTAAGGTGATTTTGGAGGGGTTGCTAATACCCTTTAGAGCTTCTGGTTACTGCTCGAATCATTTATTCTAATAAAAGGAATCCTTGTCCACTTTGAGCACCTTTTGGCACTGTCATAGGATAAAAGCTAAAAGGGCCAAAATCTGATCTGAGTTGCCTTATTTTTCATGAGACCATAGCACATTTAGTGATGTTTTTGGAAGTTCTAGAGCTGAAAATAATTTACATGTTTTACACTAACCCTAGCGATTAGTGTAGGGAAATATTGATGTTTTGGAAGGGTTTCAGTGAGAAAAAAATCCCAGATTGATAGCTCATTTGGAAAAAGAGAACCCTATAAATGTATAGAACAATGTGTGCAATGGAAGGCCATATGGTGAAGAAAGTAAGAAGAAGTTTAGAAGGAAAATATTAATACCCTGAAAGTCCATTGAGCATGTTACGAGGAAATTCATTTAGATTAGATAGTTTGATGAAATGCAGATTTGAGGTAGATACTCGATGGTAGAATTAGTTTTCCCATTTAACTAACTAGATAGTTCATGCATCAGCAGGTAATCCAACCCCAAGAATTGGGCTGATTATGCCAAATTGGTGAACAAATTGAGGCCACTAAACACATGCCCCTTCCCAGTTGGTGAATTCATTGAGCACTTGGCATATGGATTTGAATAAGGAAAGGATAGTATGTCTGAAATACAAATTATGACAAGTACATGAACACACTTCTATGGTTGACCCAAGATGTAGATCTATCAAGTGGCTGGGGTAGAAACTAAAACCATTTGAACCAACATTTTATGGAACAAACAACACATGCTAGCATGTAACAATCTAAATGTAGCTGTTCCAGTTGCAACCACAAATTGTCATTCCAGAAGTTATCAAAGATCAACTAATTTCAAACAAATTTGAACAAGGGATATGGCAATAATTGAAACAACGTTGTTTGCATTACTGGGTGAATTTATTTGAAAACCTATGTAAATAGGTTAAAAGGACAAGTGAGTAAAGACTGAAAACTTTGTTCCCAACAATCACCAATCGAAAAATGCTTCAGCACAAGCAGAACTTGACTGAAAAAGACAGGGAAACCCAAAGGCTAAAGAAAAATGCAAGGATGATATCCTTTAGGTGGCCCATGAAATATTCAAATGTATGGCAACTCCCTCAAGTATGAAATTTATGTTATAGTTTTTAAAGGAAAAGATACTACTAAATCACGTACTCAATTTGGTGATCTCATTATGAGAATACTCAACCATGAAATAAGTTGCAGCTAGGGGATTGTTTAGGTTATATCTGAACAACATACTTGAGGAAAGGATAGACAACACCATTTGCAATTTAGTGTGTTTATGCTCTTTTCAACATAGGAAATTAAATCTTACATAAATGAGGACCATTTAAGGGCATAATCCTGGGGTATGATGAGTCATGTGAGATATTCCCATTTTTGAGTGGGAATAGGAATCTCCTGCATTTGTACTTTTGTTAATTTAGTGAATATATGTCCTTGTTATGTTCCCAATTATAATATTTAACATTACCATCATTGAACCCAAACTCATGGCATGAATATTGATTAATATAATTATGAATAATTTTCTTTTATTGTTATGGTATGTCTTGAAGTATGAATTTATTCTTATGGTTACAATAAGTTGCACCATGAATGACCCTCAATATCTGTGTGATGCCACTCTTTGTTTGTGAGAAACTTGTTATATGACTACATTCTTGTATGCAGAAAAGGACCCGTCCATGCACCTTATACTTGTCATCCAGAATTCCTCCATCAAAGGGAATCACATACAATAACAAGGACCTATTCTACAGCATACCCATCCATAACCAAGGACTTCCAAGATCATCTATAGATAAAGAGAAAAGCCATGACTCTTATGACAAGACGTCTTCTATAGAATACATTGATTTGAGTGACACTCCAGAGTCTATACCTGTGTCAGTATGAAGTGGTAATTATAAACTAGATCCATGAAAACTAAAGATAAATCAATAATGGTAATTGAATAGTGAATTACAACTCACTGAATGTAACTGATTGGATCAGTTCAAAAACATGATTTGTATCATGCTATGCGTCGGTTAGGTGATCATCGTGCATCGCATTCCTCAGGCTCTGCCAATCTTTTCAGAATTTCTCACGCATAGTCGTCCAGTTGGTTTACGGTGCCAGGAGCCAGCCGATAGAACCATTCTCCAGCCAAGTCGTGTAGAAGTCTCAATGAAGTAGCCTGACCTTGAGACATCTTCATGCTTGCCACTGCAAGCACACCATCAATGATATTGTGAGAAGGCTCCAAATGATCAATCTAGGTTTTGACTCTTTCCATCTCCATAAGAATTTTGGAAAAAAATTTCTGGTATCCCTTTGGCAGCTCATGACATAGGTGGAGCCAAGAGTGAGAGGTCCAAAAGCCACTTCCCGATGGAACAGGTACAATTTGGTGTGCCATGTTAGCTTAACACAAACGTCTCTTCTCCTTGTGTAGACTCTGATGGATAATTCCACCTAGATTATAGCTGACATTACCGATACCTAGGCATCTGGATGGGTCAAGTGTACTGGATCCTTCCTGGTGAGAGCACTAGATCTGTGGCTTCTAACTTGAGGAGGATGATTGAAATCTTAATTTCTCCTACTTCAGAAGAAATGGATCAGCTCCTTGAGAATCCTTGGCGCTCTTTGACAGATCGGGTGAATGGACGTTCAGCCAGGTTGAGATTTGTATGGAAAACACTCTGATCTTCAATAGAAAAGCTTTGATCTGCAAAGATAGTTGTTCCCCAGCGGAGTCGCCAAAAACTGTTGGCTAGATTTTCTGCATAGCATCAAACCTAGGCAGTCATGAGATAAATCTCCCTCATTTAACCGGTGAGGCTCCCGTGTCAGATTTGTCAATAAAATGTGTTTTTATCTATCAGGGGTTTTACTTTAACTACTTAGTTCATGAACCATAACTAAGAAGTTCTGCAGCAAGTAAGCAGCTATTTAAGAAAGGAAAATTATAGAAGAAGGAAGTCAAGGTATTACAGAGAAGAAGTAAGGAAGATGTGCATCCCAATTAGTAGATAGCAGAGCTAATTACATGCACATAGAAGAAACTTAATAGATTTGAACACACAGAATTCTAAAGCAAAGGTAGTTATAGATCCAGATCTAAAATAACACAATGTTTACTTTAAAGATCTAAGATTTAAAAGCAAGAAACACAGTACGCCATGACACAAAGTTCTCCAGAAACCTGCTTCTTTGTATTCCTCTGCAACAAGTGGCTCTCAGGGGTTCAGCACAAAGTCTAGAACACAAGATTGCTTCTTACAAATTCTGATCGATTGATTAACCCGTAGGTTCTTCTCCTACTTATAGAATGTAGGAGGAAAAGTACAAATAGAAGACTCAAACTGAACTAAAGTATGAACAACAAGTAAAGATGACATTTGGCAATCATCCTCAACTAACTTCTTCTTAAGTGACACATGTATCACATAACTAATAGAAAGGTTCCATAACGACTTCAAGTAATGGTTGCAAAACCAACAACTTAGAAGTTTACAATTTCATCCGGGAACATAGAAAGTAGAAGAAGAAAGAAATAGAAGAAGTCATGCCAGCTGTAACATCTACATCTTCTTCTTGTTCTGATATCTGATATACTTGTCGAACATATAATTCAACATCTTTCCATCTGTTTTAGCTACTGCTTCCTTTTCTGTCCTGAATTGCAGCAATCCTTCATTCAACACTTTGCTGCATGCTTCCACTTCTTCCAAACTCAGCCCAAATCTCGCAATGTCCGCCTGCAGTGTCACCAGCCTACTGATAGAGTTCATCGTGAAAGGCTTGGTGGATTTATCAATCTCTTTTGCACCATCAGAAGAGAACTTTCCAGGGAGTCATGCACCTCGTTAGAAACAATCCGCACGTATGAAGTAACACCTCCATCCACTCTTTCCTCAGTGAAAGAAATGGTACTGTCCAGCAAATCTGATGTTCTACTCTCAAGCGCCTGCATCCTCTTCAGCAAAACTCTGCAGATCTCCAAACGGAAAGATACTGCAAACTCTAGCTGCTTCCCCTTCTCGACTGATCCATCCGGCACAATTTGTTCTGCAACCAATACATCTCCCGACAGCTTGTTGATCTCGGCCAAAATACTCAGGTTACTCTCTGCAACTGTATTCATTCCTTCTATGCTTTCTATCAGTTGCTTTAGTTGATTTGCTGCATCGTTCATAACCTTTAGGCGGGCTGGCACTTCCCCAAGTTACACAGAAGCTTGACGAATAATCAGATCCTTCCACTCGTCAATAGCCTTTACTTGATTGCTTGCATCTTCCATTTCCTGCATAAGATGATCACTCACCTGCGTTGAAACAGGGCTGAACGGAAGATTTAGCAACCTTGGCTATGATCTCACATAATTGAGATACTTGCTTCTACAGCTCTTCTTTCTCCGCCTTTTCACTATCAAGCCTAAGGAACAAAGCATCCAGCAACGTCTGCGTGTCCTGCTTCAATCCTTCAGTGGTAGCTTGACCGAGTGGTATTTTGGTCACCGTCACATCTTCTTCCGTGAGCTCCTCTTCTACCTTTCCTTCCGCCGGAATTGATATCTCAGCAAACTTCTCTCCCGAATCCGTGATGATCAACCTAGAAGTTGCTTTAGCAACTTTAGGCCTTCTGTCCCTTCTGCTCAGATCCTGAAGTAGCTGCAAGTCTTGTTCCTCTAAGTTCATCTCTACTCTTGCTTCTGGAACCAACTACATAGCTAACCATTTCGAGAAATTACTTCTCGGAGAGTGAGAAGTTGCTGAGTGCACTACCATCTCCCGCTCCGCATCCTCTCCATCAGAAAGTGCCAAAGTATCATGGCTGCCATCTTCTGAAACATCCAAGGACAAAGCTCTTTCGAACTCCGTCATCTGCAGCTTTAACATCTCCTCTGGAACGGGTGCTGAACGAAGTGGCTGCGGAGAGAAGACGAACGTCACTGGTTTCAATGAAGGCATGGAAACATCCTGCTGCTGTGGTGCAATAGTTGGTGATCCTCTAGGTACTAGAGAAGTCGGAGTCAAAGCTATGGTTGTAGAAGTGGTCTTCTCTTTCTCTTGAGATCTTCTGTGTACTTTCAACTTCTCGGACCTTCTGCTGCTTTCTCCTTCATGCTTTCGTTTGAGGGAATCTCCTGCGCCAAAGTTTCCCGTGATTTGATTCATCAATAATTCATCAAGGCAGTATCCCTTTGTCAGCAGCCAGCTCGAAGTACTCACCAACACAGCTCCGGATCTCTCTTCTATTGTGCTGCAGCCGCCATTGCTATCCTGCAGTATAGCTTTATCTCCTCCCATTTGATGGTAAGTGTCAAGTACCACGTTCCCATCATCTTTCAGATCTGCAGGTATCCGCGCTAGTCCAAAGTCAAATACTTGCTTTGCCGATAGCCTGCTGAAATCTTTCTTTCTGACCTCGTACTCACTTCTGCACTTCATCCAGAAATCTTCTAACGAAGGCACATGTGCGTACTTCTGGGAGATTGTCTTCCTGGCTATTCCAAATGGATCGAAATTAAGCCGCGCAGGGAAGAACTCTTGCTCATACTCGGACAACATTTGTGCTTCCATCCCTCGAGCTCTGTGAATGCTGATGCAACTGTAATATCCCACAGTGAGTGGGAAGAAGCCCGTAGGCTTGTGCCGCTTCGACTGGAGGTCGTGTAACTCCACAAGTTGCCTGCTCAGCTCCATGGCAATCAATCTGTCACTCGGGTACCTTGGCATCTTTATTGGTTCACCTGAAAAGCTCGTAACCCTGAGGTATGTGAAATCTGCAAACTGGATGAATACATTGCCAATCTTGGACACTGCTTCCCATGCTTCCTTGCTTACCTTGTGAGTCTTCAAGTCTTTGTCTAACCTGCAGATGAAATCGTAGAAGAAGTCATCGTTGATTACTTTGAAGTCTTTCTCGCACGCAGGTACAGTAAGTTGTGGGTAGCACTCGAAAATGGGATCCTTGGAAAGAATACCACATCTATCCAGCTTGGAAAAGACACCCTGTGAAGCTGCAGCATACACCAAGTATGAAGTCATCTTGAAGCTGAAGGTACGCTTCACGTTCCGGAGTTGCTCACCGATGTTGCTGCTAATAATTTCTGACCAATTGATTATAGAATCAACTTTGTTGATTTCAATGGTCCTGATGAAAGCATACATCCATGTCCGGAAAGTGTAGGCATTCGCTTCACCATTCAACCTGCATAGCAATTTGACAATATCATCCGCCTCCTGCACCAAATTGGATCGTGGAAGAGTTCTCGAGAACTTGGAAGGGGATCTAGGCTTCTTCATGAACCGGCTATTCATGATGCTCACACAGTCAGCTCTATGCTTTTCCCACCTACTGTCAGCATCCTGAATGCTAATAGAAGTCACCACCTTTCGTACTGGAATCTTCAGATAATAATCGAAGAATTCTGCATCCAAACGAATTATTGTCTTTCCCGCAACATCACGCACTAATTTGGATGAAGGATGATAAGATCTAGCACACTCCATCACAAACTCTGGCAATTGGACTGTACACGGGAAAGCTGCAGCTCGAATAATTCCACTACTTTTGACCGCACGCATGAGTGAAGTCTTTCCAGCTCTGGATTTGTCAATCAAATCAGAAAGAGGTTCTGGGCCTAGATCCATGTCTCCTATGTCTGAAAGTTTGGAAGCAATGCATGAATCCATCGTGCTCTCTTTTTCATCTCCTTTTGCCATGGCTTTATCAATCTTTGTCTGAATAATTCTTTTTCTTCTAACTTGGCTGGATTTCTTCAATACTGGTGCAGATCTGGACAATTCTTCAGATTCAGAGGATATTTGCAATGTATTGGACATTGATAAAAACTCCTTTTCTTTTATAAAGCACCTATAATGAGTTCCTGCAATTTATTCAGACAAAAATGGCCACCGGAGCATGAATAGTGAATTTAAATTATAAAAAACTGCACTTTTCAAGCCTGCTGCCCCAAAAATTGGTGTTTAATTTGCACATAAAGAGAGCATGAATCCTTTCAATCAACACCTGAGCTCCTGTAACACCTGTGAAAACAACTATGCAGACGAAGATCAACCTTCTCCAAAGCATGCGCCAAATCTAGAAGCTTTTAGCCTTTGTTAGCACTTTGTCTGAGCAAAATCCTTCCTCTAATGGGGGTGCACTTTTCCTCCTTGCTGCAATTCTTAACCTGTGAATTAAATAATTCATCCATATGGCTGCCCATGCTTATATAACCTTCACAATTCTATAATTAATAATTGCCCTAACAATTAAAGGCAATTAATTAATTAAAAATCATGCTTTTCTCTTTTAAAAATAGCATGTTTAAGGACAGCCATCCAATAAATTAAATTAATCCAATTTAATCCTTCACACAGCACTTCACTCAAGCCCCACAGTGTGCTTTGACCATAGCCACTGAAAATAGAAATTAATTTAATGTTTTAATGCTTCAAAAATCATTAAATAATGCCCAAATGGGGCGCACTTTTTGAGAGAAGGGGGCAGCCATTAAATAAATTAAATTTAATTAATTTAATTCCTTTTTTTAATTCCTCCTTTGACTTTTTTGACCTCAAGCTTGGGCGCACTTTTTTTAAGAAGAAAGATTATTAAAAATAATCAATTTAATCTTTTTAATCCATCACCAAAGGGGGCGCACTTTTTTGCACATGTAATTCTATTTTTAAGAATTTTTCCATAATGGGATTCTTTACCCTGCCAGGCAGGCACCAAAATCCCATGATCCACTTAAGTGATTTGACTTTGACAATGGGATTCTTTACCCTGCAAGGCAGGCACTAAAATCCCATGATTTCACTTAAGTCACTTTCCTAGCGGTCAAACCCACCGGCCCCATATATAGAGTTCCCCAAGAAAGATATAGATAATAGATATAGAGTTTAGATAGTCTCATTCAGATAGAGATATAAAACTCACATAGAGATATAGATATTCTATATAGCCGCCTTGTCCCCGGAGCCCTATAACTACAACTAGAGGGTGCCAGCCAACTAGATCTATATAGAATAGCCACCCGCCGCCCCCCATCTGAACTATATGGGGGCGCCATACTATAGGGCCGGGGGAGACTAATCATGCACCCGGTCAATGTCTTCCAACTATATAAAGATAGAGTTCTCTTGGTCCAACCCCATCCATCTATATGTTCATCCCCATCTATAGAGATCAGATCTGAGCAATCAAGTGGCTATAGATATATAGGGGGGCCGTTGCCCCCCTCTGTTTAGACAGGGATAGTTCAGGGGCGCCCCCCCCAATCCCATATAGAGTAAGGGCCGTTGGTCGAGTGGGGGCTTCGTTGGGAGCCATATATAGATAGGGAGCTTTCGTTGGGGGATATAACAGTACCCAAACAATTGTAAAATTTCATCATTTTTCTTTTGTAGTTATTATGCAAAGAAAATTTCATTCTTTTGCTTTTCTAGTTATTATGAAAATGTGTTTGTGTATCCTAACATCTACATGTAAACACCTATGGGCAGAACCCTTATTCAGTACTTTATACCCTTGTTACTGATAAAAGGTGGAATTACTTCGGGTGGAATAAGTGCAAACTCTATAAATACCATATAGAACCTCTTCCCCTTATCCTCTATGATGGGCTAGCAGTTTTTCTTTGCTTTGGACTTGTTTCAATTGCCAATCCTGGAGAAATCGAAAGATGCCTAACCAATATTTTCTCTAGCTGTTAAGTCTTGGTGACAAATTAGTCCTATAGATCTGGGAGTGTGTAATTGTTATATGAAATTATTACCATGTAATTTCCCAATACAAAAAAGAAAATAAATGTTAGATGTATCTTCCTTGGATGCAGCAGAAATGTCTCTCCTGAATTTGAAGAAGATACAGATAAAAGACTTGCTAGATAATAAGGAGAAAACCTGGGGTATCCTCTGCAGTTGAAAATGAATATAATGCTTTAAAGGGGGTTTCTTAGCTTGAAGGCATGTTTTCTTGTCATAGTTAGATCTGAATAGTAAATTATCAACAAACTCCCCTATGTCTTCAAGGTTTAGTGGTCACTGCATTACTAAATGTTTGAAACATTTTCTGTTTCCTGTTATAGCAGCTGGGTTATAACTACACATAACCTAAGTCTCTTGCAGATGACCAATTACTCCCTGTACCCTCAGCCTGGCAACCAAAACTTTCACTGACTCTACTCTTGCCATTCTTGTTAAGAGCATATGCATGACCATAACTTAGTGTAATTCATTCTTATAGAAAATGGTCAAAGAGGCAAGGTGGGCGTGGATCTCCTTGCAATCCAAGACTCATGTCCTCGGGACTGTTTTCTAAATTAGTTGTAGATATATAATTTTCAAAACCGATCTTGAATCGGAATGGCTCGAAGACAACGATGAGCCTATTTTTGACGAAGAGGATTTGGACATATTGGAGGATTGTGGGTATGGTGACGAGTTCATCTCTCAAAAAGGAGAGGATCTGACACTAGAGCTTCAACATCTAGAGTCTACCTTGCCATTGGCTTCCTCCTTTTTTTTTGTAATTTAATGATATTGAACAATATAGAGGTTAATGAAAGAAAACAATCTGTCGATTTTGATGGCACACTATCTCATTTATCTTCCTCTCATAACTT
This sequence comes from Taxus chinensis, assembly GCA_019776745.2. Taxonomy (NCBI): domain Eukaryota; kingdom Viridiplantae; phylum Streptophyta; class Pinopsida; order Cupressales; family Taxaceae; genus Taxus; species Taxus chinensis. The sequence continues at coordinate 302,751,945 of CM034146.1, forward strand.
TTATCTATTCTCTATGCAATTGAAATGCCTAATATGTATCTCAATGCAATGGAAATGCCTTGAATTTAAAAAAAAACAGTTTTTCTATTTTTTCACATTTGTTTGGGGTTTTCAGTTTTTTCGATTTTTTCCTGATTAACCGTGATTTTTTGAAAAAAACTTATGCTTTTGGAAAAACGATTTTTTTCCTGAAACAATTTTTACTACTATGAGTGAGAGACTTTGAGGGGGAAACCTCCACAACCTTACAATAAGAATTTTTTTTTGTAATATGACTATCCAATACTAACCTCTATGATGATCCAATATGATGTACAACATTCTTTGCATTTGCACTCATCCTCGATCAAAAGTTACCCTCACACAGCTTCCCCAATGTTTCGTCTATCCCAAAGTGATCGGCCGGACCTCCACTATGCTTTTCTTTCACCAAGCTCTCTTTCATTGAACCATGAGATATGCACAAATGCTGCCCCTTTCTCAACAAACTTTCTTGTATGAAATAATCCAACCACGTAGTTCTATCCATGTTGGTTTGGGCGCTTGCATGTTGCCAAAGCTTCCCTAAAATCCAAATCCTCCTCATGTAACTCTCTCATAAAGTCGAACCCAACAACTTCCACTCTCATTTCATGCAACAAAAGACACCTTTTACTCAACAAAGATTGTTGATCTCACAGCCACTACTTGAGTAAACTGAATGTATCGCCATCTGCTACTGAAGGGTCTTTAAGACGATAGCAGATGATTGAAACCACTCCCATAGGTCTTTTATGAGGTCATTGACTTTTAGGGGTGCATTTGGCTATATCTGATTATCTCCAACACATGTGACAATGTTGCAAGACGACCAGTCACCACCACAAAGGCGCACACAAGCCACTATGTTATTGAATGATGCAAAATTACTCGTGGACCTGGATGCTCCTGCTTCCAAATTACAACATTTGGCCATATCTGATTATCTCCAACACGTGTGACAATGTTGCAAGACGACCAGTCACCACCACAAAGACGCACACAAGCCACTATGTTTTTGGATGATGCAAAATTACTTGTGGACCTGGATGCTCCTGCTTCCAAATTACAACATTAGTAATAATCAACATGACTCAAGGTTCAATAATACATTAAAAATGTCATTTTGATAAAACATCTTAATTAATACCCATAATCATCATCAGCACTAATCTCAAATCATCAGTACACAGTTTTAGTCAAATTAAGTTTCGTGAAAATTTCTATTTGTTACAAATTAATTATGAGTACATGTTCTTCTATAGAAGCTTACTAAGGCTTTGTGATTGTAGACCTTGTAAAAACTGTAGAAGAAGCAATCAGGCTGGAGCACAAGGTTTCACCCATGAGACCAATCTATCTTGTAGGAGATTCCCTTGGAGGGTGCCTTGCATTAGCTATTGCAGCTCGCAATCCTACAATTGACCTAGTCTTAATACTGGCCAATCCAGGTAAGTAATGAAATAAATTAAGTTGCAATTATTAGATTTGGAGAATTTATGAGGTATTGAAGTTCGAAAGTATAAATAACAGTTAGGATTTTATAGCATTATGCTCATCATGCTTTGTAGTTACGTTATCTGTTATGATTTTTTAGTGACAGCTGAGAGCTAATTTTTTTCTTTCTTTTTTTCTTACTAGCAACGTCTTTCTACAAATCACAGCTACAACCTCTCTTTCCACTACTGGAAGCTATGCCTGCAGAACTCCATGGCTCTGTTCCTTACCTTCTCAGCTTTGTCATGGGTATGCTATATAGATGACATAATACTATTTTGATAATATATAAGCAGTTAATGTCAATATAAATATTAGGAATATCTGCCAAAGAATGGCTCTAGCTAAAGATTGAGATATGTAATAAGTAGGCGAGGGTGACGAGTAATGATAAAATACAAAAATATAATATCCTAATAAGCAATACTTAAAAGAACCTCTCATAAGATTTATATACCTTGACCATATGCATCGTTCAATGTCCAATTTATAATTATTCAGATATTCTATTTGTATTCACTGGTTACCCTCCTTGAAACTATGCTTGAAGTCATAACAAAACCAAAGCACTCCAACAAGAACGAGTTTTTCAATCAACTATTTTTGTCAACTGTGTCTGCTATAGTCATCTACTGTCCTTACTTCCTCCCCATCGTCCCTTTTCCCTCACCAGTTGTTACAAAGTCATCCCATTCATTATACACATTGTCTCTGTGACTCTTTTTTCTCATGGTTGCCATGCTGTCCTATTCCAATACCAGTCCATTTGCAGTGCATTGTCTTCACTTGATAATAACCCACTTCTATGTTCCATTACAATGCTGTTGTCCTCCATTTTATTTTTTCTGATAAGACAAATAAAAATATATATAAAGGTTTATGTATTGGAAAATGTTTGCAGAACTTAATAGTATGCTAAGTCTGGAGATTTTATATTTTTTTCACCCCATTTCTAGAAATTATTTGCATACCAAATAATGTTTGGGACATTTTTGATTTGTTTAATGTTGTTGATATAAACTCCCAAATTTTAAAAATTACCAAAAATATTACCACGTCTCTATAATGGAAAACAGTCAGACTACTGCCTGAGGAGATAAATACAGCAACTTAAAGAATATCATAGTTCAGTTTAGGGATTTCCTGTAACATTTTTGGTCTGGTTCCAGATTTGCAAGCTCTGAACACACACACCACCTGATATTATATATGGTTGTTCATACCCAAAAAATAGCTTGTTCTTTGCCATTCCAAAGGCGATAGTGTATTGCTTCACAATCTGAAGTGTCTCAACTCTCAGACATACCTTTCCCATTGGGTGAACTGCCTGCCGAACCCGTTGAATGTCCATTGTTGGATATATATGTTGAGTTCTTTTAGATTGTTTAATGTGGCTATGTTTGGAAGCAAATTTGTCATCCTATTCTGAATCTCTTGAATCCTGAATTGGGCTGGTTACAGTTTCCGAATCTGTTTGAAATTTCCCTCATCTGCCCTTTTACCCTCTCCCCATGCTCTATAATAAATGGAATACCATATTGGCAAATCCTCTCAGTGGCTCTATATATGGTTAACCTCCATCACATTTTTAGAGGTTCATTCAAATTTTCAGAAACCTTCCTCAATATTCAATTCATGGGGTACCTGCAAAACAAAGTCCCGTGATTAGCTTCAGCACCAGAATGAGGGATGGCCTGGGAAATTTTAAAATCCAATATTTCAGTTTACAAATTTTGTGAGTTTTTTTAGTACATTTGAAATATTTTTCATTTTCAGAGCCCTTTAGTGCATTTTCCAAGAAATATTACATCCTACATAAAGGGGAATGATTTAGAGTAAATCCTAAGTATGATGGCACATATTACAATTTTGGATTTCAAGCATTGGCAAGGAAATTGCAACCCCAACAAGGTGACTCTTTGAAGAGGAGGTGATCTTTTGAAGGGGAGTTGATCATCTTAGGAGGATTTTGTCACGAATTTCTACCTAGATCAGTCGCGCCTCCCTTGAAAGCAATAGTCATGATTGCAATGAGTTTGGAGGCTGAGATATGATAAAATTTTGGATTTCCGATGAACATGAGAATTACTTAGTACTGAAGTGATTCTCTTCCATTTGAGTCGGGTAATCTGTTTGAAATCCATTTCTATCGATTTTGAAGATTTGTGAGGAAGAATATTAGTAAACCAACATGTAGAACTATCACGATTGCATAATGTGCATAATGTACAAGGATGAAGATTCCAATGATGAATAGACTCATGATTCCCACCACAATAATTGCAAATGATAGGGAAAAACATATACCTTGTGTGCGTGAGAAGGTTTACATCTCTCCTCATCTCGAGTTATTCCTTCTAGGATAGGGTCAACAAGCTTGATGAACCGACTTTACAGGTCTATTGACTTCCTCATGACAAGGCTGAATGTGTCCTCTTTAGCATGAAGCTCATTCTACAACTTTTGATTCTTGTGTATGAGATGTTGGGTCTTTTCCTTCGACACTTCATTTTCTCTTGCAACATATGCAAAACGTTCATTATTATGTTGGGAATTGTCACCATTTCTATGAGGGTTTGTTAGCTTTGTTCTCTCCACGAGGTTGAGAGGGAGGAACACTTCATTTTTAGGTGCCCTACCTACTACGAGATCAGAGGGAGATTCCATTGCCTTTTCCGACAACATCCGTCTTTTGCAACTTTCGTTAGGTATCGTGATTAACGGTGTCTTGCCCTTTATCTACAGGAGGCTCTTAGACTTCGGAATGAGTCCTTTCAGTCCCCTCCTAAACAGGCTGTTACTCTACAGATCACATCTTTCTTTACGGTGCTCCCATCGGAGAGGGGCACTAAGTGGCACCTTGACATCAGTATGGACTCTCAGACCAGATCCGTCAGGACTCGGGATGCCACCTCCTAGCCCAAGGGCTTTCATGTTCTCATTCGGTTGGAGCCCCCCCCACCCAATGGACCACGGTTAGCCAAGAGAATATAGAGGACTCGTACTACTCGATCCCAAACACCGACATTCTAGACCCTCCATGGTTTCAGCTACAGGACATAGGCATATCACTAGCTACTTCCACTCGGCCTTGACTGCTATGTGACAACGTCGGAGTTGGGGCTTTTGTTAAGCTCCGCCCACCTGCACACTTGTAGCCATTGCGGCCCTTGCTTCTCATTCTTCTTTCTTTTCTCTTCTCTCTTTTCATGTTGTTCGGATGACCCTTTCGGATCTCACTGCTGGCTCTTTTGGCATTGTATTGTGTAGTCCCATTGACCTACTTTTGTGGTCATTTGTTGGACATTAATATAATTATCTTATCTTATCTTATGACTAACAGTCACTTGATGTTAGCTAAGATGGTCAATATGATTATTCTCTCTCTCTCTCTCTCTCTCTTCAATAATATAGATTAGGATATAAGTAGAAGACCATACTAAGGCCAACAGACAAGCCAAAGATAGAGCCTAGAGGTGTCGTAGTTGTGGATCTAGAAAAAGGTAATCTACACTCGTATCAAAGGTATAGGGTTCCAAAGCCTATATCTAAGATACAAGGGTGGGGTCTTACTAGGATACTAAGGTTGTAAGAGTCAACATAATAAACAAGAGCTAATCCTAAAGTAAGGGTTGTAATGCCATTTGGCAGGTAGTCATGTGTTGTAAAGGGAACAATAATGTGACAAACAAAGATATGGTACACTATTCTAGTCTAGTACATGACACATCAACATAATCAATCAATCAACTTAAAAGAAAGAATTTAGGGTTAGGGATGCTTTTGATGACACCATCGACACATTAATTCTCCTCCTGGGTTAGTAGCACGATGTGAGATTGTTGTAGGTGGATCACAAGAGGGATAAACAAAAGACTTAAGTATACCAAAGACTAAGCTAGGCCTCATTGGTGAAACAACTATTCTTTTGGCTCGTAATAACCCAATGCTTCAATGATGAGCAACAAGTATAAGTTCCATTAAACCCCAAATTCTGTTAACATTTTAAGGCAGATATGCGAGTGCAAACAAAGCAAACTATGTGATGGTCTCTATGAGAAATGACAATAATGATGCTTATAAATAGGGCAACATAACCTAAAACTGTGACTCAGCTTAGCAATAATGATGCCTATAAATAGGGGAACGTAACCTAAAGCGATGACTCAACTTAGCAATAATGATGCCTATAAATAGTATGATGTGAGATTGTTGTAGGTGGATCACAAGAGGGATAAGTAGAAGACCTAGGTAGACCAAAGTTGGTCAAAGACTAAGCTAGACCTCATTGGTGTAACAACTATTCTTCTGGTTTCTAGTATCCCGATGCTTCAATGATGACCTTCAAGAGTAAGCTCCACTAAACCCTAAAATCTCTTAGCATCTTAAGGTAAATTTGTGAGTATAAGGAAAGCAGACTATGTGATTATTTCTATGAGAAATGACAATAGTGATGCCTATAAATAAGGGAACATAAATTAAAGCCACAACTCAACTTATCAATGATATTGAACATCGTTGATGTAGTTGGTTGCGAAGGGTTGCTACATAACTGCATTAGCCATGGACAATGCAATATAAAATAGAATTTAATGTTAAATTGTAGGATAAAAAAGTTCGGAGGAAGTGCAAAATCATGAGGTCATCTAAGGAGGATATGGAGGTGGTAGTAAAGTGGTGGTCAGAAGGTACACTAGAGAAAGTGCCACATGAGGTGATATGAACAAACCCAAAGCCCCCTCTCGATGTGCCTCTTAAGGCACACACTCTAGGGGATTAATGCACCAACATATTGTAAAGAAAAAATGTTAGTAAGTGAAAAATAAGGTGTATACATATGCCACAATTGAAGATCATCACGTGTCACAATAGTGTAGCATGAGATGGTCTTCGGGGAAGAAACATAGTACACAAAGAAAACTAAGTCACTATAAATGAAGTGAGAAAGTATTAAATGAGAATCCATCTAAATGAAATATAAGTACCTCAACTTACCTTTCCGTCAAATGGGTGCATGTTGAACCTCAAGTCTCAACTATGAAGGGTACAAATTTGTTTAGGAACCCTAATAATACAAGAGGAATAAAGAAGACAACAATGTAAGCATATGCAAGTGAGTCTAAAAAGTAGGTATAAGCAAATGCAAAGAAAGCTCAAAGTAGGGTGTCGGGATAAGTCTAGATGATAGGTATAGGCTAAGTTTGGATGGTCTACAAGGAGAGAATAAATTAGGTCTGGGGAACCTATAAAATGTCATAAGGTGCATAAATGGGAGAGGAAACTGGTTTGTAGGGCATTAAAGAGTAGGAAAATATGTTGAGTATGATGCCAATATAGGCATTGATTAGTTACTGAATAGTATAAGTTTGTATTTTTGGTGTTTAGGAGTTTTTTGGTTGTGTAAACTTATATTTTTAGAATTCTATTGTTAGAAAATTTATTTTTAGACTGGAAGTGCTGGTTAGAGTGTAGTCCACTAGATTAGCACTTAATTGAGTTTAAATCATTATTACAATATCACTCTTATGGGATCAATGGGAAATGGCAGCCAACAAGTAGAATCAATCACCAAAATGATTAGAAAATCAATTTCCCAATGATCAGGCCCAGCCAACAACTCTCATGTCGACAATAAGCCCTTCTCCAAATACTTGGTAATGATGTAAAAAAAAATATAAAACCCAGTTGATTATATGACATACAATTTCAACCTTCTATGTGAGCCAAAACAGGAAATGTTATAACTGAATTGACATAAAACTTCTTCATTCAATCGCTGCATATAGATCAGTAAAATCAGCCAAGTATGCTCTCATATGATGCAATGGTAAAGCTCATAATCAGTCGCTGGAACTGGGTAATGAATATGGTCAAACACAATGGGTCAATTCGCTGTTTTAGGAAGCCAAACATGTGTTGAATCAGACCTAACAATCCCCCAATCAGGTCGCTGCAATAAAAGGTGTTTAAATAAAAAAACCACACTCTAGACCAGTCGATTCACTTAGGAGAAAATAACATCATAATATAGTATGAATTCGCTGCTCCAAGGGCATATGAAATCAGATTTGGCACAACTGATGCAAGTCACTGCCTCAAGAGACTTAGCACATTCAAGACACAATAGATCCAAGTCTAGATAGACTCCCCAAATCCTCCTAGACAGATCGCTACCTTTGCCAATCACTATTCAAGCAAGTCGATATGAGAGAGGGATAAAAATGTACTTAAGCCAGATCTAAACCTTCTCCAGGTGGGTCGCTGCAAGAGACTGTGATTATCATTCACACAAACATGGATTCCCCTGCCCAAGGACACTAAAAATGGCATCAAACTATCTCACCAAGTTCGCTGCAGTTAAAGGCTACAAAACACAATACATAATGCATTAATCCAGCCGATTTTCTTTCATCAATATTGCCAGGATATACTATAGTTAGATCTGCAACAAGGATCCCAAAAACACCCTAAATCATGCCTTATGAGCTCCCAATACAAGTCATTGGAACAACGAATTAATAAAGGTGAAAGCCAGATCATAAATCACAGAATTCCATTACTGACTTGCCTCCCAACCATTCTCCAAACAGCAGTATAAAAAAGAGGGTTTTCCAGTTAATATATTTCACAAAAATGCTTAGCTACAACCAGTATATTACCACAATAAAATGCACTAGGCACAGGAGGTTTAATACCAAAATAAATTGCTGCCAAGAGAGAGATCCACTCACACAAATAACAAAGCACTCACATGGAGAATTAGGCAACCAAATCGATGGGCAAAAGAGACTTCACCACAAAGGAAAATCGACTTGATATTGGCACCAATAAATCATCAAAACCAACTACAATGGATTCCAAAAGATCTTCAACAAATGAGAGAGAGAGAGAGAGAGAGAGAGAGAGAGCAAGAGCATCCAGTTTGGGCATACATCCCTTTCTCCACGCAAGGAGTAATTTTAATTAATTCATCAACATCCCCAAAAAGGAAATGCGACCCCTCTTTTATAGAGTTAAGAGGTGCAATCTCCAAAGTCTGATCATTTAATGTTTTCATCCTAAAGCATAATTAATAATAAAAATATTTAATGGACTACTATCATGCACACTTTATTTAATTTCTTAATTTAATATTAAGAAATTACTATCCTATGTGCACTTTTCTAAACTAAAGAGCCCTCCAAGGGGTTACAAAATAGATAACAGACACATTTTGAACTCAATCCTCAAACCCATTGGGTTGAGGGTATTCAAATCTTTAATGTAGAAAATGTCCCAAGAAGGGGACATTACAATTATCCATTCATCTCCAAGAGGTAGGGGCATCATTTCCTTGTATATTTAAATAAATTTGCCTTAATTTAGTCCAATTCTATTTATAGGAGAGGCTGGGTTGAATAGTTTAGCTAGTTTGCAAATAACCTATGCACGCGTCTCTTAAACTAATTTTGGCTTCTTGCATGTTGACTAAATATTAGTAGTGGATGATATTTGTCATCTTGAGTCTATTTTTAGTCTTCTTTAGTTGTCTTTAGTTCACTTAGGAGTTGTAGAAGTTATTTTTAGTCTTTGACTTTTCATGCAAGTTGAAACTAGTCTTATTGTAATGGTTATGATTGTCTTGTTTTAGGTTTTAATAGTTTAATTCAAACGAGGGAGAATTTAGTCAAGGTGTTGTTCTTTTTGGAATGTGTTTGCTCTGATTTTATTTGCAGGTATTTACAAATAAAACCATTAAGCTTTAGAATTATGATTTGAAGTTATATAGTGCATGTTTTGTTATCAATCTCACATACAAGCAAACTAGTTTAATCGTTAGTTATTTTGGGTAAGATTGGATGATCTTTAGCTTCATTTAGAAAGTGTTTCAGATCTGATTTTCACTTAAGGTACAGACACTGATTTTCACTTAAGGTATTTTCATTGCTTTCCAGAATTTCAAATTGCTCATATGCAATTAAAAATAAAAGGTGATGCATTTTGTCTGAATTGTTTACGACAAACATTGCACTGGTGCACGTACTGGAGAAGAACTGCAAAAGCTTCAAGGATAAGAGGGAAGACAGGCCAGAGGTACCACCCGCAAGTAAATCTCAGTCAGCTGCTTCCAGATCCAGTTTGGTGAGAATCAAAGGAAAGGATTCAACAACATATGGGAGAAAAAAACATCTCAGATTCAAGGTAGAGATATCATTCAGATCATTCATTGCTAAAGTGAATGAAACAAAAGTGCAAGACATGTTGGATCAGCATGCAGAGTATGGAAGAAGAACGAGACTCAGAGTGTTGTACCTTTTTTCTAATTTCTTCTTTTCTTCTTTCTTCTTTCTCTTATTTTCTCCGACAAAGCAATTGAGTAATCAATTAAAATTGCAAAACTTAGGTAATTGGCTTTAAAAGCCGTTACTTCAAATTATTGGAAGAAGTCAGTTACTTGGAAATAGGTGGCAAACATGCAAAATAGAAGGTTCTATTTTCAGTTATAAAGCATACATGTCATGCAATGAGAAAGTCCAGGGGAAAATACTGTCAGTTGCTTCCCTTTTGCATAATTTCCACATGCGGCAATTCATTGAAAGCTTCTTATTTGTATTTTCCCTCTATACACTATAAATAGAAGAAAAGCCTACGGGTTAAAGGAATAACAATTTTGGCTAGAGTATTCTTGAGTCTTCAAACTTTGTGTTGTAACCCTTGATGTTGTCTCTGTGAAAAGCTGGGGAACTTGAATAAAAGGTGGATTTCCGGAGAACTTTGTGTCTATGGTTGCTTTGTTTCTTTTCTTCTATTTTAATTTTTAGATAAACTTTGTGTTATCTAAGATTTAAGTTAAAAGCTATTCATTTCCTTTACTTGCGATTATTGTGAGATCTACTTGTTTATTTAATCTGTGTATGAGACCAACTCTACAAATTATTGGTTGAAGTACAAATCTTTCTTTCTTCTTTCCCAAATTCCATTGTTTCCCCCTTCTGAAAATACTTCATAAACAGTTGCTTACTTGCTGCAGAATATGCTAAGCTATGGTTCATGAGTTTTGTAATTAAAGTAAAAACCCCCTGCAAATAGTTATTAGGGATTCATACTGTACCAAATTGATAAACATCTCACACGGGAGCCTCAACGAGTAAATGAGGGAGATTTATCTCATGACCGCCTAGGTTTTTTAGTTGTGCAAAAACTCTAGCCAACATGGCTCAAACATGCAAATAAATGATTACTTCACCTTTATGTTTTTAATCACCAAATTTGCCATAAAGGTGCATGGACAGATCATACATCGAGTTCGGTTATCCATCAAATAGCATATCCATACATACTCATAATACACAGTCAACCTAAGGCTAGATAGAAAGCATCCTTAATTCCAAATTCCTTGAGATCATTTCAATAGTCGCCATAACGGAGTGAGGTGAGAGCATGCTTTGAGTTTGGATTTTATTTATTTTTTAAATGAAAAAATATACACTAAAAACAACAAATTCTTCAATCCTAAAATACACCGACTTTACTCTTTTGTTACTTGTTTTCAAGTTTGCCATTAAAAGCACGCTTGAGGTGCAGAGCATACCCAAAGAAAATAATATGTTTAATCATTCAACATAATGGCCAACTTCATACATTAGTTTAAGGCCTTTTATAAATAAGCTGGTCTTAATCCACTAAATTCACAATAGGTATTGTTTCAGTGTCGACCTGATATATTACACTAGATACTCTACAATTTCAAAATTATCATAATCCATGATCATTGTAATTTTGGCCAACTAGCTTTTACACGTTCCAATAACAATTTCAAATTTCTAATAATTGACCACTATTAAGAAATTTGACCTTAGGATAAATCCACAAATCAATGGAATACATGGAAAATAATGAAAAGATCTATTGAAGCAAATGTCATAGCACAACCTTCTCCTTGCTTCTTTGAAGCTCCAAACTCCACTTCAAGAATGGGTTAATTGATTCAATCCCTCTGCAAGCTCCAAAAAGGGACTTGAAATTCACCCAATCCCAAATATTGCAGCGTCCCGTAGCAATTACAAGTATCCTCAGATGCCCAAATACATCTGCAACTGCAGATGCTTTGATATAACTTGTACACATGAGAAAACGTCATTAAAATGATGAAATGTCGTAAATCTTCACCCACAAGTTGGAATTTGTGGATTTTTCAATTCTTCTTTTTTTGGTTTTATTAATAATCCAAACCTTGCGCTACTTCCCAATCGTCCCTCATGTTGTCATCTAGGGCAAACATGATAATGTAACCATCTATTTTTTCACTAATCAGATTCCTCAGTTATTTATAAGACCGGAACCTTCCATTAGCTTGAACATGCCAATGTTTGTAGAAGCTTGGATTTTTGATTTTTCCTAAACCACTATGAATTGGCTAGTCTGCTTTTCTAAATGTTACATTCATAACTGTGTAAACTGTATTCTGTCCAAAGTTTTGATGGACTTCAGATGACTTCAAATCAAATATCAGCGTTTAAGCATTAATCTCTTCAGTCGGATTATTCACATCTGATTTACATAGTGAAATCTGGCCTTGAATCCCCAACAATCATGGAATGGTGTCTGCCCAATGTCCAAGAACCTCCTTTATAACTTCATGATTATGTTTCAGTTGTCTGATATCAAATACAACTTGCTCATATGGTTTGCCCACATTTCCATACTTAAGCATCATCGTTTGTCCCAGTAATGGTGGACTATCCTTTACCATTCTATTTGATCGTTGTGTCTATGATGACTGTCAAAATCTACAAAAGTGAATGATTTTTTCAACTTCCAATCATGAAGGCAATAACTATGAGAATCCCCAACTTCATGGACAAGCTCAATCTTGGATTATGTATGATGAGATCTATGTGTTTTCTGCCTATCAACATGTTCCTCAAAGATCTGAAATGAAAAGACGTCGATACCATTAAAGAGGCATTCCATTACTTTGTTAGCCACCTTTCTCAAACTACTACATTCTCTAGTGTGCCTTGTACCTTGCTACTTTCCTTCCTCTGCAACAAAAGTTTTTGGACTCTCAATGATTAGATGAATATGAGAGAATGAATTAGAAAGTGGAATGCTACATTGCACACCAATGTATCTCAATTAATATTTGCTTGTTCATCATGGCATTATGCATGCTAAAGAATTTACTCATGACAACTGCATACGGAGTTCCTATGATTGGAGCCAGGTGGAATACTCATTTTTGTAAATGTTCTTAACTAAACCTGGACCAATTTTACTTATATGATTCTAGAGTGTTCTCACGATACATTTATAACAATTTCAACTCTTTATCATGAAGTTGAACAATACCAAAAACTGTCCAATGTTTGGATAACCATTGAACTCCTCAATACGAAAAGATTTCATAATATATTAATTCAATTCAATAGTTGGAATCATCATTCCATACCTGCATGATTTTCCAAGAGAATTGACAGCTGTACTATTTTCCAAAAGGTATCTAAAAAATGGTGCCACTCTCAATAAGCCTAAAGACTCTTTGGTTATGTGAAGGATTTTTTCCACCGTATTCATGGATACCAATTCCATATTCATTCTGAGTTTACACAACTGAGATCCTAAAAGAGACATAGTTATTACATCCCATAGCAGCTAGCAGATGGTTTATGCATTCTCGGTCAATGGGAAGAATACACTAAACTGTCTCAAAATCTTCCAGATGCTTTCTCCTTTCTCCTTTTCCTTTTCTTTGTTTCTTTCCTATGTTGCCAGGAAACGGAAACAAAAACGGAAATAGAAACGGGTACGAAACGCGCAAATGACAATTTAAAAAAAACCTTGGATACGAAATGTTACAGGAAACGTCCGTACAATATATATATATATATATATATATATATATGCGTAGTACTCATTGTAAAATTGTACTCCATAGACCATAAGAGATAAGTATAACTGATAAAAACACTCAAAATATTTTGTATTCATTGAAATAATACATTATTATCATGTATACTTATCTCTAGGAGACTCCTAGGACTGTACTTCGAAGCCAGTTTCCGTTTCGGAAACGTTTCGAAAACAAAATGGGGGGCCCCTAGGCGTTTCCTGGTAACAAAGTTTCCTTCCCTGTTTACCTCTCATCTCTTCTTGTCCCTTTGTATTCCTTCCTCATGTCTACTTCAACGACCCCAATTAAGATGCGTTTCCTACTTCATATCCATGCATGGCACTTTGTTTAAAACATGGTTAGCCCAACATACTAATAGTATGCTAAGTAGACAATAAGCCATAATATCATGATAAGCATTAAGCCATCAATGATATTTCCAACCCCTACTTTCTTTTCAATAAAAGGAATGGTTGTGCGCATATACATTCCCCTTCTAGCTAACTTGTTATCATGCTACAAACTATTCAACTGGTTATCCAAGCATTCAAACCCAAAACCACATGCACGCGCATTGATAGTCTATCTGTAATGTCCCCTTTTTTGAATTAATGCCAAATAGAGACTTCATGCCATTCTCTTCCATGGCCAAGAAGGATAAGTGAACAGGGGAAGTAATTGACTCCTTTGTTTCAGTTTACTTTTATTATTTTTAATGTTTTTCTTTGGTGTTTTACTGCCTTAAGGATGGCAGGTTGGCTGGGATTATGAGATTCCCATCAAGGAATTAAAAGATAAAGTGAAGCTTGGTGGTTGGTTTTCACCTATTTGGGCTTTGGTGCCAACCAAAGGATTTAAAAGGAGGTCGCTTGGCCTTATTTGGATTATCTTTGGTGCATATAAACTGACTATTTTGGTTTTTGGGCTGATTTCTCAATACCTTTCCACTTGAGAACGAAAACCCTTTTGCGTATACCCTTCCAAGGAGGACAAAACCCTTCTTTGTGGCATAGTGGAGAACGAAAACTCCCCATATTGGCGAATTGAAAGCATTTATTGAAGACTCTTGTTGATTTGGATCTATGGCATCAAGAAGAAGACCTGACAATCCAGCTATTGGAATATTTTGGAGCCCCTCTCCTGACGGAGCGACTAGGTTTGAGTGCGATTTGGTGTCTTCTAGGGCACATAACTCATTTATTCTTTGATATTTGGACTTGGCATAATTTATAGGGCTGGAATCTATCATCTTTTGTAAATATCGGGGTTTGGAGACCTCCATTTTGATCATTTTTATTGTTTGTATCTCAGCTGTTCTAAATTAATTTTCCAGCTGAGTATTGGATCAAGTTTCATGGTGAAAAGTGGCTATAAAATCTTCTTAAAGTGTTTTCCTATGTTGTTGATGGGTTCTTTGATGATATTTGTGTGATTTCTCACTAATTACAAGCTGCTGTTATAAAAATCAGACTGCTCTTTTACAGCTGTCATAAAAAACCAGTTGGCTGATATAAAATCCAAATATAATCATTTGGTGTTTGTATGATTTCCTCCTTTTTTAGTTTCAACACTAGAAGGGGACATTACACTATCTATACCCACATACCGACAAAAAATCTAAATAATTTATCTTCACTATTATCAAATTGAAAAATGGTTCAAAAGAAGAGTCTCCAAAAGAGAGACAAAAGCTCCATGAAGGAGGAGGCGGCACATCATCACTCCCATGGCTTTAAGAGTGCATGAAAGGTAGATACACAGAGAAAACACTGTGTCGAAAAGGGAAAAAGTATCAAAGAAGGGTGTAAAGAGTCTCCGAAGAGAGGAAAACAATGCAAAGAAGGAGGTAGAACTTGGCCACTCCATCAAACTTGTGCAAGTAAGCATAAGGGAAGTCCAAGAAGGAATGAATGCCAAAGGAAAGTATTCCATTATTTGCTTCAACTGTGGAAAGAGTGGCCACTTTGCACATGGTTGTTGGCACATCTATCCATCAAACTTGTGCAAGTAAGCATATGGGTAGTCCAAGAAGGAATGCAAAACGAAAGGCTTTAATGTTTGCATCAATTGTAGAAAGAGTGGGCATGTAGCACACGAATGTTGGAACATCTATCTCTGTCTATTTTGTGAAATGGGTAACCAATGTGTTGGCTAGATTTTCTGCATTGTTGAAAACCTAGGCAGTCATGAGATAAATCTCCCTCATTTACCGGTGAGGCTCCCGTGTCAGATTTGTCAATTAAAATATGCTAGTATCTATATGGGGTTTTACTTTAACTATTCAGCTCATGAACCATAGTTGTATAGCTCTGCAGCAAGTAAGCAACTGTTTAAGAAAGGAAATATTTATAGAAGAAGGAAATAATAAAACACAGGGAAGAAAGAGGGAAGATGTGCAACCCAATCAATAGATAACAGAGTTGATTGCATGCACATAGAAGAAACCAATAGATATCAACACACAAAATTATAAGCAAAGGCAACTCCAGATCTAGATCTAAAATAACACAAAGTTTATTAGAAGATCTAAGATAGAAAGCTAGAAACAAAATGCACCGTGACACAAAGTTCTCCGGAAATCTGCTCCTTTATATTCCTTTGCTTCAAGTGGCTATTAGGGGTTTCAGCACAAAGTCTGGAACACAAGAATGTTGCTTACAAATTCTGATCCTTAACCCGAAGGTTCTTCTTCTACTTATAGAATGTAGAAGGGAAAGTACAAATGGGAAACTCAACTGAACTGAAACATAAACAAGAAGGTAAAGATAACATCTGGCAATCATCCTCCTCTAATTCCTCTTCAAGTGACACAACTGTCACTTAACTAATAGAATTGTTCCACATAACTTAAAGTAATGGTTTCAAAACCAATAACTTTAAAGTTTTACAATTTCATCCGGGAACGTGGAAAATAGAAGAAGAAAAAGTAGAAGAAGAAAGACACGCCAGCTGTAACATCTATATCTTCTTTTTGTTCTGATACTGAATATACTTGTCGAACATGTAATTCAGCATCTTCCCATCTGTCTTAGCCACAACTTCCTTTTCTGTCCTGAACTGCAACAATCCTTCGTTCAACACCCTGATACATGCTTCTACCTCCTCCAAGCTAGGCCCGAACTTCTCAATATCCGACTGCAGTGCCACCAGTCTGCTGATGGAATTCATCGTGAAAGGCTTAACGGCTCCATCAATTCTCCCTTGCACCATCAGAAGAGACCCTTCCAGGGAATTAGGCACTCTGCTAGGAATGATCCGTGTGTATGAAGTAACATTTCCGACCACTTCCTCATGAGTGAAAGCAATGATATTGTCTGGTAAAGACGATGTCATACTCTCAAGTGCCTGCATCCTCTTCAGCATAATTCTGCAGATCTCCAAACGGAAAGATACTGCAAACTCCAGCTGCTTCCCCTTCTCAACTGATCCGTCAGGTACAATCTGTTCCGCAATCAACACTTCTCTCGGCAGCTTATTGATTTCAGCCAAAGTACTCAGGTTACTCTCAGCAACTGTGTTCATATCTACCGTGCTTGTCATCAGTTGCTTCAGCTGATCTGCTGCATCTTTCATAACCTTTAGGCGGGCTGGCACCTCTTCGAGTTGTACAGAAGCTTGACGAATAATCAGACTTTTCCATTCGTCGATAGCTTTCACCTGGTTACTTGCATCTTCCATTTCCTGCATCAGATGATCACTCACCTGCTTTTGAGCTGAAATTGGCTGAGTGGAAGATTTAACAACCTTGGCAATGATCTCGCACAACTGAGATACCTGCTTCTGAAGTTCAACTTTCTCCGCCTTTTCTTTGTCAAGCCTAAGGAATAGAGCATCTATCAATGTCTGTGTATCCTGCTTCAATCCTTCTGTGGTGGCTTGACCTATGGGTACTCTGGTCACTGTTATGTCTTCTGCCGTGAGCTCATCTTCTTTCTTCCCTTCTGCCGGAACTGACATCTCAGCAAACTTCTGCCCTGACTCCTCGATGATCAACCTTGAAGTTACCTTAGCAACTTTAGGTTTTCTGTCTTTTCCGCCTAGACTCAGGAGCAGCTGCAAGTCGTGTTCCTCCAAGTTGATTTCCACTCTAGCCTCTGGAACCAACTGCGAAGTCAACCATTCTGAGAAATTACTTCTCGGAGAATGAGAAGTTGCCGAGTGTACCACTATCTCCCGCTTTGATTCCTCTCCATCTGAAACCGCTACAGTGTTGTGGCTGCCATCCTCTGAATCATCCAAAGACAAAGCTCTTTCAAACTCTGCCATCTGCAGCTTCAACGTTTCTTCAGGAACAGGTGCTGAACGGAGTGGCTGAGGAGAGAAGATGAATGTTGCCGGATTCAATGGAGGAACAACAGTATCCTGCTGAAGTGCAACAGTCGGTGTACTGGATGCTAGAGAAGCCGGAACTAACATCATAGCCGTGGAAGTGATCTTCTCCTTTGATTGAGACCTTCTGTGCACTTTCATCTTCTCAGGCCTTCTGCTGCTTTCTCCTCCGTGCTTCCTCTTGAGGGAATCTCCTGTGCCGAAGTTGCCCGTGATTTGATTCATCAATGCTTCATCAAGGCAGTATCCCTTCGTCAGCAACCAGTTTGAAGTATTCACCAGAACAGCGGCAGACCTTTCCTCAATCGTATGGCAGCCCCCTACGTTCTCCTGAAGTACAGCTCTATCTCCTCCCATTTGATGGTATGTGTCAAGTAACACAAGCCCATCATCTTTAAGATCCGCAGGTATCCGTGCTAATCCAAAGTCAAACACTTGCCGTGCTGATAGCCTGCTGAAATCTTTCTTTCTAACCTCGTACTCACTTTTGCACTTCATCCAGAAATCTTCTAATGAAGGCACATGTGCGTACTCCTGGGAGATCGTCTTCCTGGCTACTCCAAATGGATCGAAGTTCAGCCGTGCTGGGAAGAACTCTTGCTCGTACTCAGAGAACATTTCCGCTTCCACTCCTCGAGCTTTATGAATGCTCTGGTAGCTATAATGGCCCACAGTGATCGGGAAGAAGCCCGTAGACTTGTGCCGTTTCGACTGAAGGTCGTGCATCTCCACAAGTTGTCTGCTCAGCTCCATGGTGACCAATCTATCATTCGGATATCTGGGCAACTTAACTGGTTCTCCAGAAAAGCCGGTGACCCTGAGGTATGTGAAATCCGCAAACTGAATGAAGAGACTGCCAATTCTGGACACAACTTCCCACGCTTCCTTGCTCACCCTGTTGGCCTTTAGATCCCTGTCCAGCCTGCAAATGAATTCGTAGAAGAATCCATCGTTGACCACTTTGAAATCTTTCTTGCATGCAGGTACAGTAAGCTGTGGGTAGCACTCGAAAATAGGGTCCTTGGAAAGAACACCACATCTATCCAGCTTGGAGAAGATGCCTTGTGAAGCTGCTGCGTATACCAAATAGGAAGTCATTTTGAAGCTGAAAGTACGCCTCACGTTCCGGAGTTGCTCACCAATGTTGTCGCTAATGATTTCTGACCAATTGATTATTGAATCTGCTTTGTTGATTTCAATGGTCCTGATGAAAGCATACATCCATGTGCGGAAGGTGTGAGCGTTTGCTTCGCCATTTATCCTGCATAACAATTTGGCAATATCATCCACCTCTTGTACCAGATTGGACCGCGGAAGAGTTCTTGGGAACTTGGAAGGAGATCTGGGCTTCTTCATGTATCTGCTGTTCATTATGTTCACGCAGTCAACTCTATGCTTCTCCCACCTGCTGCCGACATCCTGTATGCTAATAGAAGTCACCACCTTTCGTGCTGGAATCTTCAAACAATAATTGATGAACTGTGCGTCCAACCGGATTATTGTTTTCCCCGTAGCATCTCGGACTGATCTGGATGATGGATGGTAAGACCTAGCACACTCCATAACGAACTCTGGCAACTGGGCTGTGTATGGAAACGCTGCAGCTCGAATAATTCCACTGCTTTTGAACTACACGCATGAGGGAAGTCTTTCCTGCTCTGGATCTGTCAATCAATTCGGAAAGAGGTTCCGGACCTAGATCTGTGTCTCCAATGTCTGCAAATTTAGAAGTGATGCATGACTTTGTTGTGCTCTCTTTTTCATCCCTCTTTGCCATGGCTGTATCTATCTTTGTCTGAACAATTCTTTTTCTCCTTATTTGGCCGGAATTCTTCACAACCGGTGCAGATCTGGATAATTCTTCAGATTCGGAGGATATGTTCAATGTATTGGACATTGATTTAAGCTCCCTTTCTCTTATAAAAGCACCTGTAATGAATTCCTGCAATTAATTCAGACAAAGATGGCAACCGGAACATGAACAGTGGATTTTAATCATAAAAATCTGCATATATCAAGCCTGTTGCCCCAAAATTTGATGTTTTATTTGCATGCAAAGCAAGCATGAATTTTACCAACTTCACCTGAGCACCTGTATCACTTATGCAGACAATTATTCAGACACAAATCAAGCTCCTTCAAACCTAGGCGCCAAATTTGGAAGCTTCCAGCATTAATTACACCTTCTGAGCAAAATTCCTCTCCAAATGGGGCGCACTTTTTGTCTGGGCTGCACTTCTCTGCTTTTGAATTAATTAATTCATCCTTATGGCAGCCCCTGCTTATATAATCCTCATAATTCTATAATTAATTAATGCCTCTCCTATTCCTGGCAATTAATTAATTATTTAATAAGCTTTACTCTTCAAATGGGGCGCCTATTTTGTGCATGCTCATGGCTGCCATTAAATAAATTAAATTTATTTAATTTTAGCTTTCTACTTCCAGTTAACTTAAGCCTCACAGTATGCTTTGACCTTAGCCACTGAAAATAGGAATTAATTAAATCAATTAATACTTAAAAAAGTATTATTCCTCTCCCAAATGGGGCGCACTTTTTGACATGAAGGGGCTGCATTAAATAAATAATATTTATTTAATTTTAGAACTTCTAATTCTGACTTCCTTTGTCCACTTTCCCTTTGTTGACTTTTCCACAAGCCTGGGCGCCAAAATTGGAGAAGAAATTAATTAATTAATTGCATTAAAAGCTGCCCTTCTTTCCCTAAAGGGGTCGCACTTTTTGGCATGAGCAATTTCTATTTTTAAAAGTCAATTGACAATGGGATTATTTACCCTGCAAGGCAGCTCCGAAAATCCCATGATTCACTTAAGCTGTTTGACTTTCATAATGGGATTATTTACCCTGCAAGGCAGGTAATAAAATCCCATCAATGCCTTAAGTGATTTTTCTTTTATTTCACAATGGGAATTTTTACCCTGCAAGGCAGGTAAGAAATTCCCGCCTGCCTGCTGCCTCTAATTTTCCCATTGTGACTTAAGTGGCGTTGCTTTCATGGGAAAAAGTACCCTGCTAGGCAGGTACAAAATTCCCACCTGCCTGTTGCTTCCAAAAATCCCATGATTCACTTCAAACCCTCTTTTTCCAAAAATGCGGCCAGCCCAGAAGAAGCTTTTTGGTGCACGACTTCGTCTTTTCCGAGAGAACCAGACCTCCGATGGCGAATTCCTTCTGGCACAACGTGCATAGGTGATCTCCAGATACTCCAGGCCAAGAATCAGGCCAAATCGGGAAAGGAATTGATCCAGAGAAATTTTACAGAAAACGAAACGGAAAAAACAACAAAAACAGAAAATGTTGCCAGAAATCGCAAATAAAGCCCAGGATTCATTCCTGGTTAAAACCCTACTGGTATATGGGAATAATTGATATGTACGATAACAACAGGGTTAAACCGGAGCACAAATTGCCTCAAACGGGGCTCAAAATAATTAAATACAAATTTTCCGCAGGCAAACCCCAACGACAGAATATAACAATTTTGGGCATCTGGGTATTTGGGAAAATTGGCTAATATGGCTCCTTGGGAATATCTTGACTCAATATAAAAACTTTCTGGCAATAAAAACACAAAACGACCCATTATTTTAAAAGTACGATTTTTTTTTAAATAGGGTAGTCCCAGATTTCAGGGTGAAATCTGGGGACACCATTCGGCTCCGTCTGTGGACATCTTTTCCTTGTCAGAATGACAAGGGAAAAGATTAGATTCCAGCATCTCTGGTTTCTTATCTTGTCTTTTGGGCACGAGGTCAGGCAAACAAAAACAACACAACACAAAAACAAAAGAAGGAAAAACGAACAAAGTTTTATTTATATACATACCAGTGTTACCCTGTTTTTCATGTCTGAAACAGCTTCAAGTGTTGCCCATTGAAAGACAACGACAATTCAACTCCATCCTGATGAGCAAGCCAAAGAAAATACCAACATCAAGATAAGAAGTAAAATTTCTCACATGACTCTACAAGCCAAAGAAAATGGCAATACGTAAAATGAAATAAGGATGCAAGTTGTGAAAACCACTCTTCAAACCAAAAAGAAGATCCAGGAAAGAAGAAGAAGGTGTTTTCCAAAGACATTTACAAGATCTATTGCACTCATTGCAACATGAGTGGGGACTGACGCGCAAAATGATGTAAATTCCACCATTAACTTCACCTTAGTAATTGCAAGGGGGACACCAAGAAGGAAGAGGCATATACATTGAAGAAGGAAGTTGTTGTTTAAAGAACTACATGCTGAGAGGTAGCAAATGATGAAGCAAATATCTCCAGACAAGAAACATCAAGAGGTAGATGTCCATAGAGGGGTGTTCATTACCATTGGAAGTGGGTTATCATAAGAAGTAATTTTTGGATTATTGGATAGAATATTTGCAAAGCGAAAATGTTGGTTTGAATTCATATGAGCAGCACAAAAGAAGCTCCTCCAAAATTGTTTCCATAGTTCCATTTGTTGATAGAAGCAAGAAGGGAAGTAACTTCATTTGTATGAGCAAGTAAGGATGCATTTTTCTCATTAAGGATGAATATGAGCAGCCACAAAGTTAAAGTAAG
This sequence comes from Taxus chinensis, assembly GCA_019776745.2. Taxonomy (NCBI): domain Eukaryota; kingdom Viridiplantae; phylum Streptophyta; class Pinopsida; order Cupressales; family Taxaceae; genus Taxus; species Taxus chinensis. The sequence goes on from CM034146.1 coordinate 302,774,242, forward strand.
AGCAGCATAAGACATCAAGAGGCTGCATCATTTGCAGTTATTAATATTCTCATGATTGATATGCAAGATATACATGATTTCCTTACCACTTGTAGCTCATGACAAGATAGGTAGAAGAAACACACTCTAAGCTGAGAGAGAACTCTAGGCAAACATTTGAGGCCAAAGCATCACAAAGGTGATTGCAATTTAGTTTCACATTTCTCTATGCATATTAATAATATATTTGAAAGTACATCAATTGGAGCTTCTTTGGCCTCAGATGTTAGACAGATTCTAGAGGGAGTGTTTTGTTTCCTCCTAGGATTTATCCAACCTAGGCTGCTCAGCCCTAGACATTCTTCAAGCAGTATTATCATATCCTATATTGGACCTCTCACAATTCAAATGATGAAAATAATGATTCTTCTATCCCTAAATGGGTCGGAGATGTTTGATGAGATTACGATTTTCATCTACCCATGCTCTTCGGGTGTACTTACTCCCCTCCACATGGCTATTTGTATTTTTATCCTGATCACATGGGTGGGGGGATTTAATGGGTTGGGTTTACCCCACGTTTACTTTCAGTGCTTTTGTTCTTGTTTTATTTAGTTGTTCGTTGTTCCTTGGGTCCTTTTACCCTACCACTTCCTATTGTAATCGGGTGTATTCTTGAATCATATTGACCTTCTTTTGGTCATTAGTGGACATTAATATAATTTCTTTCTTTCTATTTAGTCATCATAGTTGTAGCATGTATTTCGGCATTGCAATGATTGTAGCATGGAGGCATTACAGTATCAGAGTTATAGTAGCATGCTATGTAAAATGATGGTTGGGGTATGCACATAAGTAAAAGCCATGACAAGATTGTAGCATGCATTTTGAGGAGTTGAATGCATATGGAATATGGTTGAAGCAGGTTTTCGAAATAATGATTTTGTATGAAAGCAGTTGTATAGGGACATTGATGGGCATCTACAAGTATACTCATAAGCCAAAGATTTTCTTCCATGGTTTGAAAAACATGGTATGGCAATTGGTCATTGATAGCAAAGTCAGAAGAGAACTCATGTTGAGTAGAACTCTACAAGAAGACTACTGATTTCATGGGTGTATGGTTGGCACACTCATTGCCCTCATTGAAGGCATTTCATTATAGGCATATTTGCATTTGTTGTTGATGCAAGTTTTTGGGTGTAAGACCCAAGATAATGGCGGCCATGTAGTTTCATCACATGTACATTTGCATTTTTTGTTGATGCTAAAGTATGCATTGTAATACCCGAGATAGGAGCAAATACATAAAAGTGGTAGTGACTTTAGCAACTCACATGACAATTAATGTTTTGATCACTTGCTGTAAGAATTTGAATGGAAAGAAATATGAGGTCGTAATCATCTCCAATGAGAGAGCATCACTCTAGCCTACAAGCCTGTGTGTTGCAGCAAACAGGCTAAGAGGATTAGCCAAGGAGATCAATAATAACCATGGCACCAAAAGAATGCAAAACCACAGGTAGAAACACTAAATAATGCAAAAATAGTCATTTGGAAAAAAACTGGAGTTGTAGACTCCAAAACCAATATGATTTTGCAACTAAATAGGTCGGAACAATAGATTCCAAGAGAGCAATCAAAATCGCTCCATAAGAAGTGATGAAGAATGGGTAAGCCATTTAAGAGGGTAGACTGTAATTACTTATCCTTTCACCACATAATTTTTGTGCTTTAGAGCAAAGAAGAGACAAAGAAACCCAATTGATGAGTGACATCACACTATGTTGTTACCACTGGGGATTAGGTAACGGGTTTGCCAGTGGCAAAACTGCTAAATATGGTAGCATGGTGGTTGCATTTGTGTTATGGTGGTTTCAAATGTGTCACAATGGTTCCACATGCACCATAGAACTTGTACATGTGTCATAGAATTTCCACGTGTCATGGTGTCTTCATATGTGTCTTGGTGTTTTTTCCTGTTTCAAACACAAATGAGGAGTAATGACAGAAAATGTCAGCTTCTCCAGTTTTTTATTGTTTGGGGCTCCTGTTTGACAATTTCATTCAGCCCTTAGCATGAAAATGCCTTGAGGGGTTAAGTGAGAGGACAAGAGGCATTCATATGGATTGCCAAGAGTGATCTAAGGAGTTCTGAGGTAGAAGAAGATTGCACAATTGAGGTGGTTGAAGATAGTAGTCAAGCATGTTGAAGAAGTAAGCAATCTACAAGAAGTTGTAGAGCATTTGCAAGTGTCAGGATGTTGTTGATATCATTTTGGTATCCTTGAAGGTATCAAGAAGGAACTAAGCTTGTAAATTTTCAAGAAGATAGTGGATATGAGGAAGAGCAGCTTCACTCTTTTGGAGTTTCTCACATTGGGTTTCTCTAGGGTAAGTCCTTTTGTCTCTCTCTCCTTTTATGTGTTTTTAAATTCATTTGCTTGCTCGCTTTCATTCCATGCAATTACTCTACTACCTCAATCACTTAAGAAAGCATAAGCATGCCATTAATAGCTGAATACAAGCATTGTAATTGTTCATAACAGCAAATAGGGGTTGAATCCAATTTTATGTAAAGTTAAGAGCAACATACTCTTTGTGCACCGTTGGTCTTGTGGAATAGGGAGGAGTCACATGTTGGTAGTAGCATAGGACTATGGAATACTATATGCAATGAATGTAAGCATGCATGCGAACATGTGCACAATTGCATGATGGATATATCATGTAGATTGTTAGGAATATTGATCCAAAGTAGGTTTGTTTTTGTAGAATAATAGATTTTGTACATGACACCGTTTTTATTTGTTTTTGGTGTGCATGTGAGGACTGAAATTGAAAAGTCATCCTAATTTTTGTTTCTTATGTCTTTTGGGAAGAATCTCTCTTCCAGAAATTGGGATTTATCGGCGATAAATCATGTGCCAAGAAGAAAACCTTTAATCGCCTGGAAAATCACGATTTTCCTTGTGGTGATTTATCTGCGATTTCCGGCACTAAAACTCTTGAAAAATTGTAATACCCCTTTCAAGGGATTAGACCAACAATCAAGGGATTGGCTTCAAACACCAAATAACCAAATCTGATTTCTATAACCAGCAGACTGAAATTAAAACCAGCAAATTGATTTCTCCTGACAACGGTATTAAAATATATGCAAAACACAAAATTCACTCCTATTAACCTTGCCACAATTTAGATATGTATTTTAGGCATCCAATAGAACAATAATCAATGAAAAATTTGAGTCAACACACTACTGGAAATTAATTATAACCAGCGAAGAGTAGCCGCAACTAAAATATGAAATATGGGTCTAGAAACCCTCAAAATTCATGAGAATGTAGATTCCGGCCTTATTAAATATGGCAAATTAGATTATGAACTGAAAGTTCAACTTTATGTCCTCCAAACCTTCAAATCCTACACCAAGGTAGGTCGTTCCACCTATCGAAGACAAATAAAAATATGAAAGTAGATGATTCTCCCCAAATCTGCAATTTACTTCAAGACCATGCAAGGTTGAAGGGTTTTCGCCCTTCAACAAAACAGCTAGAAGGGTTTTCGTCCTTCTAGGAAGCTACACAAGAGGGTTTTCGTCCTCAAGTGGAAGAACATGGAGCAACAAACTCTCAATGCCCAATAATAGAAAATGCGCCAAAACTAGATGCTTGCAAATGAGGTCTTCACATCACTTTATATCCCTCCTTTGGCGCCAAGGCTAGAAAAGACTACGCAGACCCATAGTAGATGTTCTAATTCTTTATTAAGCATTTTTTATTTTCCTTTAACTCAGCTGACGTGCTTCAAGAGAGAAACACTAAAAAGAAAACGTAAAAATTAGAAAAACGAAAGCAAATGAAAGCTCAACGTTGTTCTCCAACTCTTCTACGTCTTTGCCAAGGAGAAGGAATGACAAGAATTCCAAATAATGATTCTCAAGTGGGAAAAAGGGACATTACAAAAATCATGTGGAAAATTGTGGAAAACCGCTGTCTAGGGTATAAAATATCTAAACCAAAAAAATGTGATCATTTCAAAGCATTTTTACTGTTTTTATTTTCTGTGAATTCATGCAAATTAACCCCCCGCATTTTACTAGGGATAAAAGTTTTAACTCTTCAAAATTAAAGGAATCCTGTGAATTTAGCCTACTAGGGTTTCAGTTTCACAACGACAACATTCATTTTTATTTGTTTTCATCGCTCATGATTCTCATTTGTGTACTTAGATTAATACGCATTCAAGCTTAGTTTTAATACATATTTGTTATTACATACCTTCATGCAGATGGTAGAGCATTGACAATCATGAGACTCCCAACACACAAAAGTTTAAAGTCTAAACTCTTATTCATTTTAGTGAAATAAATACTAGTAACTAGACATTAATTTTATAGTTTCATGAATTTTAAAATGAATAGTCAATAGTAATATAAAGCTATAGAAATAAAGATAAAATCATGTTTAATTGTCGAATTCATGCAACTGGTCATTCTCTAATCAACATTTTATGGGCGTTTGGAATTCTAATTGTGTCATTTAACAATGTTTCATATTTAATTTACAAGATTATTTTATGAATTTGTTGGCTAGATTTTCTGCATAGCATAAAACTTAGGTAGTCATGAGATAAATCTCCCTCATTTACTGGTGAGGCTCCCGTGTCAGATTTGTCAATTAAAATATGCTAGTATCTATATGGGGTTTTACTTTAACTGTTCAGCTCATGAACCATAGCTGTACAGTTCTACAGTAAGTAAACAGCTGTTTAAGAAAGGAAATATTTATAGAAGAAGGAAATTATATAAACACAGAGAGGAAATGGGGAAGATGTGCATCCCAATCAATAGATAACAGAGTTGATTGCATGCACATAGAAGAAACCAATAGATATCAACACAAAATTATAAGCAAAGGCAGCTCTAGATCTAGATCTGAAATAACACAAAGTTTATTAAAAGATCTAAGATAAAAGCTTAGAAACACAATACACCGTGACACAAAGTTCTCCGGAAATCTGCTCCTGTATATTCCTTTGCTTCAAGTGGCTCTCAAGGGTTTCAGCACAAAGTCTGGAACACAGGAATGCTGCTTACAAATTCTGATCATTAACCCGGAAGTTCTTTTTCTATTTATAGAATGTAGAAGGGAAAGTACCAATGGGAAACTCAACTGAACTGAAACATAAACAAGTAAAGATGACATTTGACAATCATCCTCCACTAACTTCTCCTTAAGTGACACATGTATTACTTAACTAATAGAATTGTTCCACATAACTTTAAGTAATGGTTTCAAAACTAATAACTTCAAAGTTTTACAATTTCATTCGGGAACGTGGAAAATAGAAGAAGTCAAGCCAGCTGTAACATTTATATCTTCTTTTTGTTTTGATACTGGATATACTTGTCGAACATGTAATTCAGCATCTTCCTATCTGTCTTAGCCACAGGTTCCTTTTCTGTCCTGAACTGCAGCAATCCTTTGTTCAACACCTTGATACATGCTTCCACATCCTATAAGCTTGGCCCGAACCTCGGAATATCCGACTACAGTGCCACTAGCTTGCTAATGGAATTCATCGTGAAAGGCTTAGTAGCTCCATCAATTCTCCCTTGTACCATCAGAAGAGACCCTTCCAGGGAATTAAGCACTCTGCTAGGAATGATACGTACGTATGGAGTAACATTTCCGACCACTTCCTCCTCAGTGAAAGCAATGATACTCTTTGGTAAAGATGATGTCATACTCTCAAGTGCCTACATCCTCTTCAGCATAATTCTGCAGATCTCCAAACGGAAAGATACTGCAAACTCCAGCTGCTTCCCCTTCTCAACTGATTCGTCAGGTACAATCTGTTCCGCAGTCAACACTTCTCTTGGCAGCTTATTGATTTCGGCCAAAGTACTCAGGTTACTCTCAGCAACTGTGTTCATATCGACCGTGCTTGTCATCAGTTGCTTCAGCTGATTTGCTGCATCTTTCATAACCTTTAGGTGGGGTGGCACCTCTTCGAGTTGTACAGAAAATTGACGAATAATCAGACTTTTCCATTCGTCGATAGCTTTTACCTGGTTACTTGCATCTTCCATTTCTTGCATCAGATGATCACTCACCTGCTTTTGAGCTGAAATGGGCTGAGTGGAAGATTTAGCAACCTTGGCTATGATCTCGAACGACTGAGATACCTTCTTTTGAAGTTCAACTTTCTCCCCCTTTTTTCTGTCAAGCCTAAAGAATAGAGCATCTATCAATGTCTGTGTATCCTGCTTCAATCCTTCTGTGGTGGCTTGACCGATAGGTACTCTGGTTACTGTTATGTTTTCTGCCGTGAGCTCATCCTCTTTCTTTCCTTCCGCCGGAACTGACATTTCAGCAAACTTCTGCCCCGACTCCTCGATGATCAACCTTGAAGTTACCTTAGCAACTTTAGGTTTTCTGTCTTTTCTGCGTAGACTCTGGAGTAGCTGCAAGTCGTGTTCCTCTAAGTTCATTTACACTCTAGCTTCTGGAACCAACTGCGAAGCCAACCATTCTGAGAAGTTACTTCTTGGAGAATGAGAAGTTGCTGAGTGCACTACTATCTCCCGCTCTGTTTTCTCTCCATCAGAAACTGCTACAATGTTATGGCTGCTATCTTCTGAATCATCCAAGGACAACTATTTCGAACTCTTTTATCTGCCACTTGAACGTCTCTTGTGGAACAGGTGTTGAACGGAGTGGCTGAGGAGAGAAGATGAATATTGCTGGATTCAGTGGAGGCATGGAAGTGTCCTGCTGAGCTGCAACAGTCGGTGAAGTACTGAATGCTGTAGAAGCCGGAACTAAAGTCATAGCCGTGGAAGTGGTCTTCTCCTTTGATTGAGATCTTCTGTGCACTTACATCTTCTCGGGCCTTCTGTTGCTTTCTCCTCCGTGCTTCCTCTTAAGAGAATCTCCTGTGCCGAAGTTGCCCATGATTTGATTCATCAATGCTTCATCAAGGCAATATCCCTTCGTCAGCAACCAGTTTGAAGCATTCACCAAAACAGTGCCAGACCTTTCGTCAATTGTATGGCAGCCCCCTACGTTATCCTGAAGTACTGCTCTATCTCCTCCCATTTGATGGTAAGTGTCAAGTAACACATTCCCATCATTTTTAAGATCCGCAGGTATCCGTTCTAATCCAAAGTCGTACACTTGCCGTGCTGATAGTCTGTTGAAATCCTTCTTTCTAACCTCGTACTCACTTTTGCACTTCATCCAGAAATCCTCTAATGAAGGCACATGTGCGTACTCTTGGGAGATCGTCTTCCTGGCTACTCCAAATGGATCGAAGTTCAGTCGTGCCAGGAAGAACTCTTGCTCATACTCGGATAACATTTCCACTTCCAATCCTCGAGCGTTATGAACGCTCTGACAGCTATAATGCCCCACAGTGATCGGGAAGAAGCCCGTAGACTTGTGCCGTTTCGATTGAAGGTCGTGCATCTCCACAAGTTGTCTGCTCAGCTCCATGGTGACCAATCTATCATTCGGATATCAGGGCAACTTAACTGGTTCTCCAGAAAAGCTGGTGACATTGAGGTATGTGAAATCCGCAAACTAAATGAATAGACTGCCAATTCTGGATACGGCTTCCCACGCTTCCTTGCTCACCCTATTGGCCTTTAGGTCCTTGTCCAGCCTGCAAATGAATTCGTAGAAGAATCCATTGTTGACCACTTTGAAATCTTTCTTATGTGCAGGTACAGTAAGCTGTGGGTAGCACTCGAAAATGGGGTCCTTAAAAAGAACGCCACATCTATTCAGCTTGGAGAAGATGCCTTGTGAAGCTGCTACGTATACCAAATAAGAAGTCATTTTGAAGCTGAAAGTACGCTTCACGTTTCGGAGTTGCTCACCAATGTTGTCGCTAATGATTTCCAACCAATTGATTATGGAATTAACCATAGTTACCATGTTCGTACGAACACAAGTGAAATTCGGTTTGGACCGAATTTTCAGGGAAAACCGAACTTGTTCGCTAGGTTCGGTTGGGTATTAAAAACAAAATTCCTTTTTTGGCAAAAAAATTTGTTTTTGGAAGGACAGAAATTTTTTTGCCATTTTGGAAAGGGTCTGGGAAGATGTAGCAGCAAAAACTTTCATGTGCCATAACTTTCATTCTATGGCTTAGTTTCCGGTGCTGTTTTCTCTAAAAGTGTATATTTTCTCGAGCTCTACGCATTGATGGCAATATTTTTCTTATTTTCATAAAATCCAATTTTGCACCTTTTTGGACCAAGCAACTTCTTATTATTTAGAGACATTAATAATTTAATAGCAATATGTAGTGATTAATACTTAATAATAGTAATACTTGAATTTATTACTGAATGTTTAAGTTACTTTAGTAACTAGTTACATAAATTTAATTATTTTAGGTTTAACTTTTAGTATATTATTAATAAGTATTTTAGTTTTTATAATTTTTTTGGTAATTATTCATATTTTATATTTTTTAAAATTTATAATTTTTTCAAGCCAAACCGAACCGAACCGAATTTTTACAAAATTCTGAACTTCCGAACTATTTTCCCTATCTGAACAACCTGAACTTTTTGAACATGGTAACTATGGAATTAACCTTGTTGACTTCAATGGTCCTAATGAAAGCATACATCCATGTACGGAAAGTGTGAGTTTTCGCTTCTTCATTTATCTTGCATAACAATTTAGCAATATCATCTCCCTCTTGTACCAGATTGGACCGCGGAAGAGTTCTTGGGAACTTAGAAGGAGATCTGAGCTTCTTCATGTATTTGCTGTTCATTATGTTCACGCAGTCAACTCTATGCTTCTCTCACCTGCTGCCGGCATCCTGAATGCTGATAGAAGTCACCACCTTTCGAGTCGGAATCTTCAAACAATAATTGATGAACTCTGCGTCCAACCGAATTATTGTTTTCCCTGTAGCATCTCGCACTGATCTGGATGAAGGATGGTAAGACCTAGCACACTCCATAACGAACTTTGGCAACTGGGCTGTGTACGGAAACGTTGCAGTTCGAATAATTCCACTGCTTTTGACTGCACGCATGAGGGAAGTCTTTCCTGCTCTGGATCTTTCAATCAATTCAGAAAGAGGTTCCAGACCTACATCTGTCTCCAATGTCTGCAAATTTAGAAGTGATGCATGACTCTGCTGCGCTCTCTTTTTCATCCCTCTTTGCCATGGCCGTATCTATCTTTGTCTGAACTATTTTTCTTCTTATTCGACCAGAATTCTTCAAAACTGGTGCAGATCTGGATAATTTTTTAGATTCAGAGGATATATTCAATGTATTAGATATTGATTTAAGTTTCTTTTTCTTTTGTAAAGCACCTGTAACGAATTCTTGCAATTAATTCAGACAAAGATGGCAACCGGAACATGAACAATGAATTTTAATCATAAAAATCTGCATAATTCAAGCTGGCTGCCCCAAAATTTGATGTTTTATTTGTATGCAAAACAAGCATGAATTTTACCAACTTCACCTGAGCACCTGTATCACTTATGCAAACAATTATTCAGACACAAATCAACTTCTTCAATTTGTGCGCCAATTCTGGAAGCTTTTAGCATTAATTTCACCTTCTTCTGAGCAAAAATCTTATCCAAATGAGGCGCACTTTTCCTCTGGGCTGCACTTCTCTGCCTGTGAATTAATTAATTCATCCTTATGGCAACCCCTGCTTATATAATCCTTATGATTCTATAATTAATTGATGCCTTTCCTATTAATGGCAATTAATTAATTAATTAATAAGTTTCACTCTTCAAATGGGGCGCCTATTTTGTGCATGCTTATGGCTGCCATTAAATAAATTAAATTTATTTAATTTTAGACTTCTGCTTCCACTTAACTCAAGCCTCACAGTATGCTTTGACCTTAGCCACTGAAAATAGGAATTAATTTAATCATTTAATACTTTAAAAAGTATTATTTCTCTCCCAAAAGGCGCCCAAAAGGGGCGCACTTTTTGACATAAAGGGGTTGCATTAAATAAATATTATTTATTTAATTTTAGAACAATATATTTTCAACCACCTTTTGTCCTTTACCCTCTGTTGACTTTTCCACAAGCCTGGGCGCCAAAATTGGGTGAATAATTAATTAAATTAATTAATTTAAAGACTGCCTTTCCTTCCCCAAAGGGGTCGCACTTTTTGGCATAAAGAATTCTATTTTTAAGAAACACATGACAATGAGATTATTTACCCTGCAAGGCAGCCCTGAAAATCCCATGATTCACCTAAGTCATTTGACTTTCATAATGAGATTATTTACCCTGCAAGGCAGGCAATAAAATCCCATGATTCACTTAAGTGATTTTTCTTTTATTCCACAATGGGAATTTTTACCCTGCAAGGCAGGTAAGAAAATCTCGCCTGTTGCCTCTGATTTTCTCATTGTCACTTAAGTGGCGTTGCTTCCATGGGAAAAAGTACTCTGTTAGGCAGTTACAAAATTCCCACCTGCCTGTTGCTTCTAATTTTCCCATGATCCACTTCAATTCTTTTTTTTCCAAAAATGCGGCCAGCCCAGAAGAGGCTTTTTGGTGCACGACTTCGTCTTTTCCCAGAGAACCAGACCTCCGATGGTGAATTCCTTCTGGCACAACGTGCGTATTTGATCTCCAGCTACTCCAGGCCAAGAATCAGGCCAAACCGTTAAAGGAATTGATCTAGAGAAATTTCACAGAAAACGAAACGGGAAAAACACAAAAACACCAAACGTTGCCAATAATCACAAATAAAGTCCAGAATGCATTCTTGGTTAAAACCCTACTGGCATATGGGAATACCGATATGTACGATCACAACAGAGTTCAACCGGAGCACAAATTGCCTCAAATGGGGCTCAAAATAATTAAATACAAATTTCCCGCAGGCAAATCCCGACGACAGAATATAACAATTTTGGGCATCAGGGTATTTGGCGAAAATGGCTAAAATGGCTCTTTGGGAATATCTTGACACATTACAGGAACTTTCTGACAATAAAAACACAAAACGACCCATTATTTTAAAAGTGCAAAATTTTTCCGGATAGGGTAGTCTCAGATTTCAGGATGAAATCTGGGGACACCAGAATTTAAATGTTTTTTAAAGTAGCGATGAAGGTGCCGATTAATGCCGATAAATTGCCGAGAAATTGTCGATTTCCGACTTCTGAGTCAAAATTGGGCCTGTCGAGTAATTGCTGATAATGATTTTTTAAACTATGGGTAGAATAAGGAATGTGAAGAGATCAGCTCTTCCACTTCTATATCTTTTCTTCCTTTGTTGCGGAGATTGTATAAGTATTGGTAAACGGTCTATAAACACCGAACACAAGCTTTGTAATTCTTTTTGATGAGATTTTATCTTTGTCCAGATAGTACTTGGGGAGACCTCTATTTTGTACATAGATGGCAGCCCTAGGGCTGTACGGAGCATCAATTCACAGCCTTCGATTGTTGTTTTAATAGCATAGAACTTGGGAACAACACATAAGTAAAATTAAATCTGTGTTGGCAAATCGTGCATTGGAATGTCCAGGATGATTATAGATTACTCTAGGATAAAGCACACAAAGTATCCATAAGGTAACCTAAATGGGAAAAAAAAGTCAAAATAATAAATTGATCTCAAGAAGGTGGTTTGTTAAATGGAAGAAAAAGGGTTGTGTGGAAATGCTACACATTATTAATCGTCAAAGAAGAGATTATCACCTAAATTGATAGTGGCTTATATTTATATGGATCATTTCAAAGACAAAGAAAAGAACATCTAATGCTTTAACCAATTGAGCTCACCCCATTTGACAGAAAAGAACATTTTTTGAATGAAATGGCTTGATATGTGCAAAATTTTGCTTTTAGTTTCTGTTTGCATCAACTTTTTTGATTGACATATCAAGGTATCTACAATTAATTTAATATCAAATACATTTTGTAAAACTGCAGCAATGACACAAACGACCATAGCAGCACGCACCACTTCTTTTTCAAACTTCGTCAATGATATGTTCAATCATGAAATATTCTTTTGTTTCCTCAAGCGATTACCGTGACATGATGTACTTCTTGTCAGTTAACATTTACAAATTGTGAATGTCATCATTACAGGTGATCCAGTTCGCATGGCCATGGCTGGTGTTAAAGACGGACTTCCACTGTTGGAGACTGTCCAACAGTTGTCTTATAACCTTGAGGCCTTGTTGCCACGACTTTCGGTATGGCTAGGCTTTAACTTGAAGATGGGAACTCTTGTATTTCATCCTTGTCTTGATGCTTATTAAACATAATAATATTGAAATTTGATGCTTGTCATTGTATAATGGACTGGACAATAATTTGACATGTTATTAGAAAATTGTTTTGTTGCCTTTGGACAGATGGAGAAAATTTTATTCACGCTTCATAATTTTTGGCTTACAAAATCATCATGAATTCAATCTCATATTCCCTCCAAAATGACACTTTTCTTTTGTATTTTAAATTTAAGTAAGGGCATGGTTAAGTCAACCAGTCAATGAAAAATCAATCATCCATCATTACACAAAGCTTTAACGAATGTACAAAGTGCAATCCAAGAAGAATTCTGAGCTTCATTTTACAAACTTCAGATGGTAATAGCTAAAGAGAACAATTTTTGTTGTTGTAGAGACATAGTAACAACCTCATAAATTAGGAAAAAGTGATTTCATGAGGGTTCACCTACTTACGAGCTGATTCATTTGACATAACAATACAATATAAGACAAATCCTTAGAGGACAACACATTTTTTCCTTAGATATGTAGTGCACCCTTTAGGAGCAAATCAACTTTCTTTCACCGGTAAGTGCAACAAAACACAATGGAGCATCTCTACTGTAATTGCTAAATCAGTTAAAATGAAACCATGGTTTTGAGAGCATTAATTGGACATATTTTTGGTCTTTAATACTCTTTTTCTTTTCTCTATTCCAATTCCTGTAATTATCTAATAATTTAAAATTATGAAAAATATGGGGCTTTAATATAGTATACATACTTCTTTGTGATGTGTTAATATTTTCAACCACTCGCTACCAACATGCTTGTTGTAGTCAATGTTTTGGCTCATATCTGGGTGCTCTCTATGGGCCCCATGACTTGCGGGACTAATGAACCTCAGAAAATTAGATTTCTTTTGCCATCAATATGAAGACCAAACACAGCTGTAAATGACTTCCAATCAGACCTAAATCCTTCAAAACAAATCTCAAGTTACCAATGCAAGTCACTGTGATTGAGCAAGGCTCAGCTGTAATGAATATTATGCACAAGTCGATCCACTCTAAAATGCCACCAACCAATCACCAAACAAATAGAAGATGCTGCTACATAAATATATATTTCCACACAACATGAACCACAAATTGTAGTCGCCACTACTGGAATACAACAGCCTTAGGAGATATCCTTAAACAAGTAAATCACTCCCAGCAGGAGGATGTCTTTTGCATACCAGTCAGTCCCTTCACCCTAAAGGTTTATTGCTGAACCTTCCTTATGCCAATTGCCTTCAATAAAGAATGTAAAATATCATCAAATACCATGCATCAATTAAATCATCACACTCAGAGTTAACAGTCACATCAATTGCTGCCAGGGGGGGACTCCAAACACTATTGGTTCAATGAAATATAGATCGCTGCATGTATATTAAAGTACAAAGGTAGATTCCAACTGCTAAAAATAGGAGACACACGATGGCCGAATTTGAAGTTGCCGTGCCCTAGAAGACCCCAAACACCACCTTAGGGCATGTTGCCACCATAGGAGAGGGCTGGTAATGCTTTCAAAATTGAATACAATTCGTTTTGAGATTACATTGTTGCAAGCTTGAGGGGTTTTGTCCTCAAACCAACCCACTATTGAGAGGTTTCATTCATAATAGGTTTTCCAAGAGGGTGTTCGTCCTCAATGGAAGAGAGAGGAAGAAAACATGCTCCAACTCTAAGAGAAATATGTAACATTGCTTTCTATGGTTGAAACCAAGAGCTAGGGTTTAGCTTAAACCCTACTGAACCAAATCTGAAAATAGACCATCAACCAACGAGTATCAATCTGAAAATGGCTGAAAATATGCATCAACTTAATTAAAATAATCAATAATCAGTCCTCTAGGGCAGCGAAATCTCTAGGGACTTCACATAGACATTTAACCATGCAATAACAATTGAAAATTCTTCTAAATAATCAATTCAACCATGACAATATTTATCAATCCAAAGTACATCGAAAGAATGGAAAAAATAAGTGATTACACCCAGCTGCAATCAATTTAACGACAACAACAATACAACCAAAACCAAAGGTTAGAAATGATAGATAAACTTCTCCAAAAATCACCAAAATGTAGATTCCAACCTTATAAAATATGAAGAACAATAATCTCAATTCAAATTGTCAGAAAGTGCCCTCAATGATATCAAACCCTTCACCAAAGCAAGTCCCCTAGCTTCAGAAGGGAATAAATAAATATAAAATCCTCCCTAAAGCTCACTTGTAACTTCTGGGTGAAGCCACCAAAGCACACAATAGGGTTTTTGTCCCCAAATGCAATCCTATTGAAGGGTTTCGTCCTCAATAGGTTTCCAAGGAAGGGTTTTCGTCCTTCGATGGCAAGAAGAGAGGCTACACTAGCTCCAAATCCAAGTAAATGTGAAAATAGATGAATGATGATGACGCTCACTCCAGGTTTGAAAGATCCTGGAAGGAAGCTTCTCTATCTTTGGCGTTAAGGATGAATTAGAAGCTCCATCTTCGTGTAAAATATCTTAATTAACTTTGTTTTAATCTTCACTTGAGGAGACCAACTCTTCTAAATATGTATTTCTTTCTCCCTTGTAGCTTCAAGAAGACTGAACTTAATAAGGGTGAAGATAGAAGTGTCCAATTTCGTATCTTGCGATTCACTAACTTTCCAATTCCTTCCTTGGAGCCCATTTTGAGGGTGGAATTGGTTAATATGAATTCATAGGATGGATACACAGTGTGGATTTGAAGGTCAGTTACAGACCTCGACTTCCCAAATACAAGATATGTTTTCTTGCAAACTGTATGGAAAATTATTTTAGATGGATATCAGCTGCACCTTTAAAAGCTATTGAAGGAAATACTTTTTCGAAATGAAGCAAAAGTATATGTAAAGTAGAGGATATTCCTAACGAAAGATTCCTTGTTTATGATTTATTTAAGCATATTGAGAAATAAGCTCTATTATATGCTTGCAATCAAATTTCAAAAGTTATCAAAACAAATTTTGCAAACCTCAAAACACAATTGCAGTGTTTGGTATATGCGGTGCGTCTGGTTCTTAGCTTACTCAATTGTACCAAAGTCCGTCACAAATTGAACTACTAGTTCCCAACACCTAGAGCATAGAATGTAATGAATAGTCAGTTTGAGGTTTTGACCCTATCTGATTACCAAGGATGCAAATCAGATTGACGATGGGTTGGAACTACATGCTACATCAACCATAAAATCCTTCCATTACCCATTCGTCTCTGGCATCAAGATGTATCATGTTGATGCTAAGAAATATTTGAGTATATCCAGCTGGTTAGTTCTTCCCACATCATACAATGATGAATTTCTTTCGAAGCAAGTGACAAATTCTTTTCACGCGATGCCCATAAGTGCCGTGTATGGCACCTTTCTCTCATGTGCTTTAAAGTCTCTTTCATGTTCCTATGGCTATATCAAAAGGATGAGCTAACTTTCATGTAAACTGGCGAGTATACAAGAAGGGATAATTTTATGAGTAGTGTAGGGACTGAAAATTTTTCTTACAAGAACTGAAATAAAATATATGAGAGCTGATCTTGGCTGCCCCTGAGCTGAATACCAGTCCACATTTTGAGAATCTTCCTTTTTTACTGGGAGAGTTGTTCCAATCATCCCCTCACTGCTATAGCTAAGCAATTTTCCTAATAGCTGGGTGGTTATGATGGCTGAATATACCTTCCTCTTTCCCTCTGGTAAAGAAAATTCAGTTAGGCACCATCTAACGTACCTCCCATTTGTGCTTGCATGCTCAGCTATGATTGGCTCCCTTCGGACTGCTGGTAGGAAGAAAAAATCAGTCCTCTTGTGATCAGTAACTCCCTTATGTTATAGATCAACAATTTAAGTTCCTCTTTTATGATGCCTTTTGAGGACTGAATTTTGGCATTCTTGGTTGGAAATAAACCTTCCCAACGAGCAGATATAGGATCAAGAGAACTAAAACAACATTCTTTTCTTTCTAACTACCATGTACCTTTTATTCACTATGCCTTGAGGTCTGATTTTTTTGATTCTAACCCAGAATTTCAGCCTTCTATAATGGTAGTTGAGGATGAATTCCCCCAATTATTGCAACCCTTGTACCTCAAGAATAATCTCTGCTTTAGCTAGCTTAATTAAAGAAATTTCATGACATACTTCATACCTTTCTATGAAGATAGACAACTGGAATATCTTCTTTGTGCATAGTGCGCTTTTCAAGAAACATGGACCATCAATTTCCTCTGTTTGAAATATATACAGCT
The DNA here is from genome assembly GCA_019776745.2 of Taxus chinensis. NCBI lineage: Eukaryota > Viridiplantae > Streptophyta > Pinopsida > Cupressales > Taxaceae > Taxus > Taxus chinensis. The sequence continues at coordinate 302,790,781 of CM034146.1, forward strand.
GCAATTCCATCATATTTGCTCCTCTTTTCCCATATTCTCTCCAGTCCTTCCATGGAACCATGGGTTAGCATTCTATGGAAAGGATAATCAGAATTATCATTATGCCTTGGATGCCCAAAACATACCATGATAGACTTGCTCCCCATGCTGATTTTGAAATCAGTAATCTCTCTTTTTGTAGGGATCAACACGGAACTTATATTCCGTATGTGAAAACAATCTTGAGATTGAACCCAAGCATCCATACGCTCTTTGCCACAAGAGGTACTTCTTACCTCATCACCCCTTGACATGTGTTGTGCATGATGATATCCTATGAGCGGTCTTGGGTTGCTTACAACAATCTTGTAACTTAGAGATCCCGAGTTAGGTGCAACACTTTTGTAGGGAACATCTTTGGGCTCCTCTCCAGAGATGAAAATGTCATTAATTTTCTTGTTACTAACCATATTAGGAACAATCCAACAAGCTGAATGTTATTAATTTCACTTGAAAAATTGAATTTGACTCCCAATTTCTGTAAACCAAGCTCGCTTTCCTACCACTTGGTACCCTTCATCGTCACAAAGTGGTTAGAGTATTCTTTATGATGACGAGAATGTTGCAAAGATGTAGCATGAAGGTGATGTAGCAATTGCTTATCATAGATTGCTGTCATGCAATTCCCAACGAGTTGAAAATTAACATGAACATCTAGAGAGACCCTTATTCCATTGGCATGCCTCCAAGAAAGGTCACCCGACCTTTTGCCTCATTGACCCCTTGCAATCCTGATTTTTCTACATTCTTAGCACCATGATGATTGCCCATTTACCGTGATTTACTATGGAGCATCAAACTTGCTCCAAGGTCACTTTTTCATGAAATTGCCTATGAGCGTAAATCTGAAATGGCATGATAGAAAGCAACAAATTTGAATTACCCTCATACCTTGATGGTCTTCATGAGAAATTTCATAAGAAATTGTTGTAGCCTTTTCCTTGTCCTTAGGCAATTGAGCTTCTTCAACACTTTGTAAATCTGATTTTTCTTCCCTCTTGGGCTCATCCTTCACGATCTCACCAAACCCTTGTCTTCATAGTCCTGTTCGGAAAATCAGTCGAGAGCTCCACTTTGGCAAGAGTGTTGGGTTTTTCGAAGATTCCCAAGGGCTGTTTTCTCTTGGTAAATAGTTGCTGCGATAGATATTTTTCCGTCTAAGCCTTAGAGGGATGGCTATCCTTGTCACTATTTGCACCTTCGAATTTCATCATGACTTCCTCTTCATCAAGCTCCATAGCCTCTTCTTGCTTTGTTAACAAGATAGGGCTCTTCTCCTCTAGGGTTGGGATATCATTCCCATGAGCCTTGTGCATGGCTCAGGGCTCGGACCAAGTTCCAATGCCCATTCTATCTTTTTTCCATCCTACAAACTCGGAAAATGATAGGGCATCACAAATAACTCTTAGAATGGCTTGCTACTCTTCAAAGCTATCTGCAACATTATTAACCTTTGGAACCCTACGTTCTTCTTTGGTTGTGATTTCCTCCTTAACAATGAAGGTAGGTCGAGAGGGCCTTGATGAGAATGCCCTCTCCCTTCGGCTATCATGTATTGTGCAAGAAGCCCTTTCCTCCTCGAATGCCCTTCTCCTATGTAAATTTTGCATGGTGAGGGCAAGAGAGTCCAAGGTGTTCGCTAGTATTTCTTTCATTTTCATCATTGTATCCATCTTCTCTTCACCTTGCTAAGAAACCCTTCGGCTATCATGTATTGTGCAAGAAGCCCTTTCCTTCTCGAATGCCCTTCTCCTATGTAAATTTTGCATGGTGAGGGCAAGAGAGTCCAAGGTGTCCTCTAGTATTTCTTTCATTTTCATCATTGTATCCATCTTCTCTTCACCTTGCAAGAAACCCTTAGGTTGGGAAGACCGAAGCTCTGATACCACTATAATGTCCCTTTCTAGGGCTGAAACCAAGAGTAAGGGTTTAGCATAAACCCTACTGAACCAAATATGAAAATACACCATCAACCAACGAGCATCAATCTGGAAATGACTGAAAATATGCTTCAACTTAATTAAAATAATCAATAATCAGTCCTCTAGGGCAGCAAACTCTCTAGGGACTTCACATTGACATTTAACCATGCAATAACAACCAAAAATGATTCTAAATAATTAATTCAACCATGATAATATTTATCAATCCAAATTACATCAAAATTACATCAAAAGAATGGATAAAATAAATAATTACACCCAATTGCAATTAATATAACGACAACACTACAACAAAAACCAAGGGCTGAAAATGATAGATAAACTTCTCCAAAAATCACTAAAATGTAGATTCCAGCTTTATAAAATATGAAAAACAATAATCTCAACTCAAATTGTCCAAAAGTGCCCTAGATGCTATTAAACCCTTTACCCAAGCAATTCGTTTGAGGTTAGAAGGGAAGAAATAAATATTAAATCCTCCATAGAGCTCATTTGTGACTTCCGGGTGAAGCCACCAAAGCACATAAGAGGGTTTCCATCCTTAAATGTGATCCTATTGAAGGGTTTCGTCCTCAATATGTGTCCAAGGAAGGGTTTTCGTTCTTTAATGGCAAGAAGAGAAGCTACACTAGTTCCAAATCCAAGTAAATGTCAAAATAGATGATTGATGATGATGCTTCTCCTCCATTGGAACCTCCTTAAGTATCCCTTCTTTGGCGCCAAGGATGAATTAGAAGCCCAATCCTCATGGCCGACCTTTTAATGCACTTTTTAATCTTCACTTAAGAAGATTGACTTCATAAAAGAGTATTTCTTTATCTCCCTTGTAGCTTCAAGAAGACGAAACTTAATGAGGGTGAAGATAAAAGTTCCTTTTCGCTTTGGTGTCCCCAGATTTCATCTTGAAATCTGTGACTACCCTATCCGAAATTTTTTCGTACTTTTAAAATAATGGGTCGTTTTGTGTTTTTATTGCCTGAAAGTTCTTGTATTGCGTCAAGATATTCTCAAAGAGCCATATTAGCCATTTTCGCCAAATACCCAGATGCCCAAAATTGTTATATTTTGTCGTCGGGATTTGTCTGCGAGAAATTTGTATTTAATTATTTTGAGCCCCGTTTGAGGCAATTTGCGCTCCGTTTAAACCCTATTGTGATCGAACATATCATTATTCCTATATACCAGAAGGATTTTAACTAGGAATAAGTTTTGGGCTTTATTTGTGACTTTTGACAATTTTTCGTGTTTTCCCGTTTCGTTTTCTGTGAAATTTCTCTAGATCAATTCTTTTGTCGGGTTAGCCCGATTCTTGGCCTAGAGTATTCGGAGATCACATACGCACATTGTGCCAGAAGGAAGTCGCCATCGGAGGTCCAGTTCACTGGGAAAAGGCGAAGTCGTGCACTAAAAAGCCCCTGCGGGGTTGGGTGCATTTTTGGAAAACAAAGGATTTAAGTGGATCATGGAAAAAATAGAAGCAGCAGGCAGGTGAGATTTTATTGCTTGCCTTGTAGGGTACTTTTTCTCATGATGGAAAAGTCATTTAAGTTGCAGTGGGAAAATTAGAGGCAGCATGCAAACGAGAATTTATTGCCTGCCTTGCAGGGTAAAAATTCCCATGGTGAAATAAAAGAAAAGTGACTTAAGTGAAATCATGAGATTTTATTGCCTGCCATGCAGGGTAAATAATCCCATTGTCAAAGTCAAATCATTTAAGTGGATCATGGGATTTCCGGGGCTGCCTTGCAGGGTAAAGAATCCCATTGTCATAAATTCTTAAAAATAGAATTCTTTTTGCCCAAAAAGTGCGACCCCTTTAAGGAGAAGATGGCAGCCTTTAAAGTGATTATTTTAATTAATTCTTCTTCTAAAAAAGGCGCCCAACCATGAAAGAAAGTCAACAAAGCCAAGGGAAATAAATCAATTGCAAATAGATTATCTAAAATTAAATAAATTAATTTATTTAATGGCTGCCCCCTTCATGACAAAAAGTGCGCCCCTTTTGGTATATATTTAATGCTTTTTGAAGCATTAATTGATTAAATTAAATTCTATTTTCAGTGGCTATGGTCAAAGCACACTGTGAAGCTTAAGTGAAATGAACAGTGGATGATTAAATTGAATTAATTTAATTTATTGGATGGCTGTCCTTAAACATGCTATTTTAGCACACCAGTTAAAGAGAAGATCATGATTTTTAATTAATTAATTGCTAGGAATATGAAGGGCAATTATTAATTATAGAATTATGAGGGCTATATAAGCATGGGCTGCCATAAGGATGAATTAATTAATTCACAGGTGAAGGAGTGCAGCCCAGAGGAAAATTGCGCCCCATTTGGAGAAGGATTTTTCTCAGAGGAAAGTGGGTTTGATGCTAAAGGCTTCTAGTTTTGGCGCATGCTTTGAAAAAGGCTGATTTGTGTCTGCATAATTGTTTGTAGAAGTGATACAGGTGCTCGGGTGATGTTGGTAAAATTCATGTTTGCTTTGCATGCAAATAACACGTCAAATTTTGGGGCAGCAGGCTTGAATTATGCAGGTTTTTGTGATTAAAATTCATTGTGCATGCTTCGGTTGCCATCTTTGTTTGAATTAATTGCAGGAGTTAGATACAGGTGCTTTTATAAAGAAAATGAACTTATATCAATGTCCAATACATTGAATATTTCCTCTGAATTTGAAGGATTATCCAGATCTGCACCAGTTTTGAAGAATTCCGGCCAAATAAGAAGAAAGAGAATTATTCAGACAGAGATAGACAAAGCCATGGCAGACATAGGAGACAAAGCCATGGCAGAAAGCACAACGGAGTCATGCATCACTTCGAAATTTGCAGACATAGGAGACACAGATCTAGGTCCGGAACCTCTTTCCGAATTGATAGACAAATCCATAGCTGGAAAGACTTCCCTTATGCGTGGAGTCAAAAGCAGTGGAATCATTTGAGCTGTAGCATTTCCTTTCACAGCCTAGTTGCCAGAATTCGTCATGGAGTGTGCTAGATCCAGATCCAGATTCAGATCTCATAATTACAAAAGTTTCTGGCAAAAATTCATCCTCTTGTTTCAAATGCAGCCCGTGAAAAAGCATGCAAAATTTCTTCCAGGATCTTGTGCAAATGTTCCCATCTTCCAGTTGAAGCCTTCATTGAATTTTCATTCATCCGGAGTGCTTTCCAAAATTTGTAATTGCTCATATGCAATTAAAAATAAAAACGATGAGTTACTTACGGCGAATATTGCACTGATGCATGTATTGGAGAAGAATTGCAAAAGCTTCAAGGATAAAAGAGAAGACAAGGCGAAGGAAAAATTCCAGTCGCTTCCAGATTCCAGCTTGTTGTTTCCAGATCCAGCCGTTTCCAATTCCAGCTTGTTTTTAGATCCAACTTGTTTCCAAATCCAGCTACTCCCAGATCCAGTTTGGTGAGAATCAAAGGCAAAAGAATCAGCTGTATGCAGACATGAAAAAGGTCAAAACTGCAGCTTTCCTCTTTCTTCTTCTTTCCTCTGACAAAGTAATTGAGCGATCAATTAAATTATACAACTTAAGTGATTGGTTTAAAAGCCATTACTTGAAGAAGTCAACTACTTGGAGATAGGTGGCGGACGTGCAAAATAGAAGGTTCTATTTTCAGTTGCAAATCATACATGTCATGCAAAGAAGAATTCCAGGATGGAGATTGCCAGTTGTTTTCTTTCCTCCGACTTCCACATGTGCCAGTTCAACTAAAAGTTTCCAACTTGTAATTGCCCCTCTACATTCTATAAGTATAGGAAGAACCTTCGTGTTAATCATCAGAATTTGTAAGCAACATCCTTGTGTTCCAGACTTTGTGCTGAAACTCTTGAAAGCCACTTGAAGCAAAGGAATATACAGGAGCAAATTTCTTGAGAACTTTGTGTCACGGTGTATTGTGTTTCTTGCTTTTTATCTTAGATCTTTTAATAGACTGTGTTATTTCAGATCTAGATCTAGAGCTACCTTTGCTTAGAATTCTGTGTTTATATCTATTGGTTTCTTCTATGTGCATACAATCAACTCTGCTATCTATTGATTGGGATGCACATCTTCCCCATTTCTTCTCTGTGTTTACATAATTTCCTTCTTCTATAAATATTTCCTTTCTTAAATAGCTGCTTATTTGTTGCAGAACTGTTCAGCTATGGTTCATGAATTGAGTAGTTAAAGTAAAACTCCATATAGATATTAACATACTTTAGTTGACAAATCTGACATGGGAGCCTCACCGGTAAATGAGGGAGATTTATCTCATGACTGCCTAGGTTTTGTGCTATGCAGAAAATCTTGCCAACATGCTTTGGCATTCACCTCCTTTCCTTTGCTTCCTTGAAGCCCACGGAAGGTGGAATGGTCTATGCCAAACGACCCCTTTTTATTGCTAGATGTGGCGCCAAAGACTAAATAAAATCCTCTTAAGAGGACCGACCTCCTTGGGGACATAATAGTTCATTTTCTATTTTTCATTTGGCTTTTCTCCTTAACCTAGTTGACTTGACTATACTTAGAAAATTATAAAAAGAGAATGCAAAGATCTCAAATATAACTGAAAAATATGATATTAGCTTACCTTGCTCATTCCCTTTTTGTGCACGGGAAATGAAATGTGCTGAAGGTCTTCTATAATGTCCCCTATTCGAAATTAATTAATTCTGGATACCTGAAGCCTATTTTTATTATTTTCCGTAGACTAGAGGGAAATTAAAAGAGGAAAATAAAGTAATTTAAGTGATCCAAGGATATTTTAATACTTTATTCGGAAAATGGACACTTAAATTATATTTAAATAGCTGAAATAGATTAAAATAGCAATAGAAGCCTATACTTCTATTATTAGTTGGCAAAGTCAAAGTTTCTATTTAAATAAAGCATCCTATAATGGAGGCACCAAGTATAGAATGGGCTGCATTAGGAACAAATCCTATTTTTAGGATAGGAGGTGGATAAAGTATATTTAAATGTGTTTAATCTTATTATTAAGATGGAGCGCCAACTTGAGGGGAATAAAGTAATTATTTTAATTGTTTTTGGGAGCATGCATGTAAACTTGATGGGGGCGCCCTCTTTGGAAGAAGGGAAGTTATAAAGGCAAATTTGGGGATCATTGTAAGGACATCTTGGAAATTTATGAGTTATTTTATTTGTTTGCAAGTAGCTTCTGCTTTTGCAACAACAATAGAGGACAAAATCTTTCATTTGCATATGGATTTGAGGACGAAATCCCTCACTTTTCAGCTGGGCATTTGCATTGAGGGGTTGCAATGGTCATTTAGGGTGCAAGTGTTCCACTAGTTCAGCTCTAGACAATTGTATTCAGACACAGGTATTTTTTTTTGTAGTTTGGAAATATTTAAAAACAGACTGATTTTTTACGCATTATGGTTTGTTGTTTTTATTTATAAAAATCAAATTATCGTTGTTGTTATAAAAGTGATTTTTATCAATACTGCTGCCCTAGGATTTAACAGAAATATGTAGATTTGCTAGAAATATTTTTTTCAGAGACATTAGTTCCAAATATTTTTTTCAGAGACATTAGTTCCTTTCTTTTCTATTTTTTGTTTGGCTTTCCTCCTTAACCCAATCGACTTGATTATACTTAAAAAATTACAAAAAAAGTGCAAAAATCACAAAACAATTGAAAATATGACATTATCTTCCCTTGCTCATTCTCTTTTTGCCCACGAGAAGTGGAACGGGCTGAAGGTCTTCAAAGAGGACTAACGTTAAGAAGGGAAGATTATAGTGTTCCCCTCCCAAAATTGGTTTCCCTCAAGCAATTTCAAGCTTGGCTGATCTGCAATTTCTGCATCTTCCATTGAAGCTTCTTCAATCTTTGCACCATCCAATGAGCAAGGATTTGGCTCTCTCGATGGGGCATCCACAACCACATTATTTTTCCCTTTGACATAATCAATGTCAAAATCAAATGCTTGTATTTTGCTCACCCATTTTTGTTGGTGGTCGTTCAAGTCTTTTTGATGAAGAAAGAACCGTAGACTATTATGATCTGTTTTGGCCACAAACTTGCCAAAAACTAAGTATTGCTAGAATTTGGCCAAAACACTTATAATGGCTAACATTTTTTTATCATAAATAGAAAGATTCTGCTCACGTTCTTTTAGTTTCCGGTTCTCAAAAGCAATGGGATGCTTATTTTGCATCAAAACAACCCCTGCTCCTTCCCCGAAAGCATCACATTCTAGCAAAAAATGAATAAAAAAGTTATGACAAGTATCGATCACGAGCTTATGGTTTTCTTAAGCCCTTCAAATGATGTATGGGCTTATTCCGACCAGCTGAATGTTCCTTTTTTCGTCAAATCAGTCAAGGGGGCAATGAGTTGTGAGAATCCCTTGACAAATCTTCGGTAGTAACTATAAAGACCGACGAACCCTCTCAATTGTGTGATGGTGGTAGGAGGCCAATCCAATATGTTTTGGACCTTTTGTTGATCTACATAGGCACCTTGGGCATTGATGACATGTCTTAGATACAAAATTTCATCCATTCCAAACTCACACTTGGATTTTTTTGCAAAGAGAACTTGCTGTTTCAGAATTTCTAGCACCATATCCAAATGTCTCAAGTGTTCTTCCCATGTTTTACTATACACCAAAATATCATCAAAGAACACTAGAAAAAACTTTCTTAAATGTTTACCAAAAGCATGGTTCATGCATGATTGGAAAATAGCCGGTGCATTGGTTAACCCAAATGGCATGACAAAAAATCGGAAGTGCCTGAAATGACACCTAAAAGTTGTCTTGTGGATATTGTCTTCTCTTACTTGGATTTGATGATGCCCAAAACTTAAATCAATCTTGGAGAAGAAAACCGCTCCATGTAATTCATAAATCAACTCATCAATCCTAGGAATTGGATACCTATTCTTTATTGTCTTCTTGTTCAACAACCAATAGTCTGCACACATCCTAAAGGTCATCGTTCTTCGTAACAAGTACTATTGAAGCAAAAGGGCTGGAATTAGGCCTAATGAGTCCCATTTCCAACAATTCCTTGATTGTTCTTTCAATTTCTTCCCTGTAGACTCTTGGGTGGCGGTAAGGAGTAATTATTACCGGGTTGGTTCTTGGTTCTAATTCAATAACATGCTGAAATCCTCTATCTGGTTGCAACCCATGAGGTAGGTTATTGAAAACTTTAGTATGCCTATCAATAATGGGCTGAATATCCTCATGGTAAGATTGTTGTATTGTAAATGAAGAAGTAGACCTTACCAAACAATGTGCCGCCCATGGCTCTCTCCATGCTCTTAGCTGTCGAAATTTGTGGAGTTCCACTCTTCATACCGTGTAGCACAACCTCCTTGTCATGCACTTTGAATTTCAGCTCCATTCTTCAATAGTTTTGGGTAAATTCACCCAATGAATGTAGCCATTGAACCCCCAACACCATCAGTCTCACCAATTCTGATGACATAGAAATCATCCTTTACTTCGTGCCTTCCCAAAGAGAGCATGGGCTGTGGTATCCTTCTAGTACATGGGATGGAGAGCCATCCGCTACTGTAACATTGAAACCCTTGAAATTTTCAGCCTTCAACTTCAATTTTGATACCAAGCTCTATTCAATGAAATTGTGAGTAGCTCCACTATCAATCAAGAACATGACTCTTTGCCCTTGTAGGTCCCTTCTCATCTAGAATGGATGACATCTAGGAACACCGAATAAAGTGGCAAGAGAGTGATGTCTATGTTTTCGGGGTCCTCTTCCGGATTATGATTTTGTTTTACCTCTTCAATTCCCATTTCCTCATCTTCTTGACAATCTAAAAATACCTCAATATAATGCACGTCCCTTACCTAGGCAACGATGATCGGGAGACCATGGATCCTTGCAAGAGAAGCACAAGTTTTTTCTTCTTAGCTCATTCCGTGACTCCACTTCCTTGTTTGTTTTGAACAACTCCTTGGGTATGATTGGTGTTTGCTGAAAAGGCCTCTTTGGCTGGTCTGAAGATATTGTCTTTGGCTCTCCCGAAGGTCCTTTTGGTTGTCCACCATTCCAAGGTTCCCTTAGCTGCCCTCTAATTGGTGTTTATTATTGGAACATCACCTTCTAGATCCAAATATTTCTTTATTGCCTCTTGGAGAGACAAAGGATCGGATGCTCTTACCAAACCCTTGAGTGGTTCAGCTAACCCCCCAACGAACAAAACAATGAGTCTCCTCTCTGTTAGATCTGGAATCATCACTGAAAGCCTCTGAAATTCAGTGACATAGTCTTTTACTGTGCCATGTTGTCTCAACTGTGCTAGCTCTTGAAAGTGAACCTCCAGATCAATCCTATCAAATCTCCCAATGATCCTCCTACAAAACTCATCATATGTGTGGACGAGATTGTGCCCTTGTGTAACCAATCCATGGTACCACCATTCATGTGCAATTCTTTCAAGATGAAGGGTTACAAACTTGACTACTTCATCTTCCGTCATAAGCCTCAATGATCGATAAGTATCCAACTTTTGTATCCAAGCACGGGCTGCCCCCTTTTTGGAACTATCAAATGTGGAGAATGCCATGTTCCCCAAAACATTTCGAAGATCCCTCTGTGGCGCTTGAGGTCTAGGCTCCGGCCTTGACCTATCCTCGCTTACTCCTATGAATGTGGCAAGTGAAATAGCATTACGGATCTCATTTGGAAGAGCCCTACATTCTTCATAGCTATCCGCAATATTGTGTCCTGCTGAATGCCGTGTATCAACTTTCAGAATGACTTTTTCGCTCAGGATGAAGGTAGGCAGAAAAGGCCTAAAAGTTGATCCAAAATTCGACCCTTGGGGCTGCCTTACATTGTGAACCCCTAATGAGCTGCCCTTGCCATTGTGAAGTCTTGCCTCATGAAGTTTTTGCAAGGTTAGGACTAACAAATCCATCGTGTTTGCCAACCTTTCTTGCCCTTCAATAAGTCTATCGATCTTGGCCTCTTGGGAAACTATGTTGACAATGTTAGGCTCTTCAAATAGCTGATCTGATTTCTTCTTCTCTCCTTTGATAGTAGATACATTCTTTTTCACTGTCTTGCATGAATAACCTCGGGTGGGGAAGATCGATGATCTGATACCACTGTAATATCCTTTTCCGGGCTGTAATTGAAACAAAATGGAAATTGCACAAACCCCAATAGATAGTAAACTGAAAATTATGACAACCAACTGAAATTTATGACATCAAGGTACAACAATCTGATTATTTATAAAAATAAGAAGTAAAATGAAAATCTTTCCAAAAATGCATCTTTTACACAATCCAAAGCATGTAGGGAACTTTAGAAATATTTTAGAACGAATATAAACCAAGAAATGAAGCTTCAAACCCCAGCTGGAATTTATTTAATTAAATATAATAGCAGCAGTGAACACCCTTACAAATATGGCCGGACATGAAGGATTCCAAGCCCCAAATTAAAGTACAAATGTAGATTCCAGATGCTGGAAATACTTTCTGGAATAATATTTGGGCGTTGGAATCATTAATTCTGGCCATATTTGTGTGTGTACTTGCTGTTGTCATAAATTTGATTAAATAAAATCAGTTGGTGACTTGGATGATCATTTCCTTGTTCCTAAGTGTTCTAAAAATATTTCTAAAGCTTTGGAATCATTTGGGTATGTTTGTATTTGATTATTTTGAGATGAAACTGCAAAGATTCTGATTGGTGTTATAAATAAATCAGATTGTTGTACTTGCTGTCATACATTTTCAGTTCGTTATCTATTGGCATTTGTGCAATATCTGTTTATTTCAGTTTTGAGCCTGAAAGGGGACATTACAGGCCACCAAATGGTGAGGGTTGGTGGCATGGAGTGGAAACAGGGAGGTTGCATGACATGCGTCGACCTCCAACACATTCCCTGCATCCTTGGCCTCTCCCATAAAGATAATGCCTAGGTGAATCATGAGCTAATCTGCTAATAGAACAAGGGGTATTTCCCCAATCATGAACCAAGGTACGAAGGTGCTCCAAATCCAATGCTACCTTCTTAGCCTAAACTTTAATTTGCATTATTACATTAGATATAACGAAAATTTTGTTAGCAATAGTTTTTTTTTGTCTAAATGCTCATGATTGAAGACTGCATAATTTGTCTTTCCAATGTTGAAAGAGAATTCGAATGCAAAATGTATGTCAAATTTGCTTAAATTTTATAGGAATCAAGGAAAAATCCGAAAATATGATAATGTTCCTAGTTTAAGGATTATGTTTTCAGTGTTTGAAGGAGGAATGAATCCACTTTTAAGCCTACCGAGCTTGCACACAAAACCAAAATATGTCTTTGAGAGATTCAATTTGACCACAAACATCACATCTAGGTATGGGAATATACCCATATGAGCCAACCTATCACCAACAAGAAACCTTTTGTAGACCATGCAATTAGAAAGTTGAGTTTTTTTGCGATAAACAATTGCAAACCACACTGAGAAATCACCTGCCCCAAGTAAAGGAAGAATTATTGACTTTCAAGCATATGTTGAGCAATTCATATGACATTTCATAGGGGGAAAACCATTGATAACTTATCCTCGGTTGTACTGGAGCAAAGGGGGAGATTTGAGATGAATCTTGTGCATGGCGTCCTCAACAACAACCATTTGGATTTTACCTAAGTGATTTAAAATCTTTAGTGATGAGCCCATTTAGGCTTTAAGGTTAAGCTAGGAAATCTAAGATCTAGATCCTCTATTAAATAAGAAAAAAATGATACGAATGCCTTTTCTAAGAAATGAAAATGCTTTGAGTCAAGGAACTTTAGCCACTCACACCCCATGGAAATTGATAACTAGAGTCGCCACAAGGAGTGTGTTATGTTTGTGGAGCCTATTTGCATGTTAGAATGTGGTACACCTTCTATGTGTTACACTCGGGTATTTTTACGGCGGTCCCGCTCCCCAGTGAGTGGGTCAGGGGGGTTCAGAGGGGTGAAGCCCCCCTGATGGAAGGGGGTTTGGGGGTGAAGCCCCCGAAGCAAATTTTCATGGGTAATTTATTAACCCATGGGTAATGGGTAACTGTATGGGTTGTTTTTGGGCCCATGGTTTTTTCGGTCTTTTGCCCATTGTTTTGATACCCACGGTTTTTGCCCTTGGTTTTGATACCCACGGTTTTGTATCAAACTGCTTAAGCAGTTGTCTATTTATATGGTCTTATGCATATGATAGATGAACAAGCAAATGTATTGCAGATGTGTTTTGAATTCGGGTGTGAATTCTGTAGAGTTTGTTGAGCATAGCTCCAAACGGATCTGGGTATTGTATTGAGAGAGTGGTGGCTTGTAATAAAATTTGAGCAAGTGATTCTTGGTGGACGTAGCCCAAATTGGGTGAACCACGTTAAATCTTGTCTCTTTGTGTTGTGTTATTTTATTCTGCAATTTTATTTGAGATCTGTAATAATTTCTGCATATTAGTTTCTACTGTTGCGATTCTGTGAGGGATTATTCCGCATATTTTATCCCTTATTTCCTAACAATTAGTATCAGAGCCTGGTTTGGTTTGCTGAAGTGTTGAATCGCAGGGAAAGTTTTTAGCTTGAGTGGGAGCTATGGCAGATGAAGGAAGATCTAGGGTTGATAAATTCAACGGGTAGAATTTCAGTCTTTGGAAGATGCAGATGGAAGATTACCTTTATCAAAAGGATCTTTATACTCCGTTGTCTGAGAAGGTGAACAAACCCTCGAGTATGACAGATGCGGAATGGGATTTGTTGGATAGGAAGGCACTTGGGACAATCCGGCTGTGTCTTGCATCTTCGGTATTATTTAATGTTTCAAAGGAAAAGACTACAAAAGATCTAATGGATGCATTAGGGAAGTTGTATGAAAAACCCTCTGCCTCTAATAAGATATTTTTAATGAAAAAGTTGTTTAATATGAAGATGTCTGAGAATAGTTCAGTAGCAGATCATTTAAATGATTTCAATACGGTTGTGAATATGCTAGCTTTGGTTACAATAGAATTTGATGAAGAAGTTAGGGCTTTATTAATTCTGTGCTCTTTACCTGAGAGTTGGAATAGCCTGGTAATGGCGGTAAGTAACTCGGTTCCAGCTAACTCAAAGTTGAAGTTTGAGGATGTTGTAGGGGTGATTCTAAGCGAGGAAATGTGAAGAAAAAGCTCTGGGGAATATTCTACTTTAGGGAATGCTTTGACAGTGGAAACTAGAGGGAGACAGAAGAATAGAGGAAACCGTGGAAAATCAAAAGATCGGGCAAGGTCAAAATCCAAGAACAAGATTGTATGCTGGAATTGTGGAAAGCCTGGGCATGCAAAGAAGGACTGTTGGGAGCTTCAGGATAAGAAGAAACAACAGGAAGAAAACAAGGAGGCAAATGTGGCAACAGGTAATGTATGTCAGGATGCTTTGATTCTTTCTTTGCACAATATTACTGAATCTTGGGTTTTAGATTCAGGGGCTTCTTCCCATGCTTCTCCACATAGGCATTATTTTGTTGATTATGTTCAAGGAGATTTTGGGCATGTTTTTCTTGGTGATGATGAGCCTTGCAGCATAGTTGGAAAAGGTTCTGTTCAGGTTAAGATGCAGAATGGGAATACTTGGCTATTGAAGGATGTCAGACATGTGCCTACATTAAGACGAAATTTGATATCAGACAGGGCAGTTGGGAAGTGATGGTTGTACTGTGATATTTACAGCGGACTCTTGGAAGGTTACCAAGGGTGCTCTTGTGGTGGCAAGAGGTAAGAAGGTTGGAACCTTGTATTTAACCACTGATAGTACTAATGATTGTAATCTTGTGGCTTCAGATGCAGATACAACATTATGGCACTATAGGCTCGGTCATATGAGCCATAAGGGCATGAACATCATAAAGAAGAATTTTCCTGGATATACAGAAATAGGTTTGGATTTCTGTGAGAACTGCATATATGGGAAACAGAAGCGAGTAAGGTTTCTCAAGGTTAGACCTACGAAGAAAGAGAGTAAGTTAGAGCTGGTACATTCTGATGTGTGGGGGCCGGCTCAGGTATCATCTCTTGGGGGTTCAAGTTATTATGTTACTTTTATTGATGATGCAACAAGGAAAGTTTGGGTTTATTGTATTAGAAACAAATCTGATGTATTTGACACTTTTTGTTAAATGGAAAGCCTTGGTAGAGAATGAAACAGGTCTTAAGCTAAAATGTCTCAGGTCAGATAATGGAGGGGAGTATTGCAGCAATGAATTTAATGATTACTGTTCTAAGAATGGAATCCGCAGGCAAAAGACAGTTCCAGGAACTCCGCAGCAGAATGGGGTATCAGAAAGGATGAACAGAACAATAATGGAACGTGCTAGGAGCATGAGGTTACATGCAGGACTGCCTCTTTCTTTTTGGGCAGAAGCGGTGAGCACAGCTGTGTACTTGATAAACAGAGGACCCTCAAGTGCCTTGGATGGAGGCATACCTGAGGAGGCATGGTATGGTAAGAAAGTTGATTATTCATTTCTTAGAGTCTTTGGATGTGAGGTGTTTGTTCATATAGACAAGGATGATAGGACCAAGCTAGAGGCTAAATCAGAAAAATGTACTTTCATTGGTTATGGTGGTGATGACTTTGGATTTAAATGTTGGAGTATTAAGGACAAGAAAATCATTCGGTCTAGGGATGTGGTCTTTAATGAGAAAGTCATGTATAAGCAACAGTTGCAGGAAAACAGGGAAGAATCCAAGAAAGAATATGCAGTGGTAGAGGATCTTCCGGATGGGAAAGTGACCCATGAATCAGTTCAGGAACTTACTCAACAGGAACCCCAAACTCCTACAGTGAGGAGGTCTTCTAGGGTAAGAAAAGAACCTGAACGTTTTTCTCCTTCTCTTTATTATTTATTACTCACTGATAGTGGAGAGCCAGAGAGCTTTGATGAAGCAATGCAGGTAGATGCCAGTAAGAAGTGGGAGCAAGCCATGGATGAGGAGCATAAATCTCTCATGGAGAACCAAACTTGGGATTTAGTGAAGCTACCGGAAGGCAAAAGAGCATTGCAGAACAAGTGGGTGTTTAGAGTTAAAGATGAAGACAGAGGAAAGAAAAGATATAAGGCCCGGTTGGTGGTCAAGGGGTTTGCATAGAAACAAGGTATAGATTTTGATGAGATTTTTCTCCTGTAGTAAAAATGACTTCTATTAGAACTGTTCTTGGAATAGTTGCAGCAGAAGACTTGCACTTAGAACAGTTAGATGTAAAGACTGCATTTCTCCATGGTGATTTGGAGGAGGAACTATATATGCAGCAACCAGAGGGCTATGAGGTCAAAGGTAAAGAGGAGATGGTGTGTAAACTGAAGAAGAGCTTGTATGGCTTGAAACAAGCTCCACGTCAATGGTATAAGAAGTTTGATAGCTTCATGATGGAGCAAGGTTATATTAGATGTCATTCTGACCATTGCGTGTATACAAAGAAATTTGAGGATGGAAGTTATATTATCCTTTGTCTTGTATGTTGATGACATGTTGGTTGCAGGTAAAAACATACAGGAAATAAAAGTACTCAAGAAACAACTAAGTGAATCGTTTGATATGAAGGATTTGGGGGTACCCAGACAAATCCTTGGTATGAGGATAACTCGGGATAGGAAGGAACAGAAGCTGACTTTATCTCAGGAAGAGTACATTAAGAAGGTATTGGAGAGGTTTAACATGCAGGATGCTAAACTGGTTGGGACTCCTTTGGCAGGCCATTTTAAGTTATCAAAGGAGCAGTGTCCCAAGATAGAGCAGGAAAGAAACCAGATGTCCAAGGTACCTTACTCATCAGTAGTTGGCAGTTTGATGTATGCTATGGTGTGCACTAGGCCTGATATTGCCCATGCAGTGGGAGCTGTGAGTAGATTTATGAGTGATCCAGGTAAAGAGCATTGGCAAGCAGTAAAGTGGATCCTTCGGTATTTGAGAGGAACCATGGGGATAGTTTTGTGCTATAGTGGATTAGACACCACTTTACGTGGTTATGTAGATTCAGACATGGCTGGAGATGTAGACAGCAGGAGGAGCACGACAGGTTATATTTACACTGTAGGTGGGACAACAGTGAGCTGGATTTCACGACTACAGAAGCTGGTGGCTTTATCAACCACGGAGGCTGAGTATGTTGCTGCCACAGAGGCAAGCAAAAAGATGATTTGGTTACAAAAATTGCTTGAGGAGTTGGCGCATAAGCAGGAGGAATGTAAGCTGTATAGTGATAGTCAGAGTGCTATACACCTAGCTAAGAACTCCGCTTTCCACTTCAGGACGAAGCATATACAGTTGAGATATTACTTCATTAGGACAGTTTGGAGGAAGATAAGTTGAAGTTGGAGAAGATTCATACCAGTCAGAATCCTGCAGACATGATGACCAAGGTGGTCACAAGGGATAAACTAAAGCTATGTTCAGCTTTGGTTGGCCTTCGCGGATGACAGTGAAGGGTTAAGAAGCTTGCTCAGTGGAAATTAGTCTCCAAGTGGGAGATTGTTATGTTTGTGGAGCCTATTTGCATGTTAGAATGTGGTACACCTTCTATGTGTTACACTCGGGTATTTTTACGGTGGTCCCGCTTGCTGGTGAGCGGGTCAGGGGGGTTCGGGGGCGAAGCCCCCGAAGCAAATTTTCATGGGTGGTTTATTAACCCATGAGTAATGGGTAACCGTTATGGGCTGTTTTTGGGCCCATGGTTTTCTCGGTCTTTTGCCCATTGTTTTTTGATACCCACAGTTTTTGCCCTTGGTTTTGATACCCACGGTTTTGTATCAAACTGCTTAAGCAGTTGTCTATTTATATGGTCTTATGCATATGATAGAAGAACAAGTAAATGTATTGCAGATGTGTTTTGAATTCGGGTGTGAATTCATGTAGAGTTTGTTGAGCATAGCTCCAAACGGATCTGGGTATTGTATTGAGAGAGCGGTGGCTTGTAATAAAATCTGAGCAAGTGATTCTTGGTGGACGTAGCCCAAATTGGGTGAACCACGTTAAATACTTGTCTCTTTGTGTTGTGTTATTTTATTCTGCAATTTTATTTGAGATCTGTAATAATTTCTGCATATTAGTTTCTACTGTTGCGATTCTGTGAGGGATTATTCCGCATATTTTATCCCTTATTTCCTAACAAAGTGGGTATTGATAAACAACCCATTCCAAAATTTGTTCCCTTTCGACACAAGCTAGGGTTTAATGGATTCTCCAACTCTCCAGATACTTTTGGCAATAAAAGTGCCAACAATTTTGATAGGCACAAGAGCAATAAGAAGAAAATGAAAGCCAATCCCTCTCCAAGTAGGTCTTCCGTGAGGGCTTACTGTAAAAATACAATGTCTAAGTCTTCTAAGCTTCACGACCTTCAATGGCTCGAGGAATCCATTTAGCACACAATGCAGTTTTGGATGTCAATTAGTCTCATGCCTCCTACTTCTTTGGGCCTGTAACATAAGTCGCAACTTTCTTTCCTTCCAAGCTAGCCCAAAGAAATTTTCTAAGGAGCTTTTCCAAACTATTGTAAGAAACTTTGGAAGGGGCCTAACAAGAAGAGTAGTATAGTACACATGAGTAGAAGCTAAAACTTTAGATCAAATATGGAACGAACTTGTAAGAGAGAGAGGTTTGATTAGGTGGTACGTCAACTTCTTATTCACTTTCTGCACAACATAGTTCCAAAACTCAACTGGAGAATTTTGGAATGCAAAGAGATTTCCCAAAAATTTGAATATCTCACAATGTCAAATCCACTTGTAATTGTAATTTTCAAACCGCCTTTCGCTTGGGCCCACAAGATTGCCTATAACAATTAGTTTGGCAAGAGAGAAGCCTTGTCAGATATGTCTGAAAAAGTTAAATTGCTGACATTGATGCCCATTAATAGTCGGACAGGGAGTGTATTCCTTGAAAAGAGTTGAAATTAAATGTACAAATTTGGGTCCAAACCAAAAGGCTTGCAAACACAACATAGCATTCAGATAAAGCTTTTGGATAAAACTGTGTGTGAGGTTTTTCTATCGACTTTTTGGATCATTTCCCATGATCCATCATTATGACGAGAAAACTTATGTGAGAACAATGGACTGGACTAACTTATGTGGTCCATTGTTCATAGACCGTATTCTCACATAAGTTTTCTCATCTTGATGATGGATCATGGGAAATGATCTGAAATGTTGATAGAAAAACCTTAGAGACAGTTTTATCCAAAAGTTTTATCTGATCTCACGGACTTTGAAAGCATAAAATATTTGACAACATAGCATTGATGAAAGGCCACGTAATTTTATCACTAGCCTTCGCAAAGGCAATTTAAACAAACAAAGCCTTTTGGTGGGATGTTTGAGCCCATTCCATACCTTCCCAAACAATAGTGATATTGTCAAGAATTAATTTGCCTTGAATAAATTTTGTTTTTAAAACATGTTAAACCACGACATGAAACAATGCTTGATCTTGAAAGCAAGGGATTTTGCAATGGCCTTGTAAGAGACATTGAAAAGGGCATTAAGCCTCCAACTAGTTGTGATTGAGGATCTCCAACTTTGGGGATGAACTTAATGTTGCCCTTATTAATGAGAGTTCCTAGAGATCCAATTTATAAGATTTCAAGGTAGACCTGTGAAGATCCAAACCAACATAGTTCCATAAGATCTAACTGAATTTACATGGAAAACCATCAGCCCCTAGAGCTTCATCACTGGCCATACAATTCATCGCATCCTGAAGCTCATCAAAGGAGGATGGTCTGTCACAGGCCACTCATTGAGCCATGGTGGGTTTATAAGGCACAACTCTAACGTGTTTATGAATAGCAACTTCCCTTTCATCATTTGAAGCTTGAGCTTGAAAGACTTGTATTATTAAAATAAAAGTCATTGAGGATCAAGTGGGGAAGTCACTATTGAGGTTCCTCTTTACCTCTATCAAGTGCAATTGAGCAAAGGCTTTTTGCCTAGTTCTAAATTATTGATGTCCAATTGTTTGGAAACTCTTTCCAATTTTAAGCTAAGTGGATTTTCTTGGATGTGAGCCCAATGCATAAAGGTCAAACCTAAATACCCTCTAGATGACATGCCAAATTTACAATTGCAAAGATTCATAAACAGGTGAGAGGTCGAACTCTTGAGACACAACATGTGTGCCATGTTATGGATAAAGTTATTTTGACTCATGGTTTGGTGCCTCTAAAGAAGGGCAACCCATTTTCCAGCAAACTCCACCTTAACAGTGCAGACAATGAAGCCTCCCTCCACCATTCAATGACATCCCGATGTGCCATTGGCAAGACATGGGACAAAGTTCTAGACATGCCGAATATGCACAAGTGCATGTTTATAATTTAAATGTGAAGTATATAAGTAGAACTGGTTTTTGAAAATTATTGCAGGAGGTTCTATACATGATCAAAGAGAAGCACATCAAAAATGACAGACAAATGTTCGAAGTTCAACACACAAATGTAAAGTACTTGTAGTCACAAGAATGGCCATGGATGCTTTAGAGCATCTTAGTTTCATGGCTGAATCTCACCACTGAACTATTGGCGGTAGAAGAGTTTCTACGGTGATGATCAAGGTCATGAAGCCCAAACTTATTCCTTTTAAAGAACCACGCCACACTAATGCATTTTATTTAGAATTTTTGTCTATTGCACCCAGATGCCCATCCATGTTAAAATCCTGACATCCCACATTATTTTGGCCTTATGGGGAGATCCTTGATCGACCACCTCTAGAGCGTTGCTTGCTCCATGGTGTCGTTGGAAGCAAAGAGGTTGACCAAGCCACTTTTGAGTGCCTCTTCTAGTTGTTTTTCCTTTATCTTTCTTGTGGTTAGATCAGGGTCCATTATGAACCTGTTACTAATGGGAACCCTATAACAACGATATAATGTTATGAGCACCACCATGAGTTGCTTCATGGTATAGGGCATGTGACAAATAGTGTCAGACAATATTATTTTCAATGCCATTTTGTTGGCTAGATTTTCTGCATAGCACAAAACCTAGGCAGTCATGAGATAAATCTCCCTCATTTACCGGTGAGGCTCCCGTGTCAGATTTGTCAATTAAAATATGCTAGTATCTATATGGGGTTTTACTTTAACTATTCAGCTCATGAACCATAGTTGTACAGTTTTGTAGCAAGTAAGCAGCTGTTTAAGAAAGGAAATATTTATAGAAGAAGGGAATTATATAAACACAGAGAAGAAATGGGGAAGATGTGCATCCCAATCAATAGATAACAGAGTTGATTGCATGCACATAGAAGAAACCAATAGATATCAACACATAGAATTATAAGCAAAGACAAGTTCTAGATCTAGATCTAAAATAACACAAAGTTTATTAAAAGATCTAAGATATAAAAGCTAGAAACACAATACACCGTGACACAAAGTTCTTCGGAAATTTACTCCTGTATGTATTCCTTTGCTTCAAGTGGCTATCACGGGTTTCAGCACAAAGTCTGGAACACAAGGATGCTACTTACAAATTCTGATCATTAACCCGAAGGTTCTTCTTCTACTTATAGAATGTAGAAGGGAAAGTACAAATGGGAAACTCAACTAAACTGAAACATAAACAACAAGTAAAGATGACATTTGACAATCATCCTCCACTAATTTCTCCTTAAGTGACACATGTATCACTTAACTAATAGAATTGTTCCACATTAAGTAATGGTTTCAAAACCAATAACTTCAAAGTTTTACAATTTCATCCGGGAACGTGGAAAATAGAACGAGAAAAAGTAGAAGAAGAAGTCATGCCAGCTGTAACATTTATGTTTTCTTTTTGTTTTGATACTGGATATACTTGTCGAACATGTAATTCAACATCTTCCCATCTGTTTTAGCCACAACTTCCTTTTCTGTCATGAACTGCAACAATCCTTCGTTCAACACCTTGATACACTCTTCCACATCCTCCAAGCTCGGCCCGAACCTCACAATATTTCCCTAAAGTGCCACCAG
Organism: Taxus chinensis; assembly: GCA_019776745.2. Taxonomy (NCBI): domain Eukaryota; kingdom Viridiplantae; phylum Streptophyta; class Pinopsida; order Cupressales; family Taxaceae; genus Taxus; species Taxus chinensis. The sequence continues at coordinate 302,812,748 of CM034146.1, forward strand.
TCTGCTAATGGAATTCATTGTGAAAGGCTTAGTAGCTCCATCAATTCTCCCTTGTACCATTAGAAGAGACCCTTCTAGGGAATTAGGCACTCTGCTAGGAATGATCCGTACGTATGAAGTAACATTTCCAACCACTTCCTCCTCAGTGAAAGTAATGATACTGTCTGGTAAGGACGATGTCTTACTCTCAAGTGCCTACATCCTCTTCAGCAAAACTCTACAGATCTCCAAACAGAAAGATACTGCAAACTCCAGCTGCTTCCCCTTCTCAACTGATCCGTCTGGTACAATCTGCTCCGCAACCAATACTTCTCTCGGTAGCTTATTGATTTCGGCCAAAGTACTCAGGTTACTCTCAACAACTGTGTTCATATCTACTATGCTCGTCACTCGGTTGCTTCAGCTGATTTGTTGCATCATTCATAACCTTTAAGCGGGTTGGCACCTCTCCAAGTTGTACAAAAGCTTGACGAATAATCATATTCTTCCATTCGTCAATAGCTTTCACCTGATTGCTTGCATCCTCCATCTCCTGCATAAGATGATCACTCACCTGATCTGAAATGGGCTGAGTGGAAGATTTAGCAACCTTGGCTATGATCTCACACAACTGAGATACCTGCTTCTGAAGCTCATATTTCTCCGCCTTTTCTCTGTCAAGCCTAAGGAATAGAGCATCTATCAATGTCTGTGTATCCTGCTTCAATCCTTCTGTGGTGGCTTGACCGATACGGGTACTCTGGTCACTGTTACATCTTCTGCCGTGAGCTCCTCTTTTTTCTTTCCTTCCGCCGGAACTGACATCTCAGTAAACTTCTATCCTGACTCCTCAATGATACACCTTGAAGTTACCTTAGCAACTTTAGGTCTTCTATCTTTTCCACCTAGACTCAGGAGTAGCTGCAAGTTGTGTTCCTCCAAGTTCATTCCACTCTAGCTTCTGGAACCAACTGCGAAGCCAACCATTCTGAGAAGTTACTTCTCAGAGAATGAGAAGTTGCCAAGTGCACTACTATCCCTGCGCTTTGTTTCGTCTCCATCAGAAACTGCTACAGTGTTATGGCTGCCATCTTCTAAATCATCCAAGGACAAAGCTATTTCAAACTTTTCCATCTACAGCTTCAACATCTCTTCTGGAATAGGTGCTGAACGGAGTGGCTGAGGAGAGAAGATGAATGTTGCCGGATTCAATGGAGGCATGGAAGTGTCCTGCTGAGGTGCAACAGTCGGTGAAGTACTGGATGCTGGAGAATCGGAACTAAAGTCATAGCTGTGGAAGTGATCTTCTCCTTTGATTAAGATCTTCTGTGCACCTTCATCTTCTCAGACCTTCTGCTGCTTTCTCCTCCGTGCTTCCTCTTGAGGGAATCTCCTGTGCCGAATTTGCCCATGATTTGATTCATCAATGCTTCATCAAGGCAGTATCCCTTCGTCAGCAACCAGTTTAAAGTATTCACCAGAACAGCGCCAGACCTTTCTTCAATCGTATGGACAGCCCCCTATGTTATCTTGAAGTACAACTCTATCTCCTCCCATTTCGATGGTAAGTGTCAAGTAACACATTCCCATCATCTTTAAGATCTGCAGGTATCCGTGCTAGTCTAAATTCAAACACTTGCCGTGCTGATAGCCTGCTGAAATCCTTCTTTCCTAACCTCGTACTCACTTTTTCACTTCATCTAGAAATCCTCTAATGAAGGCACATGTGAGTACTCCTGGGAGATCGTCTTCCTGGCTACTCCAAATGGATCAAAGTTCAGCCATTTGGGAAGAACTCTTGCTCATACTCGGATAACATCTTCCGCTCCATCCCTCGTGCTCTATGAATGCTCTAGCAGCTATAATGTCCCACAGTGATCGGGAAGAAGCCCGTAGACTTGTGCCGTTTCGACTTGAAGGCCGTGCATCTCCACAAGTTGTCTGCTCAGCTCCATGGTGACCAATCTATCATTCGGATATTTGGGCAAGCTTAATCAGTTCTCCAGAAAAGCCAGTAACCCTGAGGTATGTGAAATCAACAAACTGAATGAATAGACTGCCAATTCTGGATACAACTTCCCACGCTTCCTTGCTCACCCTGTTGGCCTTTAGGTCCCGTCTAGCCTGCAAATGAATTCCTAGAAGAATCCATCATTGACCACTTTGAAATTTTTCTCGCACGCAGGCACAGTAAGCTGTGGGTAGCACTCGAAAATGGGGTCCTTAGAAAGAACACCACATCTATCCAGCTTGGAGAAGATGCCTTGTGAAGCTGCTGCATACACCAAATAGGAAGTCATTTTGAAGTTGAAAGTACGCATCACGTTCCGGAGTTGCTCACCAATGTTGTCGCTAATGGTTTTCGACCAATTGATTATTGAATCTGCTTTGTTGACTTGCAATGGTCCTGATGAAAGCATACATCCATGTGCGGAAGTTGTGAGCGTTCACCTCGCCATTTATCCTGCATAACAATTTGGCAATATCATCCACCTCTTTTACCAGATTGGACCGCGGAAGAGTTCTTGGGAACTTGGAAGGAGATCTGGGCTTCTTCATGTATCTGCTGTTCATTATGTTCACGCAGTCAAGTCTATGCTTCTCCCACATGTTGCTGACATCCTGTATGCTAATAGAAGTCACCACCTTTCGTGCTGGGATTTTCAAACAATAATTGATGAACTGTGCGTCCAACTGGATTATTGTTTTCCCCGTAGCATCTCACATTGATCTGGATGATGGATGGTAAGACCTAGCACACTCCATAACAAACTCTGGCAACTGGGCTGTGTATGGAAAGGCTGCAGCTCGAATAATTCCACTGCTTTTGAACTGCACACATGAGTGAAGTCTTTCCTGCTCTGGATCTATCAATCAATTCGGAAAGAGGTTCCGGACCTAGATCTGTGTCTCCTATGTCTACGAATTTGGAAGTGATGCATGACTCCACTGTGCTTTCTTTTTCATCCCTCTTTGCCATGGCTTTGTCTATCTTTGTCTGAACAATTCTTTTTCTTCTTATTCGACTGGAATTCTTCAAAACCGGTGCAGATCTGGATAATTCTTCAGATTCGGAGGATATATTCAATGTATTGGACATTGATTAAAGCTCCCTTTCTTTTATAAAAGCACCTGTAATGAATTCCTGCAATTAATTCAGACAAAGATGGCAACCGGAACATGAACAGTGGATTTTAATCTATAAAAATCTGCATAATATCAAGCTTGCTGCCCCAAAAATTGATGTTTTATTTGCATGCAAAGCAAGCATGAATTTTTACCAACTTCACCTGAGCACCTGTATCACTTATGTAAACAATTATCTCAGACACAAATCAAGCTCTTTCAAACCTAGGCGTCAAAATTTGAAGCTTCCAGCAGTAATTACACCTTTTGAGCAAAAATCCTCTTCAAATGGGGCACACTTTTTGTCTGGGCTGCACTTCTCTGCTTTTGAATTAATTAATTTATCTTTATGACAACCCTTGCTTATATATTCCTCATAATTCTATTATTAATTAATGTCTCTCATATTCCTAGCAATTAATTAATTATTTAATAAGTTTTACTCTTGAAATGGGGCACCTATTTTGTGCATGCTCATGGCTGCCATTAAATAAATTAAATTTATTTAATTTTAGCCTTCTACTTCTAGTTAACTTAAGCATCACAATATGCTTTGACCTTAGCCGTTGAAAATAGGAATTAATTAAATCAATTAATACTTAAAAAAATATTATTCCTCTCCCAAATGAGGCGCAGTTTTTGACATGAAGGGGCTGCATTAAATAAATAATATTTATTTAATTTTAGAACTTCTAATTCTGACTTCCTTTGTCCACTTTCCCTTTGTTGACTTTTCCACAAGCCTGGGCTCCAAAATTGGAGAAGAAATTAATTTATTGAATGCATTTAAAGCGGCCCTTCTTTCCTTAAAGGGGTTGCACTTTTTTGGCATGAGCAATTTCTATTTTTAAAAGTTAATTGACAATGAGATTATCTACCTTGCAAGGCAGCTCCGAAAATCTCATGATCCACTTAAGTTGTTTGACTTTCATAATGAGATTATTTACCCTCCAAGGCAGGTAATAAAATCCCATCAATGCTTTTAAGTGATTTTTCTTTTATTTCACAATGGGAATTTTTACCTTGCAAGGCAGGTAAGAAATTCCCGCCTGCCTGCTGCCTCCAATTTTTCCATTGTAACTTAAGTGGCGTTGCTTTCATGGGAAAAAATACCTTGCTAGGCAGGTACAAAATTCCCACCTGCTTGCTGCTTCCAAAAATCCCATGATTCACTTCAAACTCTCTTTTTCCAAAAATGCACCCTGCCCAGAAGAAGCTTTTTGGTGCACGACTTCGTCTTTTCCAAGAGAACCAGACCTCCGATGGAAAATTCCTTTTGGCACAACGTGCATAAGTGATCTCCAGATACTCCGGGGCAAGAATCAGGCCAAACCGGCAAAGGAATTGATTCAGAGAAATTTCACAGAAAATGAAATGGGAAAACACGAAAAACACAAAACATTGCCAGAAGTCACAAATAAAGCCCAAGATTCATTCCTGGTTAAAACCCTATTGGTATATGGGAATATTGAGATGTACGATCACAACAGGGTTAAACCGGAGCATAGATCGTCTCAAACGGGGCTCAAAATAATTAAATACAAATTTTTCGTAGGCTATCCCCAGCGATAGAATAAAATAATTTTGGGCATCTGGGTATTTGTCGAAAATGGCTTATATGGCTCCTTGGGAATATCTTGACACAATACAGAAACTTTCTGGCAATAAAAACACAAAACGACCCATTATTTTAAAAGTACAATTTTTTTTAAATAGGGTAGTCCCAAATTTCAGGATGAAATCTGGGGACACCACATTTATAAAGGAAAGCCAAAAATCTTAAGTTTTTGTGGACATAAACGTGCATATTATGAAAATGCTAACTTCTAGACTTAACCATATATTTGTGGTTTGGATCAATTAAATTATAAACATTCTAAGAGAATATATATATATATATATATATATATATATATATATATATATATATATATAAGTATCAAGCTTCATATTCTCGCCATTAAGGCTCGCTAATGCCATATACCTATTTTGCAAGAACTTGTGTTGACTTTTGGCTAGAAACTCACCAAGGTGCATCGATCGTCATGCTTCCTGCACATACTCTCCCTCGTTGCCTTGTAGGTAAGGGCTCCCTGAATGGCATGCAACCAACCAACGTGGAGAGAGGGATTTCTTCTGTCCGAGGGTGAAGAAGAAATATTTTCCATAGAGGGAAATGACAGAGTCAAAAAATCCTATGAACTTGACCTTTTAAAGTGAAGAATACTTGAAGAACATGGAGATAAATTTCAAGAATAGGAATGCTTTCATCATACTTAAATGCATTGTACATGGTCTTTATTTGGCTTTTGTGTAAATTGAAAGCCCGCACATGCCAAATAGAGAGATACACATGATGGATTCATTATAAGTACAATGGTTGGACATAGCTTGTAGTATGCAACCATAATACTATTAGTGCTGATCTCAAAATAGAAAGGGGTCTCAATACATAACAATTCGATGACTCTGTTATAAATATTTTTAAAAGACATGCTTTTATTTATTTGCATTACAAATGTAACTGGAATATAACAGATTCCACAAGTCTTATGTAAGTTCACAATGGAGACATGATGTGTAATGTCCCTTTTTGGGGGGACTCAGGAAATGGCAAAAAGCTCTCAAGTCAGATTTTAAACAATGCTGTTATAACCCTGCAAAAACTGATCGCAAACCCTTCCTAGGGAAGAACAATCCTTTGAAATGGAGTTGGACTTTGTAAAAAATACTTCCAAACTTGTGCCAAAATAATGGAAAACCCTTATCACTCAATTGCAGCTGTTAGAAATTAGATTTGCATGAGAAATTACTTAATTATGGAACGCTAACCAGCGAACATTCCAAGCTTACTAAAAATAGTAGAACATCACCAAAAATCACCAAACTTGAGATATTGACTTAATAAAATATAGAGAATAAGATGATAACTTTAGATTTGTTAAAATGTCATCACACATACCAAAACACCACTTCAATATAGGTCGCTCCACTTGAAATAAAATATAATTTGCACTAAAAAGACAAAACATGCAAGAGAAAGATACTTTATTTCTTTCCAAACTAGATTGCACACCAAAAGCCTCATGAAGGGTTTTCGTGCTTCACAAGTTTCCCAACCAAGGGTTTTCATCCTTGGAGGAGATCCTCAACCCAAGGGGTTTCGTCCTTGAGAGAGAGAGTAAAAGGGCTGCATTAGCCAACCATAGCTACCTTATACTCCGGGACACGAGACGCGGGGACAGAGTTTCTGGGACGGAAAAAAAATTCCAAAATTTCGGGACGGTGGGGGGACGACAGGGGGATTACTATTAAAATAATATATAAAATTATAACTATTAATAATATATAAAATTATATCTATTCAGGGGGCCAAGTTCATTGGAGACTTCGAGGTCTTGGCGTTAGCCGAAGCAGACAACTTTCCAGCATTACTTGGGTGCACCTGGTGTTACAAAAACAATGCTGACCTACGGTTTAACAAGGGGTATATAAGTTTTGAGAACAAGGAGGAACGGGTCATCATCCCCTTGATAGATGGGAAGTCAACACCCTATACTGAGCCCTTGGGAGAAGAAGTCCTTGACAAAATCTATGTGCACTCTATTGGAGGCCCTGAGGTAATTCATCTTATAGAGGGAATTATCCAGTTTGAAGACACTCGATCTATGAGTGATACAACCAACATAGCATGTGACAATTGGGCACATGGGACTTACAAATTAATTGGGCGATAGTTGAGAGGATTTGTGACAAGGGTAACAAAAGCGCGCTCGGTCAAGCACCTAGGAGGGAAGAAGATCCCAAGTTACTCTGGGGGAGCTAACCCTGATGATTTCTTACGAGAAATGGAGGCTCAGTGGAAAAATGATAACGAAAGAAGAGGCATGCTCAGCTATAACCTGGTCGGGACCGCAGCGCGTTGGTGGGCGACACATCGTGAGAACCTTCTAGAATGGCGCGAGGTGAGAACCGTGTTCTCTGTTGGGTTTCCAGAAGCAATGCGCCCACTGTCATACAAGACTACCATGGCAAAGAACCCACCTCGTGTCATATCCAAGCATGTGAGAAGGCCTGGATGGAAGGCGCAGAAGCTTTACCACCTTCTCTATGGGTGCATAAGTTGTATTCCACCTTACAGGGTTGTGCGCGCGCATGGTACATTCACTCGGAAATGTGCCATCAGATAGGGAATTGGCAGGAGTTGGCGGCTGATCTCATTCAAGCTTTCGAGTATCGGAGTACAAAGCCATCAGTGGATAAGGCGTTGCAAGTGGTCAAGCGCCTTACAATGGGAGATAGTGCTATGGAAGAAGATAGGATACTTGAGCTATTAGGTGAACCTAGTTTGGAGATGCGTTTTAATGAGGAAGAATTAGAAGAAACACAACTTGGGCGCACGTGCATGGAAAAAGAAAAAGGAAAAATGGTTTATGTGATAGATGGTGAAGAAATGGAGAGTCTGGATGTTAACCATTCTGAAGGTACGCGCGAAGTTAGGGATAACGTTGATGAGTGAGCACATGCCTACCATGAACCCTTGAAGACAAAGAAGGTTAACATTGGTTCCGAGGCAGAACCTAAGGAAGCTATCATTGGGGATTATTGGTCAGAGAAAGAGGTTTCTAAGATCATTGACCTTTTACGTGAGTTTCAGGATTTGTTCCTGCACGGGTACCATGAGCTCAAAGGCATTCACCACTCCTTGGGGGAAATGAGGATCAAGTTGAAGGAAGGTGCATGCCCGATTCAGAAGAGACCAGTATCGGATGAATCCGAACTTGCGTGTATGGGTCAAGGAGGAGATAGACAAGATGATAGCATCAGGCATCATTGAGGTTGTGGAGGAATCAGAATGGGTGAGTCCAATGGTCATAAGCATTAAGAAGGATGAAAGGATAAGGATCTGTGTTGATTACAGGGACTTGAATGTAGTATGTGTCATTGACCCTTTTCCAACCCCCTTCACTGAAGAAATTCTGGAAGGAGTAGCCGGTGCGAGGTCTATTCTTTCATGGATGGGTTCTCAGGGTACCACCAAGTTAGAATTACAAAGGAAGACCAGGAGAAGACAACTTTCACCACTGAATGGGGAAGTTTTTCCTACACGGTCATGCCTTTTGGGCTGAAGAATGTGCTTGTTGTGTTCTCACGCATCGTGGTACAAGCCTTCCAGGACTTCATCCATAAATTTCTTCAGGTCTACCTAGATGACTGGACTGTGTATGGGCTAGTAAAATACCATTGTGAAAATTTGAGGCTGATGTTTGAGAGATGTCAGAAGTTGAGGATATCCCTCAACATTAAGAAATGTGTCTTTGCTACTCCATTTGGAACCTTGTTGGGGCATATTATATGTAAGGAGGGCTTGCTTGTGGATCCCGCCAAAGTTGCAATTATTGTGGGATTGGGGGAGCCTACCAGTCAGAGCGTTGTGCACAGATTCCTTGGGCATACAGGGTACTATAGGAAATTTATTAAGGGATATGCCAAGATCGCCGTGCCCTTGGAGGAATTGCTTAAACACAAGAGTGCCTTTCACTGGGGAGAGGCGCAATAGAAGGTGTTTGACACATTGAAGGATAGGCTTGTCATTGCACCCATATTACGCTTTCCTTCTTGGGATAAGCCCTTCCATGTGCATGTTGATGCCTTGGGAACAACCATTGGAGCAGTACTAGCACAACCTGGTGAGGGGATTGTTGATCACCCCTTGTGTTTTTCCAGTAGGAAGTTGACACCAGCAGAATAAAATTACACAACTACTGAGCGCGAGGCACTATCAATGATCTATGCAGTTGCATAAATTTAGGCAGTATCTACTGGAAACACCATTCATATTCTACATGGACCACATGGCACTGAAGTACTTGGTAAACAAGCCCGTTCTGCAAGGGTGCATATGCCGTTGGGTCCTATTATTTCAAGAATTTGAGTTTTCAGTTGTGGTAAAACTAGGAAAGAGTAATTCAGGACCTGATCATCTATCAAGAATTGACTCAGGGGAGGACACGTAGAGCATTGAGGATACCATGCCAGACACACAACTATTTAGGTTATGGCGTGCGCCCTCTGACTTAGAGGATATTGTAGTGTTTCTTAAAATGGGTGTGGCACTCGGAAGGAATGAAGGCTTTGGAGAGAAATTAGTTGGCTATATGCGCCGCACCTTACATGTTGATTTGTGGAGATTTGTACAAGTTAGGCCATGATGAGGTTATGCACCAATGCGTATTAGAACATGAGCACATTGCAATCATGGAGGAAGTGCATGGTGGGATTGTAGGAGGACACTATGTAGGAAATGCAACCGCATGGAAGATTCTACTTGCAGGGCTTTGGTGGGAAAGTATCTACCAGGATTGTATTGAGTTTTGCAAGGCCTGTGACCATTGCCAGTGCCTTGGCAAACCTGGAAGGAGGGATGAAATGCCCTTGCGACTAATAGCCAGTGCTGAACCATTTGAAAAATGGGCAATTGACTTTGTAGGACCAATTTCACCTACCGCGTGAAGGACTGGCTCTCATGTTACATCATCACTTGCACTGATTACTTGACAAGATGGGTAGAGGCAGCACCTACAAAGGATTGTACAACAACTAGATTCTTATTGGAGAACATAATCAACATGTATGGATGTCCTTTAAGCTTGACCAGTGACAGGGGTACACATTTTCTGAATGAGACGATTAGGATTTTGTTGGCAGAGTTTATGGTGGGCCATCACAAGACCACCCCTTATCATCCGCAAGCGAATGGGACTGCTGAAGCATTTAACAAGATACTAAGTCACACATTAACTAATATTTGTGACGTTGGCAGACAAGATTGGGATGACAAGGTATCAGCCATTCTATGGGCATACAGGACAACCTACAAGAGATTGAACAAGGCCACACTATTTCAATTGGTGTTTGGCGTGGAGGCTATTTTTCCGGTTGAATTTATGCTACCATCACTGTGTATAGTGCATGTAGGAGGATTGGATGATGAACAAGCACTCGAAGAAAGAATTGATAAGTTAATGCAGCTAGATGAAAGGCGATCACTTGCTAGATGGAGTCAAAAGATAGAGAAGGCAAGAAAAAAAGCATGGCATGATTGTCATATTAAAAACAAACAATTTGAGGTTGGGCAGATGGTTTTGTTATATGACTCTAAATTTTTGCGCCATCCTGGGAAGTTGAAAGTCCATTGGTTGGGACCATACATCATCTCGTACATCCTTGATTCAGGCACTTTCCAGTTACAAGCACTGGATGGGACGAGATTACTAGGCCATTTCAATGGGAGTAGGCTGAAGCCCTACTATAAATAAGTCTTCCTTGTGTTTGTAAATAGGGCAGTATTTCTAGTTAGCCTAGGATTTCCCTTAATGCATTTATTTTTCCCTTGTGTTTCCCTTTCTTGTTGCTTGTTCCTTTATGTTGTGTTGTTTTATGCACCTTGTGCACCGGTAACCACATTACTTTCTAAGGTTGTGTATGCGTAGAGGACCACACATCTGTTTTAGTGTGGGGTGGAGTAGAATGAAGAGAGAAAGAAGCTGGTAGTAGTTGTGATGGCCTGGATTAAAAGATCAAAAGCGCGTAAGGTAGAAGAGTGTGTGGGGAAACGGTGGACAAAAATTGTTGGTGTCAAGAAGGCTTTAACAAAGACCACATACAAAGGATAAGAAGCGTAGGAACAACATGAGGTAGGTGAGGGAAAAAATTAGGTCGACAGAAGAAGTGCCTTCGGTGTTGCAGATGTGCGCGTAAGAGTCTTCAGTCAGTAAGGATTTTTGCGTGCCAGAAGGTTGTAGAGGGTTTTTCGTGCAGGACTTGGCGCGTGGGTAAAGGCGCTTAAGATTGGATTTAGTGGAAAAATCCACATTTAATGCTAAGTACGTTGGTAGGTGGCATAACATTTATTGTGGGAGATAGGCAAAAAGCTATAAGTAAAGGGTCGGGCACATTATTATTTACCTTGCTATTACGAGATTGAAGAGCTCTTGCGAACTAGGGCATCCATGAAGAAAAATTTGTAAGAAGGAAGAAGAGTGAAAATATGAAGAGCCTGACTAGGGTGATCTGTGAACCAGAGTGGAAGGAGTACACATGAGTAGGGAAGAAGGTTTCAGTGGAATATGCCGTCTTGTGGAAGAGTTTTCCAGGTTAGGGTTTTGTAGCTAGGGCACGGGAATAGAAGGATTCTTTTGCAAAGTTGAGCCATAGATTTGAGCAGAGTGAGGAAGGAGAGCAAGGAGTTTATTCTTTTAACCCGACAAGAAGATGGCACCAAAGAAGGCGACCGTTTCACCTAAGAAGGGCAAGGGCAAAGGAAAATAGACTGCCACCACCAGTTTCAATGAAGAATGGTATGCGGAGATGCAGTACCCAGATGGGGTGTTACTTGGGAAAGAATGGGTATCCCATGTGAGGAAGATGGCCATGAGTGACTATAATCATCGCACAAGTACCACAGAGAAGGAAATGGGCGTTAGAATTGGTTCGTCCAATGGATAAGAGGACACCAGAAGGGATGCCAATTTACAATGATGAAGTGAAAGTAAAATTGGAGAAGGTTGGGTTGCTGCAACTGTTCGAGTTTCCCTATTTTGGCAAGCCCAAGTGGTTATACCAATGGTTGATGTCGCACGTGCACGAGGACCATTTCTACTTTGTGGGCTGCAGAATGCGCATAACTCCCCAGCTCATCTCCAAGTTTACTGGCCTTATCTGCGAAGGAGATTCGTTAGATGATGAGCTAGATGATAAAGAGGCTATTAAGAGGACTGTGGAGGAGTATGATTATAAAAAGGGTTCGCGTTACTTTGATATCTCAGATATCCCCGACCCTGTAATGAGATTGGCTGTGCACTTGGTATCCAAGCTGAATGGGCAAGAGAGGTGGACACAAATAAACAAGGCATGGTTGAATGTATGCCAGAAAATTTCAGAAGGGACCATCTATAACTTGTCCGCCTATATTGCAGAAGAGATCATCAGCGCTGCATAAGAAGGAGAGAAGATAATGTTCAGCAATGTTCTTCTCACCATCATCTTCTCGGAAATTGGAGTGCTTGATGGGCCAGAGAATTTCATATGGGAGTATCCAGATGAAGATCCCTCCCCCATGAAGAGGTTTGAGAAATACACATGCGATACCATGACGACCGCCCACAAAGCGTGCTTGGAGAAATGGTACAAGTGAATGCGTGACACATTCGGGGCTGAGTGGAGGATACCAGAACACTGCCAGCACTAGTAAATGGAGAAGCTGAGTTCACTGTCTATCAGCATTTCTGCATTGGAAGGTTCACTCTATTAGATGGGACTAAGAGCCCATGGTGTAAATTACCCTTCTCCTTCACCGCGCAGTATTTCCAACCAGGGGTAAATTGCTTCAAGGAAGCTAAAAGCCTAAGGTTCGACCTTAGTGAGGTGGACCAGGACCACCACAATTTTCGAAGCTGATGTATCCAAAAAAGTGCGCTTATGTGGAGAAGTATGTCTCCCATGAGGTGCACATGACAAAACCCTTGACGCTGCCAATTACTAGAAGGGCCGCAACAAGAATATACTTGTGCATTAGGCCCAAGTATGAAAAGGGTGCTTACTTGGAGAATGATGTCTCCATCCTAGAGGATCCCACTGGTAGGAAGAAGGCTAAACCAAAGAAGAGGGAAAGGGAAGAGACCCTGGAGAAAGAGGCACCAGAGAAGAAAGCACCAAGTGTGCAGACAACACAATCTGTGGGCGTACTGGAGTCAGGTGCCAAGCCAAGCACATACGCATGCAAGGAAGAAGTCTCCCATCAAGGAGAAGGAAAAGACACCTGAGGAAGAGGTGCCAAAACAAGAAGATTCACCTAGAAGGGAATCACCTGCTGAGGAAGAGGAAGAATCCCCAACTAGGAAGAAACAAAAGGTAGCGGGGAAGGCAGACTCGGAGGAGACGAAGAGCTTGGAGCCCTACAGGGGAGAGAGATGATGATGAGGATGAAGAAGTTCAGGATCATCCCATGTGTATGATGTACATGATTCATAAGAAGAAGGAAAAGAAGTGAGGGGAAGGATGGAGAAGAAGAAGGCACTCAAGGAAAAGGGGAGAGTGAAGAAGTAAATACTAAGGATCAAAGGACCCCCAGCCTCACCAAGGAGCAGATAGAAGAGGCCGCAGAGAGAGAAGTAGTGGGCATAATAGAGAAGTTAGTGGAGCAAGAAGTGGAGTGGAGCATGGATGAGATACTCAAGGAGATAGAAGAAGAGAGTGTAGGGAAGGAGTATGGAAGCATGGGTGGAGATCCCAACTTAGCGGTGAGCTTTCCAAAGGCTGTGCACAGGAGGGAAGAATGTGGTAGTAGCACAAGGGCAGGGAATGGGTTATATCCATGATCCAAACAAAGTGCTATGTGCATGCTTCCAGAGCACCGTGCCGACAGACCAACTCCTGACAATGTCTTCATTTGAAGAAGAAGGCGCATACCCACGAACCGAGGAAAATGCTATCTTGGGCATTTGAGTCCCATGTCGACGAGCCTGAGTTCGAAGTTAACCAAGGGGTGCTGATGAAGGTGCCAGAGACCAAAGGTATAAACCCGCTGGTGAATGCTCAACAGTTGTCTGATGAGCAAGTCTGTAATGCACTCAACAAGGTTTCAGTTGAAGTTGAGGCAAGACTTTTTGGGAGGAATGATAGGGTGAGATTCCTAGAAGGGGAATTGGAGAAGAAAAATGAGGAGCTTGTTGAAAAGAGAAATGATCCGAAGAAAGAGGAACTAATAAGCGCACAATTAAGGCACGAGCTAAAGGAGGAAAAGGCAAGGGTGCACGAGGTATACAAGAAAGTTGAAATTATCACAAATGTTATTGTCTTGAAGCATCTAGACCTAGCACCACCTGAGCAGAAGTATGAGTCAACCTTGCAATGCTTGGAAGACCTAACTCACATCCTCACCATGGAGAGGTAGTCTCTCACTTTAGAATCAGCAGAAGAAGAACTGTTAGCATGCTAGGAGAAAGAGGAAAAGATGAAGGTTGTGGAGATAGTCACTCAGTACACTAAGCTCCTTGCCAATGTAAAGGCCATTGCACAGATAGCTGAAGCTGTCTTATGATAATTGTGTGGATAGGGATAGAGTGGCAAGCATTCTAGTTGCTACCCATGAGGCAGACCTTAAGGAGTTTTAGGAGAAGAATAAAGGGAATAGGGCAGAGTGGGATAAGATCCTGGCCGAGGTAGAGAAGAAGTTAGAAGCCATCGAGACCCTGAGAGGCTTGATCAAAAATCGGCTGAAGGAATTATATCCTCAGATCACCTGCAAGATGGATGTGTTGGATGACCTCAGCAAGCAGTTGGAAAACATTGTTGATACACTGAATGCTAAGGGTGATGAACTAGGCTTTGAAGAGGTGAGCGCCTTAGTAGGTGACCTCTGTCAACAGGCGCAGGGTGAGGTGGATTCCTGGGAGAAGATTGAGGAAGATATAAGGAAGGATTTCCCACTCATTCTTCAGCAATAAACAAATTCTTCTTCATTCCTCCATTCTTTAATTCTTCCATTTCTCATTCTTCATTCTTCATTCTTTAGTCCCACCATTCTTTATTCTTTGGAGAGGATGTTTCCAAGGACGGAGAACAAGCTTAGTGTGGGGTGATGTTGGGCCTTAGAATATTGACTAAGTCCCAAAGGGCGTGCATGCGCGTGGGACCAGTGAAGAGGATGGGTGCGCAGGACAGGGGTTTTAGAAGGGTTTAGTAGAAACCACGGCGTGCGCGCAAGGCAAAGCAAAGGATTTTAGGACTTAGTCATATTCGGCTTTCCAAGAGGCACTTGAGGAAAAACGTGACCCGACTAGGTGTGCTGAATGGATAAGGTGACATCCTGGCGACTTGGTGGTCAAGGAAAGAATATTCCATGCATGGAACATTCCCAAAGACATCATTGCAAAAAGTGGGGAGCTTGGATCAGAAGAAGCATGCTCCATTGGAGGACCACCTTGACACTTGGCAACTGATCTGCTACTTCAGGAAGGCATGGTGGTGGGTGTTAAACCTATTTATAGAGATGCTTGGGTAGAAGAAAAGGGGAGATAGAAAAGGAGGAGAGAGGACCATTTTGGGAGAGCATCATCGAGGTAGCCAAAGGAGAAGAGGGCCATGGTGCGATTAACCATAATAGAGTAGGCGAAGCTCTGCAGAAATGAGCAGAAGATTCTAGGGGTTGGGGTTCTCATTAGAGGACTATAGGAATGTTAGCATATCTAGGGGAATGGGTCTGCTAAATTTTTGTAATAGGGAAGAATAACTAGATCTTCTGATGCATGAGTCATGATATATTGGTCTGATATGACCCTTTTGGATGTAATGTGGTTACTGAACTATGATCAACATGAATATATGGTTTTGTTCTAAATATATTGTTCATGGGTGTAAACCCTAGTGCCTTTTTCTTTATGTTATGGATTAGATCTACTATTTGTATGATGTTTCTTTTGTTATCTGAATGGGTATGTTGGTGTAATGACTCATCCTATGCTTTCAGAATGTATGCATGATCATTTACTTTTCTGCACTTAAATCTGTCATCAATGACAACATCTCCTCACAATGCTCACACAAAGGAGGGGCTCGGCACCTACGCGCGCCTCGGGTGAGCGCCCGAATAAAATGATAACTTCAGATTTGCCAAAATGTCATTACACATACCAAAGCACCACTTCAATATAGGTCGCTCCACTTGAAATAAAATATAAGTTGCACCAAAAAGACAAAACATGCAAGAGAAAGAAACTTTATTTCCTTCCAAACCAGCTTGCACACCAAAAGCCTCATGAAGGGTTTTCGTCCTTCACAAGTTTCCCAACCAAGCGTTTTCGTCCTTGGAAGAGATCCTCAACCCAAGGGGTTTTGTCCTTGAGAGAGAGTAAAAGGGTTGCACTAGCCAACCATAGTTACCTAAGACTCTGGGATGGAGGGACGCGGGGACAGTTTTCGGGGACGACAAAAAAATGCCAAAATTTCGGGATGGTGGGGGGATGACAGGGGGATTACTATTAAAATAATATATCAAATTATAACTATTAAAAATATACAGATAAATTTTAAATTTTTTATGAATAACAATTCATATTTATATATCAGTACACCATGTGCATAAAATCCACATTCAGACGTCCATATTAAAAATTCACAGCATACATATAGCTATACTAATGTTATATGTCCATATAACTTTTAATATTAATATGTATGCTGCTGGTTTTCATAGCATGTTGTTATAGTCCATGTGCATTTGTGCTCAAAAATTTCTGTATTCATATAGCTATCTTGTTTCTTAATAAGTTAATGTCTTTGTAATACAATACAGTCAGGTTATGGTTAACGGGTAAACATTTATAAAGAGAAAACAATAAATAAATCAATTTAAAAAAGAAAAAGAAAATTCTCCGAAACATTTAGGGGATGTTGAGCCATCCCCGCCGTCCCTCAAGCGTCCCATATGTCCCTGGGACGTTTCTCCTCCTCTCCAAATGTCCCCGGGACGTTTCCTTTGCTCCTTGGTCTGTGGGAAACGTTCCCCCCCCGTCTTGGCACCCCTAAAATGTTCGGGACGTCCTGGACTTTAGGATTTTGGGGGGACGCGTCCCCACATAACTATGTAACCAACTTTCACCAAAATAAGATTAATCTGCAAAAACATGATCATTAATGCCCAAACGACCTCCTTATATAACAATAAGGAGTGCTTAAACAACATAAACATGATGGCCGACACCTTAAGTAGGTGCTTTTAAATATTATAAAGAGTATTTGGAGCCTTCATGCGCAAAATACCTATATTACTAAACTACTTAAGTTTCTCTATTGGAGCACCTTCCAATAGGATAAATGATAATAAATTTGAACAATTATCTAAGCAACAATAAAAATATACATCAGATTTCCCCTAGCTTCATTCCTTAGACCCATGGGGAAAGAATGGGTTAAGGCCTTCAGAATTTAGCCTCCAAAAAGGGACATGACATGATGCTAGTATCAATTAGTATCACATGAATTCTTTTTATTTTTATATGCATTGCCCTTGCCATTTGGAGTAACTATAATTCTTCAATGATTAATAACTTTTCCATAAAAAAGTATGGATGTGGAGCTTGAGATCTTTTTAACAAGATCATTTCTGATAATATTGGAGAATTTGGTGATATTATTTCTGTTAGGCAATGATTTACCAACTCAAGAAGACATTTAAATTCGAGTTATCTTCTTTGGCCATGAGTTATTTTTTAGCTGCCCCTCAATAGACCACTTGATTCCTTTTTTTTTATTCTTGAACATTTGTTTTCTTGATAGCAATCCAAGGGCGAAGTTGAGTGCATTCTATTTCAGTAATTGGCAGTAAAATCAAAATCTACCAGCCAAAATACCATCCATTATCATAATCTCCTATGCCTTTGTACTGACCTCTATGTTGCAAAATACAGCCATAAAGGATGATCAACTCATAAATCTATTGTAGTTGCTCTCTTTGATACTTAGAAACATTAAATTCATTGTGTTGGTTTTCTTTATCCTGCTGACTTCAGTTCTCTGTGGATCCATTTGCATAGAAGTTCCTGCCAGTACACTTATTATAGCTGATGCCTTGAATAGTTTATGTTTATCCTTTGGTTGAGCAAAACATATGTAAGGAATGGATCTGCAATTCATTGATATTTGTTTCTTTTAAAAGAACTTGGCAGATATTGTTCCAAAGGACTCGCTGTTGTGGAAACTGAAGTTGCTCCAATCAGCTGCACTCTATACCAATTCCCGCCTTCATGCTGTAAAAGCCGAGGTCTTGTTGCTTGCAAGGTTTGCTTTTGTATGCATAAGTAAAAAATGACGACTAGCTTTGAAATCCATAGGAAATCAATAACGCTTAATAAAATAGAGTTGTGAGATGGGCAATTGTGGCAAAGTTTTCATTTTGAAATGCTTCATTATCTGTCTAGTCGGTGTGCATCTTTAAGAATTTATGGATTCCACGTGATTTGTAATAATATTCTATCTAGACATTGTACTCCATAAAGGTCTCCCACTTCTTCAATGCCCTCGTGATAACCATTCATGGAAGAGGTTCGGTATGTTTGTTATTGCATTTTTATGTTTACCATCTTTGATATATGTATCTGAGTTAATTTTCTTGGAATAAATGATTATTCTCAAATGACAGGATTCCCGATAAATGCAACAAATTTGAGGTGCAAAGGATAGTTTTCACCAAATTGAAGGACTCTGCAGCAATGTTTTAAAAATCAGAACCAGATTCGGAACTGGTCGAGGGTTGGACCGGACCGGAACTGGAACCGGACCGGTTCAAACTCTATGAACCGGTTTACTAAAAAACACATAAAAATTACATTTTTAAAGAAAACAATATATTTGAAAGATTAGAAACCATGATTCCAACAATTATACACAAAATATGCAAAGTTTGCTCATGTATATACTATATAACAGGTAAGAAAGGTGTTTATAGCAAAATGGCACAAACTCCAAGTAAGAAAGGTGTTATAAGCAGAAATTTTGAATAAAAAATTGAATTTTTTATACTCAGTGTTGCATGAACCAGTTAAAAAACTGGACCGGTTCAGTACTAAACCGGCCAGTTCAGTACCAAACCGGTCGAATGGTCTGGTTTTTTAACCGGTTTATGTCTAAATATGTTGAATTGGTCGAACCGGCCGGTTCCGGTTCGATCGGTTTTTAAAACACTGCTCTGCAGTGATTTATCTCTTTCAAATATGTTTCACACAGATAAAGAACACCTAAATAGGAATTTAGGGTGCATTTTCACAATATATAGAATATTTATGGTTAAAATTGTAGATAGTCGGGGTATGTCTTGTCAGTCTGAAAATTGTGTACTTAGGGGTATGCCTTGTCAGTCATCGAATTTCTTGTTTCTTTCAAAAATTGTTTAATTTGAAGCTTTTGAACCAGTTCATTAATTTTTCTTAATCTATTCGAATATTTATCGTAAAATTCTCGACCTTCTAAGTGGTGAGCTTTGAATATAATTTATATTTGCAATTTCATTTCTATTTGCAAACTCCACATCAAAAGATTCTTGATTGATTGAACACCATCTCAACAAACGAGACCTGGCAAAAGTTATCTATTATCCTTAACCCAAATGAATGCAATTATAAATTCAATTTAGCAATTAGACTTCAATAGTAGTATACATTTGATAAGAAGTGGATGAACTGAACTCGACATTGTATAGCTGGACACAACATATATTTATGTGTAGCATAATGAGTTATTTTGTTAAACACAATATTTTTTGTAATGTTAAGTTATGGTCTTACACCCTTAGGAATATTACAATTCATGATGTAAAAGGGCCTACTTATATGATATGGGTACCACATAGTAGATGAGGAGTGATTAGAGTTTTGTGCCCTCCTCTTGCTATAAATAAAGGGTCTTCCCCCACCTTATTTATCAATTTATTAACAATATTACTATACTTCCTCCATCGTTCAGATCGTATTGGTGCAATTCACTAACTTTTGGGTCTGCACATGCCCCAACACTGTTTTCTGTAATTTTTCTTCGTATTAGTGCCGGTATGATACGTGTTGTCAAAGGCAAGTTACAGATCCAAATTGAGGGGAAAAAGTTATGCACCTAATTAAACACAGTAGTTATCAAATGTTACTATGAATGGACGCAACCTCTCTTTGAAGGGGTACAATCTACTATACATGTCCCTTGATCTGTATATATATCCTATCAATCATACTCACCTATATTTATTATTCTATTTCACTATTCAAAATATGTAAATATTACATATGTACTGGTATCTACATGACAAATGGTACCGAGGACAATAAAAGATGTGTTGACCTTGGGCCATAAACTTGTGGTTTGACTTGAGTTTAAGTTTGTGAGCAGAAAATTCTTCGTGACCCATGACTTTTGTTTCCTTTAGCTTGTGGCCAAATTAAACCAAAACCTAAAATAGAATTGAATAACCTTTCATAAAGATGTTTCTACTCCAAAAACAAAATATCAAGGACCTAAATATGCTTACCATTTTGTTAATTTTAAATATAAATAAAAAATTAGTAAGGCTGTAGTGTCCCTGTCTAGGACAAGCTAGGAAATAATATAAATCTGATCACATACTGCTGGAAAATAATTAATTTTCAAACCCCAACTGCTGCAATTTTCAAAAATTTATATTTTTGGCTAGAGAAGTCCAAATGAGCTGAAATTTTGAATATTGCACCACAAAAATATGAAGAATAATATGCAAAAATCAGATTTTGCACAGCCAACACGAAACCCTAATTTTGCCCTAAAAAGTAGGTCGCCCAACACATTTAGGGCACCAAATCTACTCCAAAAATTATAGAATCACCTTCTCGTTATTTCTCCTAATTGCTACAATCACATTCAATATTAAATTGACCCCAAACTGCAGATCTGAAATTAATATTTAATTATTAGCAACCAAATAGCTGCCAGACACCTGAAATCTTCTAAAATTCATAACTCCTTCAATATGCCATATTTT
Source organism: Taxus chinensis (assembly GCA_019776745.2). Lineage (NCBI taxonomy): Eukaryota > Viridiplantae > Streptophyta > Pinopsida > Cupressales > Taxaceae > Taxus > Taxus chinensis. The sequence continues at coordinate 302,833,410 of CM034146.1, forward strand.
CCCTTCAAATAAAATGCAGATAATTCTATAAATTAAAATATTTCCAAAGAACTAAAGATCTGAATTTTATGATAACTGAAACCCCTCCAAAACAACCCCCAAAATCCCCTAACCAATTGCTAGGGTTAGAATAAATTGCATAAATGATTTCCGACACTTAATAACCCTTCAATACACTCAAAATAGCTGTCCAAACTTAGCAAAAATAAGCCAACACAAATCAGATCTTGAATATAGATGATTTACCCTTAAAACATTCCAAAATAAGACCCATATCAAGTCGCCATAGTTGGAATAATTACAGCATTAAAGTCCAACCATAAAGACATCAAAAATCACCACCAATCATTCAAATATCCTCATCAAACAAATGTGCCACATCCCAAAGCAAGTTGCCAATGTTAGCAAGTATGAATCATGCAAAGAACATACTTCAACACAAGAGAACTCAACAAATGAACAAGAGAGAATACTTCAATTGATCAAAACCAACTCACTAACTTCCCACACAAGAGAGAGAGAGAGAAAACATTAATGGGCAGCATCCCAACATTCAAATGGAGTATCAAATGCATCTCATCATAACTAAGTCAACAAATGGAGTATCAAATAAATCTCATCATAACATAAGTCTAACAATGATCCTAGCATTCCTTTTATAAGCAAGGAGGCACAAAATTTGAAATCCCCAGGAGAGGGTAAGTATTAAATAAAAGTAGTTTATTTTCCCTAAGTGTGGCATCCCTTTTTCAAAGGGTGATTTTAATATTTAAAAACCACCTAAATATTATTTAATTAATTCCCCTTTTTAATTTGCATTTTGGGAATTTAATTAAATAATTAAATATATTACTTGCTCCATAAATATTAAATAATTAAATAAATATTGCTTTATAATGTCAAATTATTAAAATCGCTATCCAGGCAATATTATCTAATTATTTAATATAATTTTCCCCTTGCAACATCTCTAAAGCCCGTAAAGAATGATAGGCTAAGGGTCTTCAAAAAGTGGGGACATTACAAAGGCCTTTTGACAGACTGATTGACTTTAACAAACACAAATATTAAGATTTATTTCAGTTTGCTGATTTTAAATTAGACTTGCTAATATTGGGGTTTGAGCTAATTTCCGTAATTTTCAGTTTTATCCCCAAAAGGGATACAATAGTGGTATCAGAGCTCGGATTCTCATAGGCCTAGGGTTTCAATGGACATATTGATGAAGGTGCAAGAAAGACTGGGAGGTACCTTGGGTTCTCTTGGCTCTAACATGCAAAGTCTACAAGGAGGAAGGACATTCAAGGAAGAGCCTAGGGTTTCAAAGTTCAACAAGGTGGCAACTTGTTTAGATAAGATAAGATAAGATAAATATATTAATGTCTAACGAATGACCATAGAAGTTCAATGGGATTGCAGTCCAAACAATATACAAAGTGCAAGTGGGGAAGACTCAAAATGAGTTCTCGAGAACAAAAGAGAGAATAAGAGAAGAACAAGCAAAAACCTCAAAAAAAACAAAATCCCCACAGACAGGAGTAATGAGACAGAGGGGGGAAGGAAAGCGGAGAAGAGAATGGAGGGGACTGATAAGGAGCTGTCTACTCAGAAATGGTAGTCCCATCCCTCCTAACATTTAAAGCTAATAAGTAGTTATTGATGGAATGACTCCTTAAAGAGGGGGGCGAGGGCCCCCTCCCCTGCAGAGATCTAAGATTAGAACGATCGTCAGGGAGGCGAGTAGATCTGGATTGCTCTGTGAGACGTGACTGGTGGCCACTCGGGGAGCTATGAAGGTCTAGTCGAGAACGAACTGATCTATGCCCTGTAATAGGATTAGAGTGGCTTTGCCGTTTGGTACCACCCACTATGGGTAGAACCGGAAAGAAAGATGTAATCCATCTCGTGGAAATGACTCTTGGAGGTGGGTGAAGAATCTGGTCCCAGAGCTCCAAAGACTCACAGATATAGAGGGCAAGGCATCGTTGGTCAATATATCTGAAGAAAACCGGAAGGGTCTGAAATCTTCTGAAGAGGCAATGAAATCGTCCCTTGATCTCCTAGTATATGGGGCAGCGGAAGATGAAATGGTCCTCAGTCTCAACCTCCTGGAGGCTACAGAGTCTGCAAAGTCTGTCATCGTGGTCAATATGATGATCCGTCTCATAACACAATCTGTGGGAGCCCACCTGAAACTGAACGAGGGGTATGCGGAGGGCATGCATCCAATGGCAAAAGGTGTACTGGGGGCGAATGATGAGTCTGTCGCTGATCTCAAGAAAATGCTCTTCATAAAAGGCCATCTTAAGACGCAAGCCGCCATGGGGGTTCACCCAAGTAATATGAATAAAGCAACTGTAAATATCCTCTCTGATGGACCTATTCAACACCTGCTTGGTGGGTAGAAGGTGACTGGGAGAATTTGGGGAATAATGAAAGGGGGGAAGATGATCCATCTGAATACCAACAGAATCCAACAAATCTGAAGTATCGGAGAACCAACAACGTTCCCTATCCTGAGCCATACTCATAGAGGAACAATAAGCGAGATACGGGTTCCTATTCCGCTCATCGGAGAAATCCCCAAACCTCTTGATGTGGTGAATGAAGGCCGAAATGTCAAAAACGGTCTCCAGACGGAAAGGTCTGGTGCTGAATTCGACTAAAATAATCAACTTAGGAACTATCTGCTTGCATCTGATGAAACGGCGAAGGAGGAATATCAAGCTCTTCCAGGGAAGATCCGTGATGTCCTAACCTTTTTAGAATTCATGAATTTGGAAAAATATAGAGTGGGCATTGGAACTTGGTCCAAACCCCGAGCCATGCACAAGGGTAATGGGAGAAACATCCTAACCCTTGAGGAAAAAATCCCCATCTTGTTAGAAAAGCAAGGAGTGGCTACGAAGTTTGTTGGAGGAAAGGGAGCCATGGAGAATGATTCAACCCCTACTTCCACTATTGTTCCGGATAGTCAACACTATGAGGTAAGTTGTGATCATTGTTTGACTAATAGTGATGATATTTTTGCATATATTGAATTCAGAGGTGAAAGAAAGGGTTGTGAACAACAAGAGGTAGCAAAAGGGATGGATGAAACCCATTCCCCAAGTGGAAATGATAACAGTTAGCTTGCCGATCTGTTTATAACAACAGACAATAAAGAGTCCAAAGACGAAGAATTAGACTTGGGTAAGAACCAAAAGGACATTCCAAACACATATGAACAAGGTATGGTGGTTGTGGCATCGAGGATCAAAGAGACAAAGGACAAAGGGAAGGAAAATCTTGTTGAGAGCCCAATGAACCAATATATTTCAGATTTATTGCTCTTTAGTTCACCATCAGATGGAGCTGGTCATCTAAATCAGTTTGGTACAAATATGGGCAAGACAAGGAGCACCTTCAGTTGTAAGGGGTATTTGCACCCTTTCCGGTGTTCCCCAAGTTATGAATGCATTAATACAACGGTAACTTTAGGCACAAGGACTGAAATTGAATTGTTAAGAGGTAACCCTCTCCGCAAGACCCACGGTATGCATGCATAGGTAATTACTTCCTTTTTCCGCTTGGTTTGTAATCCATTGGATATACATGTGTTTGAAGGGAGAGATTGGATTCACAATGATGTTTGTGTTGATGGCATCTCAACAATTCTTATGAGGGCAAGGAGGTTGAAAGAAGTTATCCACGAAGGGCCGAATGATAAGGTTGCTGGCCGGTTTATAACAACAGCCAAACCTGGGGGAATTACTAGCATATTCAGTCCAAGAAAAGTTCCGTGCATATGTGCCATCACCACCTTGAAGAAGCTAAATGATACAATGAAGGTTACTAGCCTAGAACCTAGAGATAACTCAGATTTATTGTCTATCATTGTACCATGTCAATTTTTTGGATATCGTGTTCAGTTGGAAAGGAATGATGACTACATACACTTCCCCATGGCCCTATCATGTTTTCTCCTCCACAATCCACGAGATAAATCAGATTTGCAAGGAGTCCATAAAGGTAAGGTGCATTTGATATATTTTTGGAGGGCCGATTCTAACTCAGAAATTTTGAGTTGTAATCTTCTATTTCATTGCCTATTAGCCTACCCATACAGTTCGGTTTCCACCGTGCACAATCAGTCAGGTGTGATATTAATGTTGTATTGCTCCATTTCATGATATTGTTGTACTCCTATCCTCATGATCAGTTTGCAAGTAGTGAATGGTATAGTAAAAGGTGCATGGATGTTTGGGTGCAATGTCAAAGTTGTTTTAGCTGATCTGTAAACTCTTACACTTTGGAATTATTCACAAATCACAAATTAATCGCTGCTGTTTACTTCCTATTAGAAAATAATAGAGGTAGCTAGTGAATGAATTACTATTGTGCTTAGAATCAATAATTGTAGAAAAGGAAAGAATATAAGCTCATAACACCAACACTTTTATCTTGGAAAACCTCCAATGGAGGAAAAACCAGTCGGGAAGGGCAATTGCTCTTTCTTCCTACTTCTATTGGCCAATTCAAATCAACAGGTACAAAATTTACAATAAGTAAGAAAGAGAAGTAGATAATATCTCAACACTTCCTTTCAGTTGCTTGCTTGCTCTGTCCAACACTCCTTTCTTCTACAAGAATACAGTTTCTAGCACCAAGACTTCTTGCTCACTTGCTCCCATGCTTCGATGATCTTCTACACTTCTTCAATCATGTATTTATAGCCTTTCTCATGTCTTCCCATGCACTGGAGAATGAGAAAGGTCATGAAGGAGAAGAGAAATGAACATCATTTCAAATTCAGAGGCTGCTCGTTCTGAATTTAGTTTTCTGTCCGTAATGGCCAGGACCGCCGCCCTGGTTGGGTGGCGGTTCTGTAACTGCCGCCCTGCGCAGGGTGGCGGTCCTGTTACTTATCAGACAGAACCTCCGTTTCATTGTTTCGTTTCTTTGTGTTGACTGTTTGTGATGAAGTAGAGTTATTTCGGATCCCTATGGATCATTAGTATATGTGGGATTGGTACCATTGTGGGCTCCAAAAGGGAAAGAAGGTCTAATTGTACGATCCATATGATTGGTAATCTCAACCTTGAGTGTTCGGGAGTGACCCACACCTTTGCATTTTGGTCTAACCCTCATACATACCAACTTTTCTAGATAATTGGTTTCTTATTTGACCAAGGAGTAACAATGCTTGCAGTTAATAGATTCATCAATGGGGAACGTATAATTAAGGATGCATTACAGTTGTTCACGGTCATAGGAAGGTGCAAGGTATGTGATGCTTTCCTTAGAATGAAGCCAACTGAAATTACATTGGTTTGTGGGATGCAATGGATTCAGTTTTTGGAGGAATCCATGATAGCAAAGCAAGGGGTACTTCAGGTTCAAAGTCACCATGTTGGGGACTCTAAGGTGTGGGAACCAAGTGTTTTTCCACTTTTAACAAAGATAATCAGATCTAATTTTGTGATGTTTACATCTGATCTCATGAGAAATAGGGATAGTTCAAAGTTGTCTATGACAACCATGAGTATCGCTAAACATGATTTGGCATTAGAAGACCCCAAAGTGAAAAGGAAAAGTACTTTTCAATGTGCTAATAGTGATATGATGATTGGGAAACTTGGTATAACAACTACTGAAGGTACACTCATTGAAAGGTTCTATGTTTCTAGGTGTTGGTTGTATAAAGTGGGTAAGCCATATGATTTACTTGTTGATGTTGGCTTTCAGACGTTTTCTGTGCAACATTGCTTAACACCCAATAAATTTATTCAAGATCATTAGTGCATAATAGTGTACATCTTGCCACGAAGTTGAACCATGATCATCATTCACCAAGCATGGATTGGGGATTGAGCTACATACAAAGTTTTGTGGGTATGAGAGATGTCTTTCATATATGAACTGACATTATTTATTTTTCCTTGCCAAAATTTGTGGTTGTTGCCATTCGAACAAGTCTAGTCATAAAAATGAGTAAGTTACAGTTGGGACCTATTATATGGCTGAATTTAGTGTGGAATATCATGTGTGACAACTGCTGTAATAATTTCTTTTTTGTTGCCATACCCTTACTTCCAGCTATGCAGGTGAGTTATTTTCAGTTTGCTGAAGTTGGGGGTAAAGTTATAGTCATTATAGGGTCATTTTCAGCCCCTAGATTGCTGTCATTTCTTGATTTGGTAAGGATTTTGAAGTATGGAAACTGCTGTCATGTTATTTTCAGTGTTGTCATAAATTTTCCAGCCCTCTTATCACTTCCACAGATGGGTTTCCAGCCACATAGTTGAAGGGATTGTTGTTGACAATTGATGTTGATTTATGCAAGGCTGTTTTCAGGTGGATTCCAACCACTTTAATTCTGATTTTTGAGTGGAAAATGCATGACTACAACAGTGTTTGGGGCAACATGATTGTATTTTGGGACAAACGAGATATGGATGAGTGTTGTGCAAGCAAAGAAGGGGGATTGACCATCATTTCCACAAGGCATAAGTGGATGAAGAAGGAAACACATTTTTTTTCTAATATGTTTGCTTCATGTGCAGGTATGTCGAAGAAGAAACAATTAAGATTCATTTGGGATTAGGATTCTTGCAATTGCTTAAGGACAAGCAATTTCAGGGAGGACTGTAATGTCCCCTTTTTTCGAATTAATCTGAAATAAAGGATTCCTTAACAAGAAAGGGTTTAACAATGGAAAATCATGGGTTATTTTTCAGTTGTGATTATCCCTATTCATGATTTATTTTTGTATTACCCATTCTTAGTGGGTCGGTTGGGTTTAGTGCCTTTAATGAGGCTTAATAAAAGATTAAAATGACTTTAAGAGGTCGGCCTTGCTATTCCAAGCCTTGGCGGCATAAAGAAGTTATAAAAGAAGATTAGAGGGTTCATTTGGAGCACCTAGACTTTGGCACATTTTCCTATTTGGGCATTGTGAGCTTGTTGCTCCATGTTCTTCCACTTGAGGATGAAAACCCTCTTGTGTGGCTTCCTAGAAGGACAAAAACCCTTCTAGTGGTTTTGTTGGAGGACTAAAACCCTTTAACATTGTTTGAGCTTGAGGATTATTGCAGATTTGAAGAAAAAAAAGCATATTCAGATTTTTATTGGCATTGGGCCGCCTTCCCTAGGTGAAGCGACCTACCTTGGAGAGTGGTTTGATGCCCTAGAAGGCATATTATTGATATTTAACTTCATAATCTGATTTGGCATATTTTATAAAGTTGGAATCTTTGTTTTGGTGATTTTTGGCAAGGGTTTACTATTTTTCTTAGCCCTCGGTTTTGGCTAGTCTGCTGCTGATTTTAAATAATTAATTCCAGTTGTGTAAATTGATATTCCATCCATCTTTTGATGTATTTGTGATTCATAAATATTGTCGTGGTGGAATAATTGTTTTGTGGCATTATTCATTGATTTGCTTGGTGAAAAGTGGAATTGAATTTCATAATCAGTTCGCTGCCCTAGTAGATTGCTGATTTCAGATTTATTTCAGTTTACTGATTTTAAATCAGACTTGCTAATATTGGGGTTTGAGCTAATTTCCGTAGTTTTCAGTTTAATCTCCAAAAAGGATATTACAGTTTTCCTCTTTCTCTTGAGCCGCCACTCATAATTTTCTTGTCCAAAATTTGTAATTCATTCCCCATTTCACTTAGCTCCCCAGTCCCACTATTGTGGTTTTGCTTTGCCACAACTTGCGCTTGTACCCCTTCATTTTTTCTCCCTCCACTAACTTTCCTTCTGCCATTTTGTGCTCATGTTCCCTTTGTAACTCCAATTTCCCTTGGGATCCTTTACATCACATTCACTATTGCCGCACTTCTCTTTACCCTTTTGTACCATGCTTCTCACTCACCAGTGCCACCACCACATTTCCCTTCATTCACTTTGAGCTTTTTCTTTCACATTTTTTTGTAATGTCTCCTTTTCTAAATTAAAGATGATTAATAATATTATTTAAGTTGAGTTTGGTCATTTATGATCCTTGGGCAACTTAATATTATTATTAATAAAATAAAAAATATTTTTAAATACTTAAAAGTAAAATTAATGATTTAACTAAGTCAGCCAAATGTAACTTTATGTTATAGTATAAGGCAACTAATAAAAGTGACTTTTAAAGTAAGTCGGCCACCAAAATTAAAAGAGAGGAAAGAGAAGTTATAAAAGAAGGATGAAGGGGTTCATTTGACAATGAATCATTCATCTATCATCTTTATTTTACGAGTTGAGCACTTGTGCTTCTACTTTTAGCTATTGAGGACGGAAACCCTCTTAGTATTCATCACTCGAAGATGAAAACCCTCATATTGATCAGAATTTGGGGACGAAAACGCTCAATTTATGCATTGGTGGCTTCATATGGGGTTCACACTTGGGCTGCAATTCGGAATTTCAGAGCTACATTCAGAATTTTCAGTGCTAGGGTATCAAGGACATATCAGAATTTCAGGGTTTTGAGTATGGAACAGCCACACATTGCTGGGTTTTGTTGAGGTTCTGGGTTTCTAGCTTGGGTGACCCACTTCCGGGTCAATTCCAGCCATTTTTTGAGGTTTTTCTAGAGCTAGGGTTTGTTTAGGCCCTAAATTCTACTTGTGGGTATTCATTGCAACATTTCTTTATTCTTCAATTGTTCCGTACTGTCAGCTGTAATTTCTTCCATTTGTTGTCATAAAATTAATAAAATAAATTCAGTTTGTGGTTGGAAAGATTATTTTCTTTTTCCCTAAATGTTCTACATATATTTCTAAGTGTTCCTAGCTTCTTGGGTGTCTTTGTAACTGAGTTGTTAGATAAATATGTGAAGAAATCAGATTTCTGCACTTTGGCACTAAGGGTTTGCAGTAAAATTCAGGTTGTTGGCCTATTTTTGTGTAATTTCTGGCTGTTGTCATACATATTCAGTTCACTACACTTTGTTGTCATAAATTTCAGTTTAATTTCATTCGGATTTTGTGGCATTTCCGAATATTTCAGATTTAAGCCCGAAAGGGACATTACATTTTTCTTCACACATTTTTCTTCATTGAGCTTCTGTTTCTCTGTTCACCACTGCATTGTTGTAATTGCATTTCTCAAATTCATGTTCCTCGCTAGTCCTACTCCATATACTTCCTCAACTTGTAATTATCCTCCCCCACTTGTTCTTCCACTTGCATTTGAAAAACCTGCATTTCTGTTGTGTACCTTCATCCTCACATGTGTGTTCTCCAATCATGTGTGAAGCAATAAAAACCATGCCAGATAGTTGTTCATGGATCGTTCCTTCAAAGACTTTTCTTGTGCCAAATCAAGCTGCTGCTAACCTTTAAGTACAAGGTTTTAGGAAAAAATATATGCTTAAAGAACTCAATAAATTTATTGAAAAAATAAGATACTTGAGAAAAAAACTAAAATAAGGTTTGATACTACTAAAAGCAAAGCATTGAATACTTTAATTCAAAAAGTAACTATAATATTTTTCATAGAACCTAAAATAGTTAAAGATATTAAGTGTGGATGGACTCAAGTGCAGGTGGAATCTGATTATAAGATCATTGCTAGATGCTAGCTATTCATGGGACTCAGAGGAGCTCAAATTGGTAGATTGCAAGAGAAATAGATAAAATTAAAGGTCTGTAGGCACAATTTCAGACTTTCCAAATCGCACATATTCCTAGACAGAGAAATTAAGTGGTAAATGCATTGGAAAAATTGGGCTCTGGATAATCATGACATAAGCTGCTATGGCAATCCTCCTCTTTGGTGGCCTTAACGGGATCAGGAAGTTATGCAGGGTATTCTAAAACTTGACTATCCTTAATGTGTTCTGATATGTTTATTTTCCTTTCTAGTGCTCTGGATTGGACAAATAGCTTTCAAGCTTGACATCGATTTAATTGTTAAAATATTTCTCCTATGAAATAAAATATTTATCTTTTTAAAAAAAAAACTTAAATATAGTAAAAGAAGGAAAATTATAGTAGAGAGCTTTTTACTTATAGAAAAAAAAATGATGAAAGTATTATGAGTCACCTTACATCTAGTGATCTTTAGGATTAAATACAAATCCAAAGAGATATCAATGGATTATGTGAGCAATCCTTACGTTTATAAAGCCATCACGAAGTTTGATACATCTATGAAAATCCACACGAACTAGTTTTTTGGGCTAACAAAATGGACAAATAGATATTTTTTGATTGAAAGCATGCCATGTATATTCATTAGGGAAATAAAAATAAATACATGCTCCAATTAATAAAAGGGGTGGAAAGTGATCACACCCGAGGTCAAAGTTCACATCAAAACAAAAGCCCAAGAAAGTGCCTCCACAAGTTCTATAATTTCAGATAGGGATTCTAAATTTTTGGGAAAATTTGGTACCTCATTGTTGGAGAGATAGTCATAGATCCACAAGTTTTCATTTAGAAACTAATGGCAAAATTGAGGTGGCCATTAGAACATTGATGGAACTCTTGAAGGGGCATAAAAGGAGACATCCTAAGACTTGGGATAAAAATTTGGAATGTAATCAACATTATTGTAAGAGGACAATTCATTTGTCTATTAATAGATCTCATTTTGAGACATGTTATGACTACTTACCTCCAAGTCTATTTGGCCTTGTGTTAGGTTAGCTACACAGGGAGCATGTAAAGGTAAACTCAAAGGCTCGCATAGTTAGGAAATTCATAGAGAAGTTTGGACAACTACACTTCTTAGTGCAAGAGGGGTTAAAGTAGTGTCAATAAAAGTACAAAGCAGACATGATCAAGCTAGGGTTTAACATATTTGGAGATAAGGAATGATTGTACTTAAACAAAGAGACTCCAAGGTAAAGCTAAAAAGCTTAAACCACTTTGGTATAAACATTTGAGATTCTAGAAGAATTGCACAAGAATGCTTTCAAGGTGGACATGCCTCTATATATGAAGATTTATTCCATTGCAAATGTTGAAAATTTAGGTCTCTTTGAGCCTTTTATGCTAGATAAAGAAGATAGGTATATAACTACCTTCCATTGATCATCTCAATTCTAATCCCCATGAGGAGTTTGGACAAAGAAGTTGTTTTATAGGAGATTTCATGGAGAGGAGTGCAAGAAAAATTGCAAATTGTGTATAATAGACAATTGCCAATCAAAGCGAAGTGGTACTCAAAGGAGAAAGTGGGGAAGAAATTTCCCCATCTAATGAGTTTATAATTTTTTTGGGGACCAAACACCTCCTAATTAAGGAAGTGTGGTCCAAATTGGATCATGAAGTGTAGGCAAAATCAGGTGACTAGGCCACTATACTCAAGAAGGCTAAGTTTGCTGCTTGAGACACTCTCTAATGCTCTTGCTTCTAGGAGTTTTAGTCAAGAATGAAGGAAACAATTGTACAGGGGTCTATAGAGGTAGGGGCGGTATGTAATTGTTGATATATGTAAGCAACTGTTGCGCAACCTACGGTTCCTTTAGGGTGGTTTCACAACCTTTGGGATCATAGTGCAAACAATCGGGTGGAATTGCTATTGCTAGTTTCCCAAGTGGTAGTTTCATCTTGCATAGACATATGGTTTTACACAAAGACAATGAGCAAAAAGACTAACAATTGTAGAGGTTGTCTATTATGCTTTTGGGCTTCTCATGATGTAAAGAAAGTTAAAATATATCTTCATGGGTTATTGCAAGGCATCCCACTGATTCCTAGAAGTTCTTTCTTCTTGGTTGAGGGTCTTAAGAGTTTAAACACGACAAGGAAGTGGAGTTGAGAAAGTTGCATTGTTGTATGTGTGTTTGGGCATGTGTCATTGTAAAATATGTCCATAAAGGCTTCAATTAGAAAATATACTTATAAGGTCATAAGGAGTTAGTGTCTACACATATTGAGTTTTTCCCACATTGGGTTTCTCTAGGGTAATTTTTTTCTTGTTATTTTGTAATGTTTTCTTGCTCTTCTTTGATGCAAATTATTCTGTTGGCTAGATTTTCTACATAGCACAAAACCTAGGCAGTCATGAGATAAATCTCCCTCATTTAACCGGTGAGGCTCCCGTGTCAGATTTGTCAATTTAAGTATGCTACTATCTAAATGGGGTTTTACTTTAACTACTCAGTTCATGAACCATAAGTGAACAGTTCTGCAACAAGTAAGCAGTTGTTTAAAGAAACGAAAAATTATAGAAGAAGGTAATTACATAAACACATAGAAGAAATGGGGAAGATGTGCATCCCAATTAGTAGATGGCAGAACTGATTGCATACACATAGAAAATCCAATAGATATAAACACAAAATTCTAAAACAAAGGCAGCTCTAGATCCAGATCTAAAATAACACAAAGTTTATTAAGAGATCTAAGATTAAAAGCAAGAAACACAGTACACCGTGACACAAAGTTCTCCGGAAACCTGCTCCTTTGTATTCCTTTGCTCTAAGTGGCTCTCAAGGGTTCAACACAGTCTAGAACACAAAATTGCTGCCTACAAATTCTGATTATTAACCCGAAGGTTCTTCTCCTACTTATAGAATGTAGGAGGGAAAGTACAAATGGGAAGTCTAACTGAACTAAAACACAAACAAGTAAATATGACATTTGGCAATCATCCTTCACTAACTTCTCCTTAAGTGACACATGTATCACTTAACTAATAGAATGGTTCCACATGACTTTAAGTAATGGTTGCAAAACCAATAACTTAAAGTTTTACAATTTCATCCGGGAACATAGAAAATAGAAGAAGAAAGAATAGAAGAAGTCATGCCAGCTGTAACATTTATGTTTTCTTTTTGTTCTGATATCGGATATACTTGTCGAACATGTGATTCAGCATTTTTCCATCTGTTTTAGCCACTGCTTCCTTCTCTGTCCTAAACTGCAGCAATCCTTCATTCAACACTTTGATGCACGCCTCCACTTCTTCCAAGCTCGGCCCAAACCTCGCAATATCTGCCTGCAGCGCCACCAGTCTACTAATAGAATTCATTATGAAAGGCTTAGTAGCTTTATCAATTCTTTTTTGTACCATCAGAAGAGACCCTTCCAGGGAATTAGGCACCTTGCTAGGAACGATCCGCACGTATGAAGTAACATCTCCGACCATGTCCTCCTCAGTGAAAGAAATGATACTGTCTGGTAAGGATGATGTCCTACTCTCAAGTGCCTGCATCCTCTTCAGCAAAACTCTGCAGATCTCCAAACGGAAAGATACTGCAAACTCTAGCTGCTTCCCCTTCTCGACTGATCCATCCGGTACAATTTGCTCTGCAACCAATACATCTCCTGGCAGCTTGTTGATCTCTCCCAAAGTACTCAGGTTACTCTCAGCAACTGTGTTCATGTCCATTATGCTCGTCACCAGTTGTTGCAGCTGATTTGCCGCATCATTCATAACCTTTAGGCGGGCTGGCACTTCTCCAAGTTGTACAGAAGCTTGACGAATAATCAAATCCTTCCATTCGTCAATAGCTTTTACTTGATTGCTTGCATCCTCCATTTCCTGCATAAGATGATCACTCACCTGCTCTGAAATGGGCTGAATGGAAGGCTTAGCAACCTTGGCTATGATCTCGCACAACTGAGATACCTGCTTCTGAAGTTCTTCTTTCTCCGCCTTTTCACTGTCAAGCCTAAGGAATAGAGCATCTATCAATGTCTGCGTGTCCTGCTTCAATCCTTCAGTGGTGGCTTGACCGAGGGGTACTTTGGTTATTGTCACATCTTCTGCCGTGAGCTCATCCTCCTTCTTTCCTTCTGCCGGAATTGACATCTTAGCAAACTTCTCTCCCGAATCCTCGATGATCAACCTTGAAGTTACCTTAGCAACTTTAGGCCTTCTGTCTCTTCTGCCTAGATTCTGGAGTAGCTGCAAGTCGTGCTCCTCTAAGTTCATCTCCATTCTCGCTTCTGGAACCAACTGCGAAGCCAACCATTCCGAGAAGTTACTTCTCGGAGAATGAGAAGTCGCTGAGTGCACTACCATCTCCCGCTCTGCATCCTCTCCATCAGAAAGTGCCACAGTGTTATGGCTGCCATCCTCTGAATCATCCAAGGACAAAGCTCTTTCGAACTTTACCATCTGCAACTTCAACATCTCCTTTGGAACAGGTGCTGAACGAAGTGGCTGAGGAGAGAAGATGAATGTCGCCGGATTCAGTAGAGGCATAGAAGTACCCTGCTGCAGTGTAATAGTTGGTGAAGTACTGGGTGCTGGAGAAGTCGGAGCTAAAGCCATGGTCGTAGAATTGATCTTCTCCTTTGATTGAGATCTTCTGTGTACTTTCAACTTCTCGGACCTTCTGTTGTTTTCTCCTTCATGCTTTCGCTTGAGGGAATCTCCTGCGCCGAAGTTTCCCGTGATTTGATTCATCAATGCTTCATCAAGGCAATATCCCTTCGTCAGCAGCCAGTTTGAAGTATTCACCAACACAGCTCCAAATCTTTCTTCAATTGTGCTGGCAGCCTCCTACGTTATCCTGCAGTATGGTTTTATCTCCTCCCATTTGATGGTAAGTGTCAAGTACCACGTTTCCATCATCTTTAAGATCCGCAGGTATCCGCGCTAGTCCAAAGTCGAACACTTGCTTTGCTGATAGCCTGCTGAAATCTCTCTTTCTAACCTCGTACTCACTTTTGCACTTCATCCAGAAATCTTCTAATGAAGGCACATGTGCGTACTCCTGGGAGATTGTCTTCCTGGCTACTCTAAATGGATCGAAGTTCAACCGTGCGGGGAAGAACTCTTGCTCATACTCGGATAACATCAACGTCTCCATACCTCGAGCTCTATGAATGCTATGGCAGTTATAATGTCCGACAGTGATCGGGAAGAAGCCCGTAGACTTGTGCCGTTTTGAATGAAGGTCGTGTATCTCCACAAGTTGCCTGCTCAGGTCCATGGCGATCAATCTATCACTCAGATACCTGGGCATCTTTATTGGTTCTCCAGAAAAGCCCATAACCCTGAGGTATGTGAAATCTGCAAACTGAATAAATAGACTGCCAATCTTGGACACAGCTTCTCATGCTTTCCTTGCTTACCCTGTTGGCCTTCAAGTCTTTGTCTAGCCTGCAAATGAAATTGTAGAAGAAACCATCGTTGACCACTTTGAAATCTTTCTCGCACGCAGGTACAGTAAGCTGTGGGTAGCACTCGAAAATGGGGTCCTTGGAAAGAACACCACATCTATCCAGCTTGGAAAAGACGCCTTGTGAAGCTGCAGCATACACCAAGTAGGAAGTCATTTTGAAGCTGAAAGTACGCTTCACGTTCCGGAGTTGCTCACCAATGTTGTCGCTAATAATTTCCGACCAATTGATTATGGAATCAACCTTGTTGACTTCAATGGTCCTGATGAAAGCATACATCCATGTACGGAAAGTGTAAGCATTCGCCTTGCCATTAATCCTGCATAGCAATTTGACAACATCATCTCCTCCTGCACCAAATGGGATCGTGAAAGAGTTCTTGGGAACTTAGAAGGAGATCTAGGCTTCTTCATGTATCTGCAATTCATTATGCTCACGCAATCAGCTCTATGCTTCTCCCACCTGCTACCGGCATCCTGAATGCTAATGGAAGTCACCACCTTTCGCACTGGAATCTTCAAACAATAATTGATGAACTCTGCGTCCAAACGAATTATTGTCTTTCCCGTAGCATCACGCACTAATCTGGATGAAGGATGGTAAGATCTAGCGCACTCCATAACAAACTCTGGCAACTGGGCTGTGCATGGAAATCCTGCAGCTCGGATAATTCCACTACTTTTAACCGCACGCATGAGTGAAGTCTTTCCCGCTCTGGATTTATCAATCAATTCGGAAAGAGGTTTCGGACCTAGATCTGTGTCTCCTATGTCTGCAAGTTTGGAAGCGATGCATGACTCCATTGTGCTTTCTTTTTCATCTCTCTTCGCCATGGCTTTGTCTATCTTTGTCTGAATAATTCTTTTTCTTCTTACTTGGCTGGATTTCTTCAATACTGGTGCAGATCTGGATATTTCTTCAGATTCGGAGGATATATGCAATGTATTGGACATTGATTAAAGCTCCTTTTCTTTTGTAAAGCACCTGTAATGAATTCCTGCAATTAATTCAGACAAAAATGGCCACCGGAGCATGAATAGTGAATTTTAATTATAAAAATCTGCACTTTTCAAGCCTGTTGCCCCAAAAATTGATGTTTAATTTGCACATAAAGAGAGCATGAATCCTTTCAACAACACCTGAGCACCTGTAACACCTATGCAAACAATTATGCAGACAAAGATCAACCTCCTTCAAAGCATGCGCCAAATTTGGAAGCTTTTAGCCTTGTTTTCACCTTTGTCTGAGCAAAATCCTTCTTCAAATGGGGCGCACTTTTCCTCTTGGCTGCAATTCTTTACCTGTGAATTAAATAATTCACTCTTATGGCAGCCCATGCTTATATAACCCTCACAATTCTATAATTAATAATTGTCCTTCCTATTCCTAGCAATTAATTAATTAAAAATCATGCTTCTCTCTTTAAAAATAGCATGTTTAAGGACAGCCATCCAATAAATTAAATTAATTTAATTTAATCATTCACACTTCACTTCACTTAAGCTTCACAATGTGCCTTGACCATAGCCACTAAAAATAGAATTTAATTTAATGATTTAATGCTTTAAAAATCATTAAATCTATCCTAAATGGGGCACACTTTTTGACATGAAGGGGGCAGCCTTTAAATAAATTAAATTTAATCAGTTTAATTCATTTAATTCTATTTCTTTTATTCCCCTTTGTTTTGTTGAATTTCTTTCAAGCTTGGGCGCCTATTTTAGAAGGAGAAATAATTAATGAAATCCACTTAAAGGTTCCCATCTTCTCACCAAAGGGGGCGCACTTTTTTGCACAATATAATTCTATTTTTAAGAATTTATAACAATGGGATTCTTTACCCTACAAGGCAGGTACAAAATTCCCACCTTGCCTGCTGCTTCTATTTTTCCCATTGCAGCTTGAATCCTTTGTTTTCCAAAAATGCGCCCAACCCCGCAGGGGCTTTTCCGTGCATGACTTCGCTTTTTCCCAGTGATCCAGACCTCCGATGGCGACTTTCTCCGGGCATAACGTGCGTATATGTTCTCCAGCTGCTCCAGGCCAAAAATCGGGCTTACCTGGCAAAGGAATTGTTCTAGAGAAATTTCACAGAAAACGAAACGGGACAACACAAAAACACGAAAAATTGCCAAAAGTCACAAATAAAGCCCAAAACTTATTCCAAGTTAAAACCCTTCTGGTACATAGGAATAGTGACACGTTCGATCATAACAAAGTTAAAACGGAGCGCAAATAGCTTCATATGGGGCTCAAAATAATTGAATACAAATTTCTCGCAGACAAATCTCGACGACAGAATATAACAATTTTGGGCATCTGGGTATTTGGCGAAAAAGGCTAATATGGCTCCTTGGGAATATCTTGACACAATACACGAACTTTCAGGCAATAAAAACACAAAACGACCCATTATTTTAAAAGTACGAAATTTTTTCGGATAGGTTAGTCGTAGATTTCAGGATGAAATCTGGGTGACACCATATTCCTTTTGAGTTTTGGCACATAATAATTTGTTTCTAAACACAAAGAAGACTGCTTTATGCATAATATACAAGAAAACAAGTAAATCATTTAAGTTGTGTTGAGAACAATTAATATTCGAAAACTATTTTCTTCATTATAACTCATAGACATCCAAAACCACTTTCAAACATCTTTGACGTTATATTTATTAAATAAACTTTAAGTATAAGAATATACATTTTAAAGTTGTAAAATGTAAACTTACAAATATAACCAGTGTTCCATGGAGTCTCGAAACTAGGGGACATGTCTCGGAGACAGGGGAACCAAGGGCCTAGGCTTGGGGAAGGCGGGGGGACGACAACACAAATATATATATATATATATATATATATATATATATATGGTACTTGAAAAAATAGTTATAAAAAACGTATAAGGAACACCAAATGAAATTTTGAAATACTAAACACATTGCATTGAACAATGAAAATGCCAAATATTGATATATTAATATTTATATTCAAAATGATGATTGCATTCAAAATTCAAATACGGTTGGCTAGTGCCTCAATGCCTCAAATGAGTCTAATCATCCCCAAAGTCCGTGCCAAACTCTTGAAACGTGTTGAAAACTTGAAACTTAAATGTTTGAGCTATGAAGACTTGACACTTGCTCTAACACTTGTAGTTACTTGTTGCTAATGTTTTCCCTCTTGCTTGCTCTCACTCTTGCTTTCTCTCACTCTTTCTTGTTAATGCTTCCTTTCCTGCTTTGAATTTTTGATAGTAATTTGGAGTGAGGGTTTAAGTTTTTTTTATAGTCTTATTTGGAGTGCTTAGGGGGTGGCTGGGACCCATTGAGAATTAGGGTTAGGGTAGGGGGTCAAAATTTTTAAAACAAAATGATTTAAAAAATCTTTTAGAAAGACGTACGCTACCGAGGATGACTAGGAGTCTCTGGGATAGGTAAAGAGACTTCTTGAAGTCTCCGAGACATCCGCAAGTCCCCAAAATGGGAGGATGTCTCAGAAACGTCCCCTCTCTGAGTAAAACGTTTCGAGGACGTCCCCCTTTGGTTGGTGGTGGTGGGGGGATGTTTCCCTGTTGTCCACAAGTCTCGTAGACGTCCCAAGTCTCAAAGATATCACTTTTGGGGGAGGGGCCGTGTCTCCGTGGAACATTGAATGTAACCCATGGCTGCCAATTGTGATATTGATGCAATTGTCGTTAAACAGTCTAATGAATGATTGTCATGGACCATGTACCCTACAAATCTACACAAACACCCATAGACTCTCACAAGTTAAGATCCATACACAATAAGCTTTTATTTATTAATTCAATGGAGGAAATGACACTCAGACACACAAGATTACAATCTCATTACAGTCTTGAAATATCAAACTCTACAACAATCCCAAAAGAGATTTATAACACATTCTATCCTAGCGAAACTAGCAGGTTTTGCAAGGCTATGCTTGAATCAGTCTTGGCTCCTTTAAAAGGAACGATAACCAGATCGTGCCAAGCCAAGAACACAGATGCTAATCAAACATCACGATCAATAAGATGAAAGTAATTCGCTAGAATAACTTTACATAAACCTTTGCAAACAAATGAGCAGCAATATCATATATTATTATGGAACTCAATGAAATACAATGAGAATGGGCCTTGCTTATATAGGTAAGGAATAACAATCTAAGAACCAGTCAAGGTCGTAGATCAAGCCATAAATCATGGGAAAGTCATCAAAGAACTAGTCAAGTCCATAGATTTATGAGAGAACTAGACATCAAGGATCTAGTCAATACCATAGATCTAGGAAAGAACTAGTCAATACCATAGATCAAGGAAAGAACTATACCTAACAACTAGATAATATCTCCTAATATCTAAATAAATAAAAAGAAATATCCACACACATAAGTGGGTGAGGATAAATACAATAAAATAAATAATGTACCTAGGTGAACATGAGCTAAGGTAAATACCTACTCTAACACCCCCCTCAAGTGAAGCTAGGGGCCAAAATAGAAGTGGCATGTCCACAGTATGAGTCCCGGCAACTAGGCCTGATGAGGTACTCATGTACAATATATCCATGAAGAAATCTCGAACCAAAAGAAGGAAAAAATCTTGCTATAAGGAAAGAGAAAGAAGAAGAAGGAAGATGTTCTCACGAACACCCCCCAAGAACAACTTCCGAAACCCCAAGCATTCCACGCAACTCAAGGTAGCGAGGTGATGCAAAAGGCTTCGTAAAGATGTCTGCAACCTGCTGCTGAGTCGGAAGGTACTCCAAGCAAAGAACTCCATCCTGAATGTGCTGCCGAATGAAGTGGATGTGTATCTCAATATGCTTGGTCCGCTGGTGCTCAACTAGGTTGCGAGAAATGTGAATTGCACTTTGGTTGTCACACCAAAGTACAGTCGGTGAATCCTGTGGGAATCCAAACTCTGTCAATAACTGACGAAGCCAAAGAATCTGCTGACTCGCTGTAACTGCTGCCCTGTACTCTGCCTCTGAAGATGAAAGTGCAATAGCCTGTTGCTTTTTGCACGCCCAAGCAACTGGAGAAGAACCAAGATAGAAAAGATAGCCAGAAGTGGAACGCCTGTCATCAATAGAACCTGCCCAATCTGAATCTGTATACCCAACCAACTGAGTAGAGCCCCTAGTGTAGTGTAGGCCAAAGTGGGAAGTGCCATGCAAATAGCGCAAAATCCTTTTAGCAGCCTGCCAGTGACTACTATGAGGAGAATGTGCAAACCGAGATACAAGCCCTACTGCAAATGAAATATCAGGGCGAGTATGGG
Source organism: Taxus chinensis (assembly GCA_019776745.2). Classification (NCBI taxonomy): domain Eukaryota; kingdom Viridiplantae; phylum Streptophyta; class Pinopsida; order Cupressales; family Taxaceae; genus Taxus; species Taxus chinensis. Next base: position 302,853,761 of record CM034146.1, read on the forward strand.
TCAAGTACATGAGACTCCCAACCAATTGCCTATACAATGTAGGATCACAAAGTGGTGTGGTACATGTGGATGTAAGAGTAACTCCAGACTGAAAAGGAGATGGACTTGGCTTGCAATCAGCCATATCAAAGCGCCTAAGAAGATCATGGGTGTACTTTTGCTGACTCAAATGAATCCCTGAATCTGTCTGAGAAATCTGCAAACCAAGGAAATAATGCAATAGCCCAAGATCTGTCATGTCAAACTGTGTAGAAAGAGCCCTCTGAATACTCTGAATGTGGGAAGAAGAGCTGCCAGTAAGTAACAGATCATCAACATACAAGACAAGTATCACAATATCCTCACCAACATGCTGGAGATACACTGTATGATCAGAATGGCAACGAACAAAACCAGTAGATAGAAGAAAAGAATCCATCTTCTCATACCAAGCCCGAGGGGCTTGTTTGAGACCGTAGAGAGACCTTCGGAGCCTACAAACAAGAGAAGAATCCTGAACAAATCCAGCCGGCTGCTCCATATATATTTCCTCTTGTAGATCTCCATGTAAGAAGGCACTCTTCACGTCCATCTGGTATACGGGCCACCCCTGTGATGTAGAAAATAGCAAGTACAAGGCGTACATAATCCATCTTGGCAACGGGTGCAAAAGTCTCAGAGTAATCAATACCTTCGACTTGTGAAAAACCCTTTGCAACAAGATGAGCCTTATACTTGTCAATGGACCCATCAACGGCATATTTGGTTCGGTATACCCACTTACACCTAACCATCTTTCTTCCTTTAGGAAGAGATACCAAATCCCAAGTATGATTCTTCATCAAAGAAGAATACTCAACTGCCATCGCATCATCCCACTCCTGGTATCCCATGAGCCTTTGAAAAAGACTGTGGATCCTCAGAAACTGCCTGACACAAAAGTCCAGAACCTGTAGAATGTGCGTGATGATGCCTAGTGGGTGGAAGATCCTCTATGAAAGGTGCTGCCTCAGAAACTGTAGTACGAGCCCACTTAGGCATAGTGACAACATCAGTGGGAATAGGATCCTCAATGACATCGATAACCTCCTCATCAATCTCCTCAAAGAAAGGATCCTCAAGATGAGATGATGAAGAAGAAGGAATGGAAGAAGATGAAGAATCATGAGGAGTGAAACGCTCATCAAACTGAACATGTGTTCGAAAAAGAACATCATGTGTATCAGGATCTAAAAGACAATAAGCTCTCATGTCCTCACAATACCCTACAAAGATCAAGGGTTTACTCTTCTTATCCAAAGCTTTCCTTTTCTTCTTTGGCACAAAGGCCCAAGCATGGCTCCCAAAGACTCGAAAAAATGAGACATCTGGCTTAGTGTTGGACCAAGCTTCCTCTGGAGTCAAATGCTCAAGTGCTCTGTGTGGTGTGCGATTCTGAATATAGTTAGCACAATTAACTGCTTCTACCCAATAGATAGGAGGTATATCTCTAGAATGCATCATACAGTTAGCCATTTCCTTCAAAGTTCTATTCTTCCTTTCTGCTAATCCATTCTGTTGTGGAGTATGAGGAACAGAATGCTGGTGAATAATGCCTTTGAGTTTCCAAAAATTTAGAAAACTCATTGCTGAAGTACTCCCCCCCATTATCAGTGCGAAGGTTCTTTATGCTACTAGAAGATTGTTTCTCGACCAAAGCCTTGAAGACTTTGAAGTGTGAAAAAACATCACTTTTGTACTTGAGAAAATAAACCCAAGTACGCCTCGAGAAATTATCAATAAATGTAAGTGCATACTTAGCTCCATTGAAAGATGGGGTAGGAAAAACCATCAAGTCACTATGCACAAGCTCAAGTGGTGAAGAAGCTCTCTTAGACAAATTCTTAGGAAAAAGGATCTTGGTGTTGTTTCCCTAATGCACAACCATGACAAACTCCCTCAAGACAAGAAACTCTAGGAAGACCATCTACCATACCATGAGTGCTCAACTCCTTCAAATATCTGTAATTGAGATGTCCAAATCTTTCATGCCAAAGCTTACTCTCTGAATCTGAATGAGAAACCAATCCTGTCCCTATAGAAGAAGTGTCATCAAAACCCTCAAAGTGATATAGTCTAGAACTATGATCAACAATACCCTGAGCAACAAGTGAATAAGGCTCCAACAAAGTTCTTACTTCTGCCCCATGTGGTGTAAAAGTCACTGTTTTCCCTTGACCAAAATGACAAATTTGATATACAGAAAGCAAATTTGTAGTGATGTTAGGAACATATAGTGCATCTTGGATATTGCCACCATCAAGTTGTATATCACCTTTTCCCTCAACAGAAAGAAAGGAAGAATCTCCAACCTCAATTTTGGAAGTAGAACTCAAACCTAGAGAAACAAAAGACTCCTTGGAAGAAGTCATGTGATGAGAAGCACCAGAATCTATAACCCAATTGTCTACAAGTGGTGACTGAGATCTTCCAACAACATTAAGTGCTTTTCCATGCTGATTAGAAGGAGGTGGAGTGGAGATAGAAATTTTGTGTTTCTTGACTGCATCCTCTAAGGCTTGCATTCGCTTATAACACCTATTTTCTTCATGATTACTACCCCCACAAAAAGAGCATGAACGGCTAGACTTATTCTTGGATTTAGAAGACTCCTTGGGTTTTGAGTTGTTTTCTTTGGGTTTAGGAGCATTTTGAGATGGAGAAGGTGTGGATTTGGTTTTACTGTTTGGTTTTCCCTTGCCCTTAGGATTAGATGCAACTAATGCCTTTTGAGAGGTGGAAGACTCAAGGTGAGATAATTTGGATTCTTCCCTAGTAAGTCTTTCACAAAATGTTTCTAAGTTAGGCATTTTGAAGGTGTCACCTAAGGCATCCATGCTAGAGAAAAAGGTAGAAGCAAAAATTTGGAATGGTCCTCTCAACTTGGATAGAATCAAGTAAACACACTCTTCATCTTTCTTATCTCTTCCACTCCCCTTCAACTGTGTCAACAAATGCTTGAACTTGGTAAGATAGTCTATAATTGTTGGAAAATCTTCAGGATTAAGAGAGGTGATCTCAATTTCAAGTTGCATGGCTCTCATATGATCCACCTTACCAAATAAATCCTCCAATTTCTCCCATATTTTGAAAGGAGAGTCACACTTTTCAAATGAAATAAAATACTGTCACTTACATAAGTTCCTATCAAACCCATACACTCATCAAATTTGCACTGGTACTGAAATTTCTCATATTCTCTAGTGAACACTGGTTGTTCTGAAGAAGTTAAAGCCCATAATCCTTTCCGCTTAATTATTGTTTCTATTCTTGGTTTCCATGTGTGGTAATTATGTGTTGTTAATGGCTCAACATGATCTAATGCAGAAGTAGATAAAGATGCCATCCTCAAAAAATCACCAAAAGAAATGCAAGAACCAAGCAATGCAACAAGACCCCCAAACAATGCAACAAGAGCCCCCCAGATTTTGGCACTTTATAATGAGTGCGTGTTATAATATGACACTTTATAATTATAGTGCGATTCTCAAAATAAATATTTCCAATGGAAAGAGCATAAAAAACTATGCACTTTTGCGAAAAACGACACTCAAAACCGAGTTACCGATCAAAAGATACAAGTTTTTCAATATTATGCTCTACTATTTATTTTAGTTTCCACTAAAATAGAATAAAATGCTCTTGCCTTCACCACACAAATAAAATGAAAGGGGGCTGCGGATCAAGCACCGAAATAGCAAAAAAGTGCGCCGTCATATGCCCGTGGACCCTTGCCAAAAAAGGAAAGAAACGTCTTTGCAAAAAAACCGTTTGTTGCACGTAACCAAGAATGCTAGAACCGCAGAAATTAAAACCCAGATCGGATCTCAAGAAACCCAGCAAAACCTAATTTATTTTTTTCGATTTCCTTTTCCGTACGGCGTGAATCCTGAGGCGAATCCAGTATGTTTCTCTGCACAACAAAAAAACCAAAAAACTGACTACCTCCCGAAATGGTCGAGTTTACAACCGATCTTAGGGTTTTACTGCCTTCCAGAATCCAATGGAAGCCTCTGTTTTGCATAAAAATGCACGCAACAACAAAATACGAGAAAATCCTGAAATATATGAATATATAAAAAATTATTTGCAAAATAAAACTTATAGACGGATGTCAATAGCAATCTCCTGCTCTGATACCATAAAAGGAACGATAACCAGATCGTGCCAAGCCAAGAACACAGATGCTAATCAAACATCACGATTAATAAGATGAAAGTAATTCACCAGAATAACTTTACATAAACCTTTGCAAACAAATGAGCAACAATATCATATATTATTATGGAACTCAATGAAATACAATGAGAATGGGCTTTGCTTATATAGGCAAGGAATAACAATCTAAGAACCAGTCAAGGTCGTAGATCAAGCCATAAATCATGGAAAGAACTAGTCATCAAAGAACTAGTCAAGTCCATAGATTTATGAGAGAACTAGACATCAAGGATCTAGTCAATACCATAGATCTAGGAAATAACTAGTCAATACCATAGATCAAGGAAAGAACTATACCTAACAACTAAAGAATATCTCCTAATATCTAAATAAATAATAAGAAATATCCACACACATAAGTGGGTGAGGATAAATACAATAAAGGTAAATAATGTACCTAGGTGAACATGAGCTAAGGTAAATACCTACTCTAACATCCTTATCCTAGCTTAAGCTCTAGATCAAATTCCCACTCTCTCTGATTCTCGTGCTTCTAGTTAAGCTCCAATTCTCTCTTCTCAAGATCTTGACCCTTCTATTTGTTGGGATCATCAATTGGTGAAAAGATTTTGGTTTACAGGTAACAAGTCCTCGTTGTGCCTATGCATGTGGCAATTGCCCAAAGAAAATGGATCTGGCTTGAAGAAAGTAGATCGGTTTGTAAAAGGCAGATCGAAAAACCAGGTGATGTGACTGTAAGTAGGCGATGAGAATCCTCTAAGTGATTGCACAGGGGCACAATCACGCACCGCGCATAGGGTAGTGCACAAGGTTTCATAAAATATTGCTTCGAAAGGCATTGCGCAGGACTTCCTTCCTTTGTTGCACAAAAATTTTGAACCTTCATGAAAGTCCCTTAATGAGTAACTGCACAGAGCTCAAGATCTTCATGGTTCCACTGCATAAGCCTAAGACATTTGCACACAACTTAGCAAAGAAAAGTCCATTATTGAATAAACAAAATGAAAAGCGCAATGATGCACAAGGCTGCATTAAGATTCTTATTTCTACTCTCAAGTATTTTGGTGATCCAAGATTGCCTATAAACCTGAATGATCCTCCACTTATGCATCATGTCTTATATAAATATAACCTTACTATTCTATAGGATCATATTACATATAGTTTTTTGTAACAAACATCCTTGACCACACAATGAATAGGAAAAAAAACAATTGAAGAAGCATTGGCGTAGGGGCACATTCATAGTGTTGTAGTAACAACTATCTAATAATCAATCAAATATGGAGCAAATTAAAACTTGAGGGATCATGAATTTGAAGAAGCACCAACTAGAGAGAATGAACTCAAAATATACTTAAGTTCTATCTAGTATATTGTTCTAGATTTCAGGACTATAAATTTATAATCCTATCTGAAATGCCAATTTAATAAAATATATGATATAGGCCTTAGCCACCACCTTTCTTAATCATCACTGTCTTATAGAAAACCAAAATAGGGTCGAGCAGAGAAAAAAATGATATAAAACACCAAAATTTGCACTTTTAAACCCACTTTCTATCTTTCGTGTTGTTGGCAAGTTTATTTGTCAGACTTGCTACTACTCATCATGTTTTTGAGTGATTACTTGACCAAATCTTGATAGGGGAGTCATAGGCGAGTTACTTAGTTGGCTTTCCTGACACACAAGTACTTGTGACATGGTCAAGTACTCTTGCCGAGTTTTTGTACTATGGTTCCAATTCTCATGATGCCAAATCAAAACCAACAACTTAAACATGGCGCCAACCTCTGCATAACAATTGCAAAATAAATTTTCTATCTTCCCTTGGCATCTATTCATTTCCTAATTTATACAAATTGTACTAAAAAATGTATTGCTTGCTTGTGAGAGACAAAGCAACACAGTTTTACATTTCTAGAAATTTGCATTGCACAGAACTTTCATATGACCATTATTCTGATTCTTATATCCAAGATTGTACTTATTGTGTGCAAGAATGGTTCTGTTGGCTAGATTTTATACATAGCTAAAACCTAGGCAGTCATGAGATAAATCTCCCTCATTTACCGATGAGGCTCCCGTGTAAGATTTTTGTTAATTATGGATCCTAGTAACTATCTGTGGATTTTACTTTAACTGCAAAGCTCATGAACCATAGCTAAGCAATTCTGCAGCAAGTAAGCAGTTGTAAAGAAATATTTGTAGGAGGGGGAATAGTTGAATACGAGAAGAAGGAAGAAGATGTGTAATCCAACCAATAGTTTATAGAGTTGGTCTCATACACAGATAAAATAAACAAATAGATCTCACAATACAAAATCAAAGGAAAGGAAAGCTTCTAATCTAAATCTTAGACAATGCAAAGTTTATCTAAAGATCTACACAGAAGTAAGAAGCCAATGCACCGTTGACACAAAGTTCTCTGGAAATCCACTTGTTTAATTCCTTAGCTTTCAGAAAAGATATCAAGAGTTTTAGCACAAAGTCTAGAACTCAAGAATGCTGATTACAAATTCTGATCCTCTAACTCGTAGGTTCTTCTTCTATTTATAGTGTATAGAAGGAAATTACAAATAAGAAAGCAATAACTGAACTGACACATGCGAAAGCTATAAAGAAAACAATTGACAATCTTTCCCCTGAAATTTCTCTCTACATGACATGCATCTGAAGACTAAATCAAAGCTTTGCATGTCTGCCACCTATTCTCAATTAAAGAGCTTTTCAGATAACTAAAAGTAATGGCTTTTAACCAATTACTTTAGTTTTACAATTTTGTCCAAGAAAATAACAATAAGAGAGGAAAGGGAAGAAAGAAAATATGCCGGCCGTCATACTCTACATTTTTCTTTGTTATGAAACTAAATATACTTGTCAAACAAGTGACTCAATGTCTTCCCATTTGCCTTAGCAACCGTTTCTTTCTCAGTTTTAAATTGCAACAATCCTCTGAGAAGTTGTTGAATATACAAGGTATGAAGTCATTTTGAAGTTGAATGTCCGCCTCACACTTCGGAGTTGCTCACTGATGATCTCCGCCCAATTAATTATTGAATCAACTTTGTTGGTCTCAATGGTTCTCACAAAGGCATATATCCATGAGCGGAAGTTATTGGTATTAGCTTCCCCATTTATCCTGCAAAGCAATTTGGTGATATCATTAACTTCCTGCACAAGATTGGATCGTGGAAGAGTCCTTGGGAATTTTGATGGTGCTCTAGGCTTCTTCATGTATCTGTATGTTCCCTCTATACCCAAGCAATCTGCTTTATGCAATTTTCCCATCTATTACTAGCATCCTGCATGCTAATTGCAATCACCACTGGCTATGTTGGAAGCTTAAGGCAATAATTAATGAATTGTGCATCCAACCTGATTATTGTCTTCCCTGCAACATCTTGGACTGTCCTAGAAAGAGTATGATAAGACCTTGCACACTCCATAACAAACTCGGGCAATTGAGTTGTGACCGAAAATGCTAAAGCTTGAATAATCCCGCTACTTTTTATTGCCCACATAAGGGATCATCTTCCGGTGGCTTTGGATCTGTCAATCAAATCAGTGATAAGTTCAGGGCCCATGTATATATCATTGATTTCAGTAAGCCTGGAAACAATGCATGATTCTGCTGACCCTTCTCTTTCATCATGCTTTATCATGCCTGGAATAATCTTTGTCTGAGTTCTTTTTCTTTTATTTTTGCCAGAAGATCCTGCAATTGGATCAATTTGTGCAGATCCTGCAATTCCTTCTGATTCGGAAGATATATTCAATGTATCTGACATTGATTTTGACTTCTTTTCACCAATATGAGCACCTGTGATGAATACCTGCAAATGATTCAGACAAATATGGAGTCCATGGCATGAATGCTTAATTTCTATCACCAAAATCTGCTTATAAAGCCTGCTGCCCTAAAATTTGAGACTTTGTTTGCATGCCAAACAAGCTAAAATATTATTTAATTCACCTGGGCACTTATACTAACATGCAGATGCTCTGAATAATAAAAAGAAAGCTTCTCCAACCCTAGGCGCCAAAACTGGAAGCTTCCGGCAATGAAAAATATGCTTTAATGCAAATCACTCCTTCCCTTGGCGCCAAAACTCTCCAGGGCAGTATGCTCCATCAAAAAGAATTAATTGTCTCCTCCTTATGGCGTCCCATGCTTATATAGCTAACTGCATGCTATATTTAATAATTGCTTCTTCCTATTTTTGACAATTATTAATAATAAGTTATGTTTTTTCTCTCAATTTGGGCGCCCAAGTTTGCATGTTTTAGCTTGCTTTTCCATGTAATTCTTTTATTTATTTTTAGCATGCTTCTTTGTCTTCTCTTTGGCTTTCCTTCATGCTTTGACTTTCTTCCTATTTTTGGCGCCAACTTTAGCTAGGAATAATAAAAATAAATATCATTAAATGCATGCACTTATGCCAAGGTGGGTCGCACTTTTTGGCTAGAAGACATGCTAAAAATAAGAAGGCAAAGCAATGGGAATTTTTAGCCTTGCCAGGCAGCTCCAAAAATTCCATCTTTCACTTAAGTGATTTGTCTTTAATGATGGGAAAAAACAACCTTCCAGGCAGGCTTAAATTCCCACCTTCCTTCCACCACCAAAATTGGTATTGGCAGCTTAAAACCTTCTTCCAAAAAGTGCGACTTGCATGAAAAAGAGCTTCTTTCTTCAAAAATGCGACTTGCATGGGTGAATAAAACTTCCTTGATGGGAATTCTTACCCTTCCTGACAGCTCTAAAATTCTCATTGGTACTTTAAGTGATTTATCTTTCATAATGGGAAAAAACAATCTTCCAAGCAGGCACAAAATTCCCACCTTCCTTCTGCCACCAAAATTCCCATTGGCACTTAAGTGATTTGACTTTAATGATGAGAAAAAATAACCTTCCAGGAAGGCTTAAAATTCCATCTTCCTTCCACCACCAAAATTCCCATTGGCAGCTTAAAACCTTCTTTCCAAAAAGTGCGACTAGCATGGAAGAAGCTTATTTCACTTACATCCTTCCTTCTTTGTCAGAAATTAGCACTCCATGATTAATTTCTCTCCTTGTCTGAGGCCATGGATGACTTCCAAAACTTCCAGGCAAATAAACAGGCTATGCAGACCGAATGAACGAATCAAGTGGAATTTAACAGATAGACTGCGGATAAAACTGAAAACAAACACAAAAGAAATAAATAAAAATGAAAAACGTTGCCAGAAGTTGTAGACAATTGCTTTTTAAAATAACTTGCCGGATAGTTGGTTCGTAAAAACTCTTCCCTGGTGAATACCCTACTGAGAGGCGGGAATACTGGCATGAAAATCTTCAACAGGGTTCAACTGCAACACAATTTATTTTAAACAGAACTTTATTTATTTAATAAATAATTAAATAAAATTCTCTCAGACAAAACCCGACGGAGGAATAAAACGAGTTTTAGCATGTGGGTATTTGTCGAAATTGGCTTATATGATTCTCTGGGAGTACTTTAATGTAATGGAGACAATTGTAGGCAATAAAAACACAAAACGACCCATTACCTTGAAAATAACAATTTTTTTAAAGAGGGGTAGTCCCAGATATCAGGGTGAAATCTGGGGACACCAGGTTCAAAACTTCAATGTGCTCCATTTCCACTCTGATTGTTGTTTATGAATGACAACATAAATTCATTTTTTTATAACATATTAGATTCTGCTATTTGGTGTGTTGCCTCCTGGATTGTTTTTGAATTTGGATCAATATGCTCAAGAGAACTAGCATACTTATCTATTATAAAAAATAGCTTATTATCTTGTGTTAAAGCTCAATACTTATAGATTTTCAGATTTGTTCTCTTTATTCTTTTTTCACATGGCTTATACCTTACACTTTTTCACATGCTTTTGTAGTGGAAAGGATCAGATGCTACCAACTCACGAGGAAGCAATACATCTATTGAATAAGTTATCTAATTGTAGAGTCCGCTATTTTAAGGATAGTGGTCACACGCTTTTGTTGGTGAGCACTTATTAATAATAATGTATTTTCAGTATTATTCGGTTTCTTTTAAATAAATATATTTTAATTCTTTGTTACTTTGTGTCAAGTATCATTGGTTTGCAAGAAGGTGTGATAGATTTCTTTTCTCAAACGGACATCTACCATACCTTGTGAACATCCCTTTAGAAGCTCCTTTGAATCGTTTTACAAATAATATGGGGTATATGTAACTTCAATTGAGACATGGTGTTCATCATTCTGCCACTTGTTGCGGTGAACAGACTATGTTATATATTTAAAGAGTGACATGTAAGCAAACAGATCCAAAATATCTTTATGTGTATGTTAGTTTTCAAAAAAGACAATTAAGGGAGTCCCTTCAATGACATTGAACATTTAACGCAGAAAATACTTCAAGCTTAGATGACCTTTTAGAACCCAAAATAAGCAATCAATATGAGCAGCAGTATGATTAGGTAACATCTTTAAAAGAAACAGTTTTAAGGGGTGAAGGAAGGATTAACAAATAAGTTCAAAACTCTAAATATTGGCCTAATTTTGGGCCATTTTGGCAGCAATCTCTACATTTTCCTCACATTTAGACAATAAAAATCTGCTGGTAAACTAACCAAATGAATAAACAACCTCCGCTGAGCAATTCATAACCATTATCACAAGACCATAAAAGATTTTTGTCCTTCTATTTTGAGCATGGCGAGATTGTGGCTTGATTGGATTAGACTTCAGCAATAACTTAACTCCATGTATAAGATGGTGCAAAAATTTAATATTGTTTATGCTAAACAAAAGCAATGGAATTGGGAAGCTTTGGGGATATATGTATCAACATTAAAGAACTAGACAAATTAGCCTCCATTGGGCGAGATTTACTACAGCATGGAGTAAACCCCATTATTGAAGCAGAAGAGGGTGCCTTGCAGGGGCAAATAGATGATTTGCCAATCAAGGAGGAAACTCTTGGATGGAGAAAATATAAATGATATTGATTCAGAGAAAGGATTGGGATACAAAATATAATCATAAATCAACCATAGGCATATGTAACATTCAGTGAATCCCTCAACTTTTTACCAAAAAGGGCAAGTGGCTGGAATAGCCACAAAGATAATGTCATCTGCTTACTTTTATTTTGAGGTTCTACTAGTGGCTGGAATAAGTCAATTACTTGGAAATTGACATTATTTATATTTGCAAATTCATTATGAAATACTATTTGCAAATTCATTATGAAAAATATACAGCTAAATGGCTTCTGCCTGTACTGCAGCAAATAATTCCTACAATCAAGGCTCGCTGTATAGAATGTAATTTTTTTTCAGATAATTAATATCGGCTTAGGAGTGTTTATGTTCACATAATGTAAGCAAATTGCCAAGTCTGTTTCTGAGATAGGCATTTCAAAGGCCTTTGACCAAAGCAATAGGTCATTTATTGATCAAATTTTACGATGCTTTGGTTTAAGAAGCACTGGATCAAATGGTTTTGTAATTGCATTTCTATAGCCACTTTCTTAGTATTATATAATATTTCTTCCGCGGTACAATTGCATTCTTCTTGTAGATTAAAGAAAGGTAATCAATTATCTCCGTTCTTATTTATTAGAATGGCTGAAGTGAGCAGAGCCCTTTAAAGAGCTAAATGTCAGCATAATCTATTTTGGACGAAGTGAAAACCCTTACTGGTAGCAACATTCATTTCACAAGAATCTGTCGTCTATAATCTGTTTTACAACTCTATGACCAAGAATCGTGTCAACAGATCAATCATGAAAATTCTAAGATAATATTTTTTGACACTCCAGCTTAGCAAAGGCTTCATCAGCATATAAGTTGAATCTGAGGCTTTGCTAATGCACAGGCTCTGATTAGTATCATGGAATACCATTACTAGAAAGAACACTCAATAAAGAATAGGGATGAGGTAAAGGGAATATTTTGAAGTGAAACTATAAGTTTCGACAAGTATTTGGTTAACCTATGTGTGATAACTACAACTGATCAAGTCCGTGGTGAAGGCTATCCCATTGTAAATGAGTTTTCTACTTTATATGGTGCAGTCTGTGACTATTATTTCCACTGCACTCAAAGAATTTTATTTGGTAAGGAGCTTTCTTTGAACCATAGTTATCTAAGTCTCAGGGATGGGGGGACAAAGGGATGGGGTTTCAGGGACAGCAAAAAATTGCATCCCTGCTTAACATTGCTTGGGACGTCACCAAAAAATGTTCGGGACGTCACCAAAATCTAGGGGATGCAACCCTGCTCAACATTGCTTTGAACACATAATTCCTTTAATTGTTTGGAAAAAGATAGAAGAGCTGATACGGGTAGGAGGTGAAAATTTGAGATGAACTGCTTACATTAATCAACATCTGCAACAAAATTAGATTGCCTATTTTATCAAAATTGAACAACCTTGTGGAGCATAACAATTTGGGAAAGGTATTTACACGTAAATTGTCTAGAACAACTATTTTATACACCTTCATTGGTTCCTAATAATCCCTTATCCATTTAAAACAAGGTATTCAAATTTTGTAAGCCAACTCATCTTCCAAAAGCAAGAATTGTAGAAAAGCAAGATTTACGAAGATTCCTGGTACTGATTTCAACTTTTCCCTTTTCAATCAACATCCTTTACAGAATCCATACCATGTGTTAAGCAAATTCAGGGACAATTTAGAGTAATCGATCACTTTGTGCACCATCGCATTGTCTAAAGAAACGACACACATTATAAACAATGGTGGAATAGTGAGCTATTTCAGTCAATAGTTTCAGCAAACTTGCCAACCGTCTGTGAATTTTTTTTTACAAGCTGACTATAGTTATGTTATAGGGTGGCATAAGTTATTATGTAATGGAATGAACAAGGGACAACAACTTATTTTTTTATATTTTTTTTATATTGCAACATCATCTGCAAAACAATATATGTCCACATGGGACACTCTGATGAAAAACATCCAAAACAGACCCAAGATAATTGACGACAAAAAACCAATTACAACATTGTTAAATAAATAGTCTTAGAGTAATCACATCAAGAAGTTACAAGAAATCTGGCAGGAGGCAACCATGTAAAAAGGCATGATTAAAACTCAAGAATTTTCTTCTTCATTTATCATAGTAGGCTCAGTCGCCACAGGTCCCAAATTTGAGCAAAGCTTCTAGATCAAATTGGTCCCTTTTTTAAGCACAAGTCCCTGCCTTTCCTCACCATCCGCTTTCATTTTTGTTTCCATGTTGCCACTGTCAGTCCTTTATCTTTGTCACCCACCATTGCTTTATGTCTCATTTTTTCTTTTATTCTCATCAATTTTTTTAACAATTTCCTTTAAAGCTTCCAAAATTCCCTAGACTTTAGAGTCAATAAGGACTTCCAGCCACCTGAAGCATTTGTCACGGAGCTGTTAGGAGTAACACCACTGCTGCTATCATCTGAAGTATTCTCTTCCTCAGGCATTTTTCTAAGGAATTTTGCAGGACATTGAATAAGGTCTTATCCCTGTGCACTGTCAAAAGCTCATCTTCTGAGTTGGTTTCTTGTTCTTCAACTAACTGAGGGTCCACAAGTGTGCATTGGTCAAAGTACAAGTCTTTGATCAAACTCCACTCATACTCCGAAATTGTTACAAAGGTAGCAGTAGGAAGAAGAGTGCCAGTTTGGGGAGGGACTAAATCTTGGGTAGCCACCTGGGCCAATGATATGTTCAGCAATAAGTTTTAGCAAACCTGTTTTCAAGAACTTTTCAAGCTAATCCTTTGGAAAATTTAGCTACCTGCACATGCAAATTTAGAGATACCTGCACATGCATAATAACAAGTAGTATATACAAGTAAATGCATACTACTCATTATTTGACCACAAAAGATAAAACACTTCAAATGCTTTTTATTCATGAAAGTTCCAAAACATTCAACATGCTTAAATTTTCATATGTGCATGATTATAATTTAGGTTCTAGAATATATCATTTAGATTTTCCTCAAGTACTGCTGAAACAAAAGTATCTTATATTTTTTTTTTTGTGTTTAAAAAACAAAAGCACTGCTGAAACGGTACATAATGTCTCAGGTACGGCCTTGTACTCGGGATTGATTTGGAGTTTTGGAAATGTTTCAGGCAAGTACCAGGACCAGTATTAGTACCCGATATGTCAGTGCGCGGGTATGCTACGTTGGTTGGTGTTTCCATGTATCCGAGGTCGTAAGTTTAGCATATGATGTACTAATCCGGGATGTCTGGATAGGACTCCTTGATACTCTTTCTGCTACAATGATGACAAAATTACAATAATCTATCTATCTCATGCCATTCCTCTCAGAAATGTGAAAAAAGAAATTGATGGATGTGGATATTCATATTTTAACTACATTTAAGGAATTCTATTTAAAATGGCCAACAAATCCCTACCCTTACAATATCCTAAATTGAATATGGGAGATAATCCCAACATTTCTTCCTGGACTGTATATAGAGAGAGAGTGCAGGACTTTCAGATACCAAGAGGAGTTTAAATGTTATTTTCAAGACTCTATGGATAAATATTCATTAGACAAGGATAAATAATTCAAGGGAATCAACTACTTCCTCTAGTTCAAGAGAAACAACCTTATAGTAATTTTAGAAATTACAATGAAAATACATATGATCAACAATTTTCATTTAATTCAATAATGCACATTAATATAAAACATAACAAATCATGCACGTTGCTAGTTCAAAGTTGGAGTTTTCATCGCTCTTGCTGTCATCATTAACAAATCATATCTGCTCTATACTAACTGATCCTATATCTGATCTCCCCCTAGACTGTTTGGATTGCTTGGTGTTGGCTATATTTTATGCACAATGTAAAACCTAGGCAGTCATGAGATAAATCTCCTTCATTTAACGATGAAGCTCCCTTGTAAGATGTTTATCTATTTGCAGTGGTGAATCCTAATAACTACTTTCAGGGGTTTTACTTTAATGCCCTCAACTCGTGATCCACAGCTGGGTAATTGGGCAGCAAGTAAGTAGTTGTGATGGGAATATTTGTAGAAGGGAGAAAAATAGAAGTAGGGAAAGAAGAAAGGAAGATGTGTTGACTCAACCAATAGTTATCAAAGTTGGTTTCATCCACACAAATTAAAAAAACAGATAAAAATCACAACATTCAGCAGTAAGGGAAAGAAACAACTTCTAACCTAGATCTAAGATAACACAAAGTTTATCTAAAACCTTAAATAGAAGCGATGAACAAAACACCGTAGACACAAAGTTCTCCGAAAATCCACCTTTTATTCAATCCCCCAATTTTCACTGAAATCACACCAAGGGTTTCAGCACAAATTCTGAAAACTCAAGAGTGCTTTGCTAAACAAATTCTGATAAACAAATTGTGATGATTGATCTTTTCAATCTTGATCTTTTCGATAATTTAACCCGTAGGCTCTTCCTCTATTTATAGTGCATAGAGGACAGTTACAAATAAGAAACTCTCAATGAACTGTTGCATGTGGAAGCCGTAAAGGAAACAATTGGCAGTATTTCCCCTAGAATTCCTCTTTGCATGATATGCATGCCTTACAACTGAAAACAAAACCTTCTATTTTGCATGTCTGCCACCTATTTCCAAGTAATTGACTTATTCTAGTAACTTGAAGTAACGGCTTTTAAATTTTTAAGAGAGAAAAAGAGAAAAAAAGTTATTCCAGCTGCAACACTCTCAGTTTTGTTCTTCTTTCATATTTTGCATGCTGATCCAATATGTATTGTACCTCTGCCTCATCCACTTTAGCAATGAATAACATGAAAGATATCTCTGTCTTAAACCTGAGAAGCTCTTTCTCCCACATTTTGACTCTTTTCCTTTGATTCTCACCAAACTGGATCTGACATCATTGTAGATTTTTACCAACTTCTTCAACTGGATTACCTGTGAGAGGAGTAATAATTCCATCTATTTCCCATGACTATGATTTGCTTGCGGGTGTTGCCCTTGACCTGTCTTCCCCTCTTGTCTTTGAAGCTTTTGCAGTTCTTCTCAAGTATGTGCAGGAGTGAAATGCTTGCCGTAAACAGGTAAGACAAAACTCATCACCCTTTTATTTTTAATTGCATATGAGAAATTTTGAATTCTGGAAATCACTCTGGGTGAAGGCAAATATAAATAGATTCAATGTGGGCTTCAACTGGAAGATTGGGAGCACATGCATGTGCTTTTGAAGGGATTTTGTATGCAATTTACATGAGCTGCGTTGAAACTCAAGATAAAGGATTTTGCGTTAAATGATTCTGCTTTAGCTCTTCACAACAATTGCATGGATTTTAGAAAGGGTGACTTCGTGGATTTGTATGAAGGCAAGCAACTTCTAAAAATTTCATGGATTTTCACAAGGGAAGGTAGCTTATAAATAAAAGACTAAGTCCTCCAAATCCATGCAATTTGGCTTTAATGACTGGCATTGAAACTCATGAGGGAAAGCATTGTGGATTTTAGAAAGGGGCAACAGGCTTTGCAAAATAGAACATAAGACATGAAGAATCCATGATTTGGCTCTAGACTTCTCCCTTTAAAAATTGCGTTGAAATTGGTGAAGGTAGCTGGAAATCACGACTTGCACTTGGAAACTTCTTCTAAAATTTGCGTGGAAATTAGAAGATGAAGGCATCGTGAAAATTGAAGATGGAGGGCAGCTATCATTTCCACGATTTTAACTTAAAGTTCTTACCAAAGGCTTGCTTGGAAATCAATGTGGAAGGGCAGCTAACATCAACGACTTGCATGGGCTTTTTCTCCTAACACCTGTGTGGAAATCCATAAGCCAAAGTGGTGTCCCCCAAATTTCATTCTGAAATCTGCGACTACCCTATCTGAAATTTTTTCGTACTTTTAAAATAATGGGTCGTTTTGTGTTTTTATTGCCTGAAAGTTCTTGTATTGCGTCAAGATATTCCCAAAGAGCCATATTCGCTTTTTTTGCCAAATACCCAGATGCCCAAAATTGTTATATTTTGTTGTCGGGATTTGTCTGCGGGAAATTTGTATTTAATTATTTTGAGCTCCGTTTGAGGCAAATTGTGCTCCGGTTTAACCCTGTTGTGATTGTACATGTCATTATTCCCATATACCAGTAGGTTTTTAACCAGGAATGCATTCTGGGCTTTATTTGCAACTTCTGGCAACGTTTTGTGTTTTTTGTGTTTTTCCGTTTCGTTTTCTGTGAAATTTCTTTGGATCAATTCCTTTGCCGGTTTGGCCTGATTCTTGGCCTGGAGTATCTGGAGATCACATACGCACGTTGTACCAGAAGGAATTCGCCATTGGAGGTCTGGTTCTTTGGGAAAAGACGAAGTCGTGCACCAAAAAGCCTCTTTTGGGCTGGCTGCATTTTTGGAAAAAGAGGGTTTGAAGTGGATCATGGGATTTTTGGAAGCAGCAGACAGGTGAAAATTTTGTACCTGCCTAGTAGGGTACTTTTTCCCATGGAAGCAACGTCACTTAAGTCACAATGGGAAAATTGGAGGTAGCAGGCAGGCGAGAATTTCTTACCTGACTTGCAGGGTAAAAATTCCCATTGTGAAATAAAAGAAAAATCACTTAAGGCATTGATGGGATTTTCTTACCTGCCTTGTAGGGTAAATAATCTCATTATGAAAGTCGAACAGCTTAAGTGGATCATGGGATTTTTGGTCGCAGCAGGCAGGTGGGATTTTTATACCTGCCTTGCAGGGTATTTTTTCCCATGAAGGCAAAGTCACTTAAGTTATGATGGGAAAATTAGAGGCAGCAGGCAGGCGGAAATTTCTTACCTGCCTTGCAGGGTAAAAATTCCCATTGTGGAATAAAAGAAAAACAACTTAAGTGAATCATGGGATTTTATTGCCTTCCTGTCAGGGTAAATAATCCCATTATGAAAGTAAAATGACTTAAGTGAATCATGGGATTTTCAGGGCTGCCTTGCAAGGTAAATAATCCCATTGTCATGTGACTTTTAAAAATAGAAATTCCTTATTCCAAAAAGTGTGACCCAGCTTGGGTGAATAATAATGCATTAAATAAATATTTGTTAATATTTATTCACCCAATTTTGGCGCCCAGGCTTGTGGAAAAGTCAACAAAGGGAAGTGGACAAAAAGAATTTAAAAATAGAATTCCAAAATTAAATAAATTTAATTTATTTAATGCAGCCCCATTTGGGAGAGAAATAATACTTTTTAAAGTATTAAATGATTAAATTAATTCCTATTTTCAGTGGCTAAGGTCAAAGCATACTGTGAGGCTTGAGTTAACTGGAAGCAAAAGTCTAAAATTAAATAAATTTAATTTATTTAATGGCAGCCATGAGCATGCACAAAATAGGCGCCCCATTTGAAGAGTGAAGCTTATTAATTAATTAATTAATTGCCAGGAATAGGAAAGACATTAATTAATTATAGAATGGTGAAGATTATATAAGCAGGCGCTGCCATATGGATGAATTAATTAATTCACAGGTAGAGAAGTGCAGCCCAGAGGAAAAGTGGGCCCCATTTGGAGAGGATTTTTGCTCAGAAGGTGAAATTAGTGCTGAAAGCTTCCAATTTTGGCGCACAGGTTGAAGGAGGTTGATTTGTGTCTGGATAATTGTGTGCATAAGTAATACAGGTGATTAGGTGAAGTTGGTAAAATTCATGCTTGCTTTGCATGCAAATAAAACATCAAATTTTGGGGCAGCAGACTTGAATTATGCAGATTTTTATGATTAAAATCCACTGTTCATGTTCCGGTTGCCATCTTTGTCTGAATTAATTGCAAGAATTCATTATAGGTGCTTTATAAGAGAAAGGGAGCTTAAATCAATGTCCAATACATTGAACATATCCTCTGAATCTGAAGAATTATCCAGATCTGCACCAGTTTTGAAGAATTCCGGCCGAATAAGGAGAAAAAGAATTGTTCAGAAAAAGATAGACACAAATATTGCCATGGCAAAGCGGGATGAAAGGGAAGGATCAACAGAATCATGCAATAGCTTCCAGATTTGCTGAAGTCAACAGATCCAGATCCATCTTGTTTCCAGATCCAGTTTGAATCAGCTGCATGCAGAATATGAAAAAGGACAAGACTGCAGCTTTCCTCTTTCTTCTTCTTTCTCTTATTTCCTCCGACAAAATAATTGAGCGATCAATTAAATTATACAACTTAAGTGATTGGTTTAAAAGACATTACTTGAAGAAGTCAACTACTTGGAGATAGGTGGCAGACGTGCAAAATAGACAGTTCTATTTTCAGTTGCAAATCATGCATGTCATGCAAAGAGGAATTCCAGAAGGGAGATTTCCAGTTGTTTCCTTTCCGACTTCCACATGTGC
Source organism: Taxus chinensis (assembly GCA_019776745.2). Classification (NCBI taxonomy): domain Eukaryota; kingdom Viridiplantae; phylum Streptophyta; class Pinopsida; order Cupressales; family Taxaceae; genus Taxus; species Taxus chinensis. Next base: position 302,873,314 of record CM034146.1, read on the forward strand.
CAGTTCAACTAAAAGCTTCTGACTTGTAATTGCCTCTTTACATTCTATAAGTAAAGGAAGAACCTTCGAGTTAAAGATCAGAATTTGTAAGCAGCAACCTTGTGTTCCAGACTTTGTGCTGAAACCCTTGAGAGCCAGTTGAAGCAAAGGAATATACAGGAGCAGATTTCCAGAGAACTTTGTGTCACGGTGTATTGTGTCTCTTGCTTTTTATCTTAGATCTTTTAGTAAACTTTGTGTTATTTTAGATCTAGATCTAGAGCTACCTTTGCTTAGAATTCTGTGTTTATATCTATTGGTTTCTTCTATGTGCGTACAATCAACTTTGCTATCTATTGATTGGGATGCGCATTTTCTTCATTTCTTCTCGGTGTTGATATAATTCCTTTTCCCTTTTTCTATAAATATTTCCTTAAACAACTGCTTACTTGCTGCAGAACTGTTCAGCTATGGTTCATGAACTGAGTAGTTAAAGTAAAACCCCATATAGATATTAGCATACTTTAATTGACAAATCTGACACGGGAGCCTCAACGGTAAATGAGGGAGATTTATCTCATGATTGCCTAGGTTTTGTGCTATGCAGAAAATCTAGCCAACACAAAGCAACATGAAAGTAAGACAAGGAAGACAACTTCAATAATCACGACTTGCACTTGAGTTTTGCGTAAAAGTTGGATTTGGAAGGCAACTAAACTTCACGACTTGTATTGCAAACTTCCTCTAATATTTGCGTGAAAACATAAAGGAGAAGGCAACGTGAAAAATAGAAGTGGAGGGCAGTTCTAAAAATCACAACTTACTAAGTGATTTTGCTTTGAGTTTGTGTAGAAATTAAAAGCGGAAGGCAACGTAAAAATTAGAGGCAGTAGGCAGCTTGTAGAAACTACGACTTGCATTAAGTAATTGCCCCTTGGAAAATTGCGCTAAAACAAGAAGCAACTGCTTCTAATTTCCACGACAACTTTAAGTGATTGCCCCTCCATTAAAATTGCGCTAAAACATGGAAGAATGACTGCTCCAAATCCACGATTTGCCTTGGGTATCTTTGCCTTGTGTTTCTAATACACAGAATTGCGTTGAAATTAGAAGACTTTGGCTGCTAGACACCACGAGTTAGTATTGAAAAACCACGATTTGCACCAGAAGACTCTGCTTTGATCCTTTATGCAATTGCCCGAGTGATTTTGCCCGTTGAATCCAGAATGCTGCTTTTTCTTCCTTTGCCATGGCTGCTCTGCAAACAGAAGACAATATTTTCCAGATCCATGATTTGCTCGATCATTTATCTTGAATTTAACCTCAGACAAGGCAAAAATCTTGAGCTCTGGTCACCTTCAAAAACAAGCTTTGGCAGACAAATTAATTGACAATTTAAAAATACTAGATAGCTTTTCAAAACCCTGGGCCCGGGAAAAGGTCTGACAGGAAGAAAGAATAGGCTACGGGGATTGCCAAACGGGAAAATGAAGAAAGTCCAATATCAAAACACAAGAAATAATATAAAAACAAAACCTGAAAAAAGTTGTGGGCAATTGCTCAAAAAAATTCTCCAATTAGCTAGTCTGCAAAAATTCTTCCCCTTGGGTGAATGTTCTGCGGTAATAATGATGGGGTGAAGTGCTTTATATAACCCAAATTTCTTAGTTTTAGCTCAACCTATTTTTAAAATAACTTTATTTATTTAATATAAAAATAAATAAAACGCTTTCAGAAAAAGCCTGGTGAAGAAATTGAGTGAGTTTTTGCATGTGGGTATTTAACGAACTTGGCTTAATAACTCCCTGGGAATACCTTTGAGCAACGCGAGCAACCACAGGGAAAACAAAACACAAAAACGATCCGTTACTTAAAAAAAACAAAAAATTTAAAAAGGGGTAGTCCCAGATTTCAGGATGAAATCTTGGGGACACCACTTGGTCTTCAGTTTTGTCTCCCGTGGAGACCATGGCCTCCTCCCAAGGTGCTGAAATGCCTAGCCAAAACCCAAATTTCAGATCTGCTATTTCCCAAGAACTAAATCACCCAAGCAAAGAAGAGATTCATAATTCTATCAAGTATCATGCTCAAGAACTATCAGAAGTCCAATTTTTCCCACAAAAAGGAAAATGGTTTTCATCTCCGCATGGCACGAAAAATCTCCTTCTCAATGGATGAAATGAAGAATATGATTTGGTTATTCATAGAAACGGCACTAATCTCCAAGTTTATGGGATCTTTTCTAGGACCTAAAATGTTGCAACTGTGGATTTGTGAGAGCTGGAAACCATCTAGGTCTATAGATGTTCTTATGATGCCCAAGGGTATTTTATGAGAATTTTTTGCAGAAGCAAGAAAGAGACCAACCCTTCCAAGAAGGCCCATGGTTCATGAAGAAATTTGGATTATTCATGAAGCACTGATCCTCCAATTTCAACCCCAAAGATGATCTTCCTAGCACAATGTTGGTATATAGGTTAGGATCCCTCTTCTCCCCAGCGAACATTGGCAAAAGTAAGCTCCGAGGAAAATAGGAGCTATCATAGAGTACATCACATCCCTAGGAGTGCTCAACTATGCTAAGGTTTGTGTAAATATAGAACTGGAACAACCTTTGCCCGATAGGATATTGTTGGAGAAGAGAGGCATTGAATGGAAACAACCAGAAGATTAAAAAAAGTTCAATTCAGATGTCAAACTTGACATTAACATGGGCATCTGGAAGGTGTTTTCCTGCTGAATACTGCCAAATTCCAACAAGAGGAGCAAGGAAACCCTCCTACACAGTCAACAAAGCAGAAAAACTCAAATGAACACATGGAAGTGTAACAAACACATAATCAAAAACTAACCATTAGGGACAATCAAATGAAGGCTCTAAAACCAGAGGACAAATTCCAACGAGCTTATGCAAGAAAAGGAAAATTTCATGCAGATCAGTTAAAACAAATCGCTTACGTTAATCCATTTGATATTCTAGCCGTAGCAGGTCTGGAATATATGGCTAGCACTCATGATCCATCAAATAACGACAATTTGTTCTTACAACTTACAAGAGCAAGTTGCATTCATGGATACACAAAAGTAACAAGTACTAGATCTGAAAAAAAAAGAAAAGAGGCCGACGAAGGAAAGCTTAACAACATTCCCAAGAGGACCTTGTCTCGACAAATCTGTAAATCTGGGAGTTCTCAATACCATCTCGGATAAAGAAAAAGACAGCTTTCAGTTATACACTGATGAGTCGATACCTACAATTCCTCAAAGGAGATCCCGCGATAGACTAGTGCAGGTATGGGAGCCAAAACACCTCCCCAGAACTGAACCTATTGAGGCAAACACCTCAATCCCTACACAATCATCATAATGATATTTCTCTTGGAATTCTAGAGGGATATATACACCCAATAAGCGTCTCCTTTTGAAGAAATTAATCAAGGAAGAAAACAATTGATATGATCCTCACTCAGGAAACTACCAGAGCACATAATCTTTGCATAATAAACTATTCTTCAATTTGGGGTCCAAAAACTGCTTATTTCTGTAGTATTACAAAGGTAAAATTTCAATGAGACCTTATGGTGTATGTAGGTCATTGCCACACCACATTAACATGTGGTGTTGTTTGAAGTATGTTCTCTCACGAACCACAGGAAAATTTCATATCGGATAATATTTAAATCCGTCTGTATTGAAATAATCAAATTCTTTGTTTAAACTATATCAAATCCTGGAAAGAATAGGAGAAATTCATGCTTATGGGAGAATTTAACTCAATAAAAACCCAAGATGAAAAAAGGGAGTTGATGGATTCAATCCTAGGACAAGAAGTGCTCTAGTTGACCTAGTAGGAAGTAGTGGGTTAATCGACATGGACTTTTACGAGGAACCTTCACCTGGAAAAACTGTAGGAAATGAACAAATTATAATGTGGAAAATATGGACTAAATACTAATCTCTCCTAACTGGATCTCATCCATTCTTCAACTGCTTGTGTGGGTTACAATATCACACTCTGATAATTGGCCCACAGTGATAGATATCTTGTCAGCTCTCAACTTGAAGAAAATGCAGTTCAGATTTGAGACTATGTGGCTTACTCACTCAAACTTCTCCGGCAAAGTACAACATAGTAGGAAAGATACCTTATCAGTGGTCATGCCATGTTCAGATTTGTTTCCAAACTCTCTATTCTAAATGCCACAAAACTCGTCCTAATTCCCAAGGTGTCTCAGTGGACTCAATGGATCAATATAGGTCCATTGCTTTGTGCAACATGATTTAGAAAATTATCTCAAATTTCATAGCTCGAAGACTAAAGTGTCTGATCCCACGGGTTATATCTGACAACCAATGGACTTTTGTCACATGGCATCAAATAGCAGATAATATCATTTCTGTGCAAGAATTAATCCACTCTACTAAGCATCAAGACAGGATAGGTATTATCCTCAAACTTGATATGTCAAAAACCTTTGATTGATGCACCTGGGAGCTCATCACAATGGCCACAGAAGCTTTTGGATTCAGTAATCAAGTGGTGAAGTGCATAGAGAGCTGCTTCTCAACGATCTCTTATTCATCCATTTCAAACAATGGGAATAAAGGTGATTTTTTAAAAAGGGGATACCCTCAGTCGCTACTTGTTCTTTCTCATGCATAAAAATCTACTCCGCCCATTACATGTGATGAAAGAGGAAGGCAAAACTCATGGATTGCTTGTTGTTGGAAAACACCATTCGTGTTACCAATTTTTTGATGACGCTAACCTATTCTCCACTCAAGGATAAACTATACTGAAAATATTAGTACAGCTTCACAATAGGATCAACTTGTCTCAGGGAAGATGATTAATGGGAGGAAATCAACAGTTATATTTGCCAATATCCCGCAAAGAAGGAAACAGAACATCCTCTGACTGATGGGGCTCCAAGAAGGAAGAATGTGAATGGCATATCTTGGATTTCCAATACAGTAGAAGTCCAATTCTGCACTATGGGAGAAAATTAAAAAAAGAATGGAAATCGAATAATCACACTGGATCAGCAAATGGCTTACATTTTTAGGAAGAACACGGTTGATCTGAGACAATTTGCAAGCAGTTCCTGTGAATCTAATCACTTCTCTCAATCCTTTCCTCTGTGGAAGAGGAAATAGTATCAATCCACAGAAAATTCAAGATTCTAACAACTGATCAGCTACAAAAGAGGGCATGGATTGGGTCCCGGTCAATCATATGCCCAAACTGCTGACAAGTGGAAAGAATAGTGGACTTCTGTTCTTGAAATGTTCTTGTGCACAAGTAGTCTGGAATGATTTAGCAAACTACCACAGTAAAAATCTGAAATGTCAGTGAATTGTCAGTATGTTGTACTTATGGAGAGCAATGAAATCCAACATGGATAAATGCGAAAGCTTTGTTTTTAGCTACAATTGCCACCATTCTCTGTAAACCTGCTATTAAAATTGATCTCTCCTAAATTCAGTGTTACCTAAGACTCCGGGACGACAATTTTTTTCTAAATTTTGGGGATGGCAGGGAGACCGCTGACTAAAAAAAATATAAATATTTAAAATATAAAAATATAGTGACTAAACTATATAAATAAGCTGAGATAAAACCATTTGAGATTTAAATAAGTTGTAATTTTAAATCATAAATATCAAATACATTTAAATTATTACTTATTAGTTAGAAATATAGTTATACATAATTTAATAATACCATTTCAATTTTCAATTTGAGACTTAAAATTAAATAAGCTGAAATAAAATTTAAATTAGAAAACCATTGTGATTGATCAAGTGACAATAGTTGATCTTCATATCATTAATCCCAAATTCAAATACACCAACAATTGTCAATATTGCAAAAAGAAGAGGACAAGTTTCAGCCTAAAAATCAGAATCAACATCCATGAACTCCTCGCTGGAACTATTATACTTGTCCTCAAAGGAAAGCCCAATCAATCCCCGTTGTATAGTATTGTCCTCTTCTACTTGCCTTTGCTCCTCGGGATCTTCATCCCATAGTAATGCTGGGGTCTTCTTGTATTCAGTTGTCTTGTGATCCATAAGACACAAAACACTGTGTACAACTACAAGCTTCTCCACTCTCGCAGAAGTACGTCTATTCCTCTTCACAGAGTGGCTCCAACCATATGTAGACCAATTCCTCTTAGAGGCGAAGGAGCTAGAAACCTAGGAAAGGAAGCGAATTGCAAGTGTTCGCAGCAGTCTTGGACGCCCTTACAATTGCCACTAACTCACTGGCTTGTCATGTGCCAATGTTACCCTATCCATATTTGTTGAAGTTTTGTACCCATCAAATTCAATGAAGTTGAGCCACTCCAACTTGATATGCGAAGCCTCTTGTGGACTATACATTTTAATAAAGGTCTTCATAAGGCCCTTCTTCACCTCATCGTCATCCAAAGGAAATAGTCAACCTGGCCTCTCCACATACCATTTGGGATTCGGTGCATACACAACCATATGAAGCGAGGTGTTCAACTTATCCCATTTATGTTGAATGATGGGTTGAATATGCTCATTATAGAACTCCAAAGTGTAGTGCGTCACCCGAATATCTGCCTTCATTTGTCCAAGCATGCTGTCAGTGCACTCATAGATCTCACCAAGATTAGGGTTGTTAGAATCCCCATATTTGATGACGCTAAAAAATGGAGTTATAATTGATGTGATGTATTTTACATCAACCCAAAATGCTTCCCTCAACACCACTTCCTTCACCTTCTTCCCTTGTTCTGTCTTGGACTCATGCCACCTAGTCCAATCCTATGTCATAATCATAATTTGTAGGGGCTCCTGCAATTCAAGCATCCTCTCCAAAAAAATAAAATAGGATGCAAAATGGGTGTCAACTAGTTTTAGGAATTCCTTTGAAAAATTTCAAAAGAGTGTCAATGATGTGTGGTGATTACATATGACCTTCTGCACGTCCTTGGCCTCATTCACTATCTTGTTGAGCCACTGAATCTTCCCTATTCCTTTTAGTGCATTGTTCATGTCATACACGCAACACGAGGTCCAATAAATATGATTGTAGGCACTTTACACTAGCTTGCCTACTGCTCTACACACATAAGTTGCATTTGTGATGACTTGTACAACATTTGGAGGTCCAACCTCCGCAATAACATCCTTCAAAATTTGAAATTGGAACTTAGCATCTTTCCGCTTCCTAGAACAATCAATTGCTCTCCAGAAATACAGTCTTTCTCTGCAAGAGACAATGATATTGATGAGAAAACATTGTCTAATATCTGTCCACCCATCCATGATAATGCTGCATCCATGTGACACCCATGTGACCTTCATCTCCTCTATCAATAGATTAACCTTGGAATAGTTTCTATCGAAGATTGTTGTCCTTAGTTTGGTGTCTCCAGGAGGCACATAACTTGTACCTACTTTTGCTAGCTTGGCCATAGCCTACTTGTAATAAGGAGAGCGAGCGACATGAAATGAGATCCTAGTAGCATAGAAAAATTTCTCGATAGCATCATTCGCTTTGTAATGTCCCCTTTTTTGATATGAGAGCCTAATTATGGAATTCTTGTCATTCCCTTTTCGTGGCAACGAAGTTGGATGAGATAGCAAAAGAATTGGGTTCTCATTGCATCTTTCTTTTCTAATTTTTGATGTTTCTTTTTTGTGTTTTCTTCATTTTAGTAGGTCGGATGGCTTTAAGGATTTTTAAGGCCAAATAAAAGATTAAATAAGCCCAAAAGGAGGTCGGCCATGGATGTTTGGTATTTGGCTTCATTTGTGAACATCTACTTTGGCAAATTTATTCTAAATTGATCTTTTGGCTGACTGCTCTTAGTTCTCTCCACTTTTGGGCGAAAATCCAATTGTGTGGTTCTTTCTAAGGACTAAAAACCCTTCTTGTGGCTGGTTGGGGGACGGAAATCCTTCATCCTTGATTGAAGTGAAGTCATCTTGCAGATTTGGGCATTGAAAAGGAAAAGAAGTCATCCACAATCATTTACATGCATTGATAAGCCTCTCCTATTTGGAGAGACTTGTATTAGGGTGTCATTTGGTGCCTTCCAAAGAATATAACATCTATTTTCTTCCATATTCAGATTTGATATCATTTGTAAGGATGAAAATATCTATATTTTGTGGATTTTGGGGTTTGGAAACTCTCATTTCATAATTTTCTTTGAGTTGTACTTCTGTTGTTAATAAATAAATTTCTAGCCGAGTATTAACTTGATTTTTGTGGTGAAAATAGTTCTAAAATATTCCAAAAGGGTTTATAAAAATTGTGGATGCATTGTTGGGTGATATTTGAGTGAAATATTGAGTTTTTCATATTGTTTTAAAATTCTGATTGCTGTTTTGTATTGATTTAATTTTTAGCTTGTTGGTCCAAAAATTAGAATTAATCTTATTGGGGTTTGCGCGATTTCTTTCTTTTTCAATTGAAGTCCCACAAAAAAACATTACAATTTACATTGGTATCAAAGCTCCGATGTTCCTAGCCTAGGGTTTTCGTGGAAGATGGCAACAAGGGTTTTTATACTATCAAAGGAGGACAACATGGATCCTCAAGGAGCTAAAATTGATAAGCTTACTGTAATGTCCCCATTTCTGAAGACCCTTAGCCTATACGTCCCCATGGACTTCAGGATGCGCAAGGGGAACATTTTTATTAAATAATTAAATATTATTGCCTGGAGCAATAATTATTTAATTATTTTATAAAAGTTATTTAATTTAATTCCCAAAAGATATAAAATTAAATGGGGAATTAATTAAATAAAAAGTTAGGTGGCTTTCGTTGATAAAATCACTCTTTGCAAAGGGGACGCCACACCTAGAGAAAACAAACTACTTTTATTTAATATTTTCCCTCTCCTAGGGTTTTCGAATTTTGTGCCTCCTTGCTTATAAAAGGAGTGTTAGGTCATTATTATTATTATGTTATGATGAACTTATTTTGATACTCCATGCTTGGAGCTGGGATGCATGCCCATTGATGTTCTCTCTCTCTCTCTCTTACGTGGGAGGTTGTAGTGAGCTGGTTTTCTTTTGGCATCTATTGAAGAACTTATCATTATCTTTGGCAAATCTGCCTTTTACTGTAGCGACGTCACTGTAGCAATTGAATTTTTGATATTAAATTGGAATATTTTTTGGTGTGCTTGCAAATCTACTTGGTCTTCAGTTTTAGCGACTTGTTTGTGGAGTATTGGAATTGATTTGGAGGCATATTTAACTAGCTGGTCATGTGGGTTTATAGCTGGTTTTTCCTTGGCATCAAATACAAAAATAATTGCAAATCGACTTGGTGTATTGGTCCCCAATCCCAGCGATTCCTCTTATTATATTTGTGGGCTGTTTGTATACAGTTCTGAGGTTGATACGACTTGATATATATGCTTGATTTGGTATGGTTCACAGTCCTTATTTTGCAGCGACTTCTCCTATCACTTAGGTGGACTGATTGGAGTGGTTCGAACTAGGAGTTGCATATTTGCATGATGTTGGTACAGCCCCTCTTGGCAGCGACTGATGTAGAACAGGTTTGGTGCTATCTCCACATAATTATTATCTGATTTTCACCCATGAAAATCTGCTGTTCCTTTTCAGACCTCAGCGACTGGGTTTTGTAGTGTTGGGAATGCTTGTTGAAGGCCCAAAACATCCAGCGACTTTTATCTTTCTCTTATGATTAATATATCCCAGCTGTTGTGAACTAGATTCACATAATATTTGAGGAGATCTCAGAGTTCTGGTTGCAGATTTTAATGTGACACATTTCTGAGTGGATCGACTGGTTTAAGCATGAGCTTAGGATGTGATTAAGTCTCTTGTTTGGCAGCGACTTGCTTGTGGGTGTTTGGTAGAATAATGAGTGTCTTTGCAATACATTCTATGCTTAATCGAATAAGAGTTAAGGTTTGTTGCAGCAATCTGTGTTAGAAGGGTCCAGATCCATATATTTAATACATATTTTTAAGTGTTTAGAAACAGTGATTTCATCCTTCATTGTGGTGCTTGGGAACAACGATTTTTGCATGTTTTAACGGTGTTTGAAAGGCCCTGTGGCAGCGATCTGGTTTGGGTGAAGTATTAAACATTCTATGACCACGAAATCTATATTCCATTTTCTCGCTAAGTCTGCCATACTTATCTGCCCTGGCGATTCCCTCTGGTATTTATAAATGGTATGTTGTTACATGATTCTAATGCACCAATATCAGTGAGCTATATCAATGGTGTGACTTAAGTGCAGTCTAAGTTGGGTTGGTTGGGAATAGATTGTTGCCTTTCGAATCAACTGAGTTTGTTCAAGCTCATTGAGTGGTTTATTGAAAGATAAGGTACTATTGGCTGGGTTTTATCATTTTTAATCACTGGTGGTGTTGTTTTCTATCTCAATGTTGCATTTTCCATTAATCCCATAAAGGGGATATTACATTGCACGGCAAGTGCATTTGGCGGACACCATGGATTTCCTACCCCTATCACTTTAAATAACGAATTAACCTAGGGTTCATAATAGAGGTAACAACTCATTTGGAGCTAATAATGCACGACGACCTTTGGGATCAGCCCACGGATCAACCACGAGGACTACTTTTCTTTCAAGAGGAGAAGCTATTCCAAAGATTGGAGCAAGGTCCTCTATGGGACGAAGCATTGCCACGAGCTATGAAGAACATATGGCCCTTCCAAGGGAGATTCATGAGGTCATTACTGTTGCCAAATTCATTGGTGTGAGCAATGAAAAATCAAGGCCCAAGCCTAAGCCACAAACTACATAAGAGGAAGAAGTAGGGCTACAATTAATGAAGGAATCCATCATGCATGTTGGAGAAGAAGAAATCATAGAGCTTGAGCCAATAAAGGAAGAACCACCGAAGTTGTTGGGCATCGAAAGGAAGGAACCCATGTGAGACCTAGCGACCCCCATCACCATTGCCAAAGTTGAGCCCTTGATTGATTTTCTGAACAACAACATGAAGACATTAATGTTTGATGAAAGTGGGAAGAAGGATCCCAGAAAGGAAAGGGAAATCATGGAGCATGAATCCCAAGGTAATAATTCTTTAATATTTAATGAAGTTTCATTGGTTTCTAATGGGTACATGTGGCAAATTGTTGAGAGAAAATCAGATCTGCATGTTGAAAGAGATGGAACCACAAAGGACGAAGAATTGGCCCTTCTATCATTATGCCAAAGAGTCAACATGATGAGGTAATTATTGATCATTGTTTGGTTAATACTGATAATATTTCAGTATGTGATGAATCCAATATTGAAAAAGAAACGAAATAAATGGTTAGAACCCATTTCTCAAGGAGCCATGATAACTGTCAGTTTACTGGTCTGTTTAGGACAACTCTTAAGAGTGAAGTTGAGGGTGTTCATGGATTTGTTAAGAACCAAAAAGAGGCCCCGTACATGTGCCAACAAAGTATGGATGAAGTCAAGGTGGAAAATGAAGATGGACAAGCTGAGGACAACCGAAGGTATGATATCGAAAATCACATTTGAGTTTGTTAGTTTCCTCCTATGTCATCATGGACAACATAGTGGGAATGATGATAAAGTGAAGAACACCCTAAGTGAAATTGATCGCTTGAATTGTAAGAAAGAGGAAGACCTTGATATTGCTACTCAATGCATATGGTTAGAAAGAAATTTGATGGAGGATTGTTTTGAAATTATTATGTATTCTAACAAAGTTGTGAAGGATTTTCCCCTCCATGGACAAGGATCTAGGGTTTTGATTGATGGTGGAGCCACTCATAATTTCATTAATGAGTATGTGGTGGCAAAATTGGAATTGAAGGTTGAAGACTTCAAGGGATTCACTGTGAAGATAGCAGATGGTTACTCTATGCCATGCACAAAGAAGTGTTCCCAACTCCATGTTACATTGGAGCAATATGAGGTATGTGGTGATTTCTATTTAGTTAACATGGCTGATATGATATCGTGTTTGGGGTCCAATGGTTGCATTCATTGGGAGAGCTCACTTTCAAATTATCAAAACATGGAAATAAGCTTCTTAGACAAGGGTAAAAAGATTACATTACAAGGTATACTTCCGGACACCCCTCAAGTCAAGTAGTTGGTAGATGATACTTTGCCATGGGATGTAATATCCCCCTATGGGATATTATGCAAATTTGCAAAAATTAATTATTCGGATCACCCTAGGAAGATTAGATCTTCTTAGTTTGACCTTAAATAACCCAATGTTGGCAATAATACAACCCAAAGTGGGGTTGGAGTATGCCAAGGTGGTGGGTTAGATGAGAAAACTAATATTACCCAGATCTGATTTTTAACAACAAATAATTAATTAAAATTAAAACCCCAACTGCGGCAATTTTCAAAACTTAATTCTTGTTTAACCGTCGAGGCAAAAATCTTCAAACTTTGGATCTTGGGCCAAAAAAATATGAAGAACAATGTCCCAAAACTAGTTTTTGCACATCCAACATGAAACCCTAATTTTGCCCTAAAAATTAAGTCGCCCAACACATTTAGGGCACCAAATTCACTCCAAAAATTATGAAATCAATTTATCTTTATTCCTCCTAGTTTCTATAATCAAATCCACTATTAAATTGACCCCCAAATAGCAGATCTGAAATAAATATTAATTTATAGCAACCAGAAAACTTACAGACAACTGAAATCTTCTAAAATTGATATCTCACTCAAAACTCAATATTTCTTCACCATATAAATTGCAGATTGTTCTATAAATTAAGGGCTTTCCAAAGTGCTATTGATCTGAATTTTTGAAGCATTGTAACTCTTCCAAAACAACCCCCAAAATCCTAAAGCCAGTTGCTAGGGTTAGCATAAGTTATATAAATTATTTCTAGCTCTTAGAACTCTTCAAAAACATTCAAATAATCAGCCCTTGCTCTGAAATAATTAATTAAACATAGCAACAAATAGAACTAGCATAAACAACCTCAAAATATGATAGATCAAACCCCAAATCAAGTCGATTTGCTAAATAACTTGCAGCAACAATAATAATCACCAAAGTACATCAAACCCTTCACAAAAATGCAGATTTATGTTTCAAACAAATATGCCCAAACCCAAGACCAAGTCGCCAAAGCTAGAAAGGAAATCACCAACAAGCAAATTTGCAAATCTCATGAAAATACTTCAATTCATAACCAACTCAATAAACTCCCATGCAAGAGAGAGAGAAAGAAAACATCAATGGACATGCATCCCAATTACTCAAAGCATGGAGTGAAATTAATAATTCATCCAACATAAATCTCCCAATGAGCCCAAGCTCTCCTTTTATAAATAAGGAGGCACAAAATTCGAAATCCCTAGGAGAGGGAAATTATTAAATAAAAATAGTTTATTATCCCTAGGTGTGGCGTCCCCTTTTAAAATGGTGATTTTTAAAATTTAAAAGCCACCTAAATATTATTTAATTAATTCTCCTTTTTAATTTGCATTTTGGGAATTTAATTAAATAATTAAATACATTACTTGCTTCGTAAATATTAAATAGTTAAATAAATATTGCTTTATAATGTCAAATGATTAAAATCACTCTCCAAAAAATATTAAAAAATTATTTGATATAATTTTTCCCTTGCAACATCCCAAAAGCCCACGGGAAATGATGGGCTAAGGGTTTTCAAAAATGGGGACATTACATGGGAATCACAGTTTTGCTCTTTATCGAAGACAACAGCTGATTGAAAGCCTTTAACTACAGCTGAGTATAAGTTTTATAATGTGGTTTTGGAGGAAGAAATTGTGGATGAAAGGTACAAAATTATGGATGGGATCATTCTCCACAAGATTGGATTCTATTTGGTTCCCAAATCAAGGGTGAAGAACATGATACTGAGGGTTGTTCATGATGCCCCATTGGCTGGTCATCTGAGTTATCTCAAGACACATGAAAAGCCCTTTCCCATTCCCACTCAAAAATGAGAAAGTATTTTCACAGTCTTCATCACCAAGCTGCCCATGGTTCAAGGTACAAATTAATTATATGTTGTGATTGATAGACTCATAAAATGTCCCCGATTTTGTACATTTCCAACCAAGTATAATATTAGATTAGCGCAACATAAGCATGATAGAGCTATTTCATGGTTGAGTATTCATGCAAGGGAACCCCAACAAAGTATGTGGGTGGTTAGTGGTGACAAAGAGAACGTATTTTAGAGAACCATAGCTCAGAAATTCAGATTTGGTACTGTTGTCGTTATTCATACCAGCCATCACATGATTTCATTTGCATGCATACAAGTGGGTAGGCAAATATTTTTCAGTCAAGAGATGGAGCATTTTTTGATTGATGGATGTTAGGAGCAATTTTTCAACCTTTAGAGGTGTTTTTTGTCATTTCCATGCTCACAATTCCTAATTTTGCAAGGAGATCAGTTTTGCAGTTGCTGTTCCATTTTTGAGTTGCTGGTTTTGAAAAAATCAGATTATGAGTTGCTATTTTCAGACTTGACCAGCTGCAAGAGTGATCATTTTGAGGTCGCTAAATCAGCCAAAAATAGTGGCAGATGGTTCCAACTATAGTTCAAAAAATCGTTAACAGCAATTAATCGGGAGGCCAAATTTTGACTGGGAAATCGGGAATCGGCAATTTATCGGCAACACTATCGCTACTTTTAAAAACATTTAAATTCATAAAATAAACTTAAATTAAATGTAAAAACATTGTTAAATGATGCGAGAAGTGACTCTATAGAATGCCATAGGCCCATATGCATAAATTTATATGCTATTTTATGCTCACGTTATAGATTGTATAAATAACACATAAAATACAATGTAATTGTTATTTTATTATTATATGTGTTGGCTAGATTTTCTGCATAGCATCAAACCTAGGCAGTCATGAGATAAATCTCCCTCATTTAACCGGTGAGGCTCCCGTGTTAGGTTTGTCAATATAAATGTGTTTTTATCTATCAGGGGTTTTACTTTAACCACTTAGTTCATGAACCATAACTAAGAAGTTTTGCAGCAAGTAAGCAGCTGTTTAAGAAAGGAAAATTATAGAAGAAGAAAGTAAAGGAATTATAGAGAAGTAAGGAAGATGTGCATCCCAATTAGTAGATAGCAGAGCTAATTGCATGCACATAGAAGAAACTTAATAGATTTGAACACACAGAATCATAAAGCAAAGGCAGTTCTAGATCCAGATCTAAAATAACACAAAGTTTACTTTAAAGATCTAAGATTTAAAAGCAAGAAACACAGTACGCCGTGACACAAAGTTCTCCGGAAACCTGCTTCTTTGTATTCCTCTGCAACAAGTGGCTCTCAGGGGTTCAGCACAAAGCCTAGAACACAAGATTGCTTCTTACAAATTCTGATCGATGATTAACCCGTAGGTTCTTCTCCTACTTATAGAATGTAGGAGGGAAAGTACAAATAGAAGACTCAAACTGAACTAAAGTATGAACAACAAGTAAAGATGACATTTGGCAATCATCCTCAAGTAACTTCTTCTTAAGTGACACATGTATCACTTAACTAATAGAAAGGTTCCACATGACTTCAAGTAATGGTTGCAAAACCAATAACTTAGAAGTTTACAATTTCATCCGGGAACATAGAAAATAGAAGAAGAAAGAAATAGAAGAAGTCATGCCAGCTGTAACATCTACATCTTCTTCTTGTTCTGATATCTGATATACTTGTCGAACATATAATTCAGCATCTTTCCATCTGTTTTAGCTACTGCTTCCTTTTCTGTCCTGAATTGCAGCAATCCTTCATTCAACACTTTGCTGCATGCTTCCACTTCTTCCAAACTTGGCCCAAATCTCGCAATGTCTGCCTGCAGTGTCACCAGCCTACTGATAGAGTTCATCGTGAAAGGCTTGGTGGCTTTATCAATCCTCTTTTGCACCATCAGAAGAGAACCCTCCAGGGAATCATGCACCTCGTTAGAAACAATCCGCACGTATGAAGTAACACCTCCATCCACTCTTTCCTCAGTGAAAGAAATAATACTGTCCGGCAAATCTGATGTTCTACTCTCAAGCGCCTGCATCCTCTTCAGCAAAACTCTGCAGATCTCCAAACGGAAAGATACTGCAAACTCTAGCTGCTTCCCCTTCTCGACTGATCCATCCGGCACAATTTGTTCTGCAACCAATACATCTCCCGGCAGCTTGTTGATCTCGGCCAAAATACTCAGGTTACTCTCTGCAACTGTATTCATTCCTTCTATGCTTTCTATCAGTTGCTTTAGTTGATTTTCTGCATCGTTTATAACCTTTAGGCGGGCTGGCACTTCCCCAAGTTGCACAGAAGCTTGACGAATAATCAGATCCTTCCATTCGTCAATAGCCTTTACTTGATTGCTTGCATCTTCCATTTCCTGCATAAGATGATCACTCACCTGCGCTGAAATGGGCTGAACGGAAGGTTTAGCAACCTTGGCTATGATCTCACATAATTGAGATATTTGCTTCTGCAGCTCTTCTTTCTCAGCCTTTTCACTGTCAAGCCTAAGGAACAAAACATCCAGCAACGTCTGCGTGTCTTGCTTCAATCCTTCAGTGGTAGCTTGACCGAGTGGTATTTTGGTCACCGTCACATCTTCTGCCGTGAGTTCCTCTTCTACCTTTCCTTCCACTAGGATTGATACCTCAACAAACTTCTCTCCCGAATCCTCGATGATCAACCTAGAAGTTGCTTTAGCAACTTTAGGCCTTCTGTCTCTTCTGCTCAGATCCTGAAGTAGTTGCAAGTCATGTTCCTCTAAGTTCATCTCTACTCTTGCTTCCGGAACCAACTGCAAAGCTAACCATTCCGAGAAATTACTTCTCGGAGAGTGAGAAGTCGCTGAGTGCACTACCATTTCCCGCTTTGCATCCTCTCCATCAGAAAGTGCCACAGTATCATGGCTGCCATCCTCTGAAACATCCAAGGACAAAGCCCTTTCGAACTCCGTCATCTGCAGTTTCAACATCTCCTCTAGAACGGGTGCTGAACGAAGTGGCTGCGGAGAGAAGATGAACGTTGCTGGTTTTAATGAAGGCATGGAAACATCCTGCTGCTGTGGTGCAATAGTTGGTGATCCTTTAGGTACTGGAGAAGTCGGAGTCAAAGCTATGGTCGTAGAAGTGGTCTTCTCTTTCTCTTGAGATCTTCTGCGTACTTTCAACTTCTCGGACCTTCTGCTGCTCTCTCCTTCATGCTTTCGCTTGAGGGAATCTCTTGTGCCGAAGTTGCCTGTGATTTGGTTCATCAATACTTCATCAAGGCAGTATCCCTTCGTTAGCAACCAGCTCGAAGTACTCACCAACACAGCTCCAGATCTTTCTTCTATTGTGCTGCAGCCGCCATTACTATCCTGCAGTAGAGCTTTATCTCCTCCCATTTGATGGTAAGTGTCAAGTACCACGTTCCCATCATCTTTCAGATCCGCAGGTATCCGCGCTAGTCCAAAGTCAAATACTTGCTTTGCCGACAGCTTGCTGAAATCTTTCTTTCTAACCTCATACTCACTTCTGCACTTCATCCAGAAATCTTCTAACGAAGGCACATGTGCGTACTCCTGGGAGATTGTCTTCCTGGCTATTCCAAATGGATCGAAATTAAGCCATGCAGGGAAGAACTCTTGTTCATACTCGGACAACATTTGTGCTTCCATTCCTCGAGCTCTGTGAATGCTGATGCAACTGTAATATCCCACAGTGAGTGGGAAGAAGCCCGTAGACTTGTGCCGCTTCGACTGAAGGTCGTGTAACTCCACAAGTTGCCTGCTCAGCTCCATGGCAATCAATCTGTCACTCGGGTACCTTGGCATCTTTGTTGGTTCACCTGAAAAGCTCGTAACCCTGAGGTATGTGAAATCTGCAAACTGGATGAATACACTGCCAATCTTGGACACTGCTTCCCATGCTTCCTTGCTTACCCTGTGAGTCTTCAAGTCTTTGTCTAACCTGCAGATGAAATCGTAGAAGAAACCATCGTTGATCACTTTGAAGTCCTTCTCGCACGCAGGTACAGTAAGCTGTGGGTAGCACTCGAAAATGGGATCCTTGGAAAGAATACCACATCTATCCAGCTTGGAAAAGACACCCTGTGAAGCTGCAGCATACACCAAGTATGAAGTCATCTTGAAGCTGAAGGTACGCTTTACGTTCTGCAGTTGCTCACCGATGTTGCTGCTAATAATTTCTGACCAACTGATTATAGAATCAACCTTGTTGATTTCAATGGTCCTGATGAAAGCATACATCCATGTCCGGAAAGTGTAGGCATTCACTTCACCATTCAACCTGCATAGCAATTTGACAATATCATCCGCCTCCTGCACCAAATTGGATCGTGGAAGAGTTCTCGGGAACTTGGAAGGGGATCTAGGCTTCTTCATGAACCGGCTATTCATGATGCTCACACAGTCAGCTCTATGCTTTTCCCACCTACTGTCAGCATCCTGAATGCTAATAGAAGTCACCACTTTTCGTACTGGAATCTTCAAACAATAATCGAAGAATTCCGCATCCAAACGAATTATTGTCTTTCCCGCAACATCACGCACTGATCTGGATGAAGGATGATAAGATCTAGCACACTCCATCACAAACTCTGGCAATTGGGCTGTACACGGGAAAGCTGCAGCTCGAATAATTCCACTACTTTTGACCGCACGCATGAGTGAAGTCTTTCCAGCTCTGGATCTGTCAATCAAATCAGAAAGAGGTTCTGGGCCTAGATCCGTGTCTCCTATGTCTGAAAGTTTAGAAGCAATGCATGAATCCATCGTGCTCTCTTTTTCATCTCCTTTTGCCATGGCTTTATCAATCTTTGTCTGAATAATTCTTTTTCTTCTAACTTGGCTGGATTTCTTCAATACTGGTGCAGATCTGGACAATTCTTCAGATTCGGAGGATATTTGCAATGTATTGGACATTGATAAAAACTCCTTTTCTTTTATAAAGCACCTGTAATGAGTTCCTGCAATTTATTCAGACAAAAATGGCCACCGGAGCATGAATAGTGAATTTAAATTATAAAAATCTGCACTTTTCAAGCCTGCTGCCCCAAAAATTGGTGTTTAATTTGCACATAAAGAGAGCATGAATCCTTTCAATCAACACCTGAGCTTCTGTAACACCTGTGAAAACAACTATGCCGACGAAGATCAACCTTCTCCAAAGCATGCGCCAAATCTGGAAGCTTTTATCCTTTGTTAGCACTTTGTCTATGCAAAATCCTTCCTCTAATGGGGGCGCACTTTTTCTCCTTGCTGCAATTCTTAACCTGTGAATTAAATAATTCATCCATATGGCTGCCCATGCTTATATAACCTTCATAATTCTATAATTAATAATTGCCCTAACAATTAAAGGCAATTAATTAATTAAAAATCATGCTTTTCTCTTTTAAAAATAGCATGTTTAAGGACAGCCATCCAATAAATTAAATTAATCCAATGTAATCCTTCACACAGCACTTCACTCAAGTCTCACAGTGTGCTTTGACCATAGCCACTGAAAATAGAAATTAATTTAATGATTTAATGCTTCAAAAATCATTAAATAATGCCCAAATGGGGCGCACTTTTTGAGAGAAGGGGGCAGCCACTAAATAAATTAAATTTATTTCTTTTATTCCTTCTTTGACTTTTTTGACCTCCTCAAGCTTGGGTGCACTTTTTGAAGGAAGAAAGATTATTTAAAATAATCAATTTAATCACTTTAATCCATCACCAAAGGGGGCGCACTTTTTTGCACATGTAATTCTATTTTTAAGAATTTTTCCATAATGGGATTCTTTACCCTGCCAGGCAGGCACCAAAATCCCATGATCCACTTAAGTGATTTGACTTTGACAATGGGATTCTTTACCCTGCAAGGCAGGCACTAAAATCCCATGATTTCACTTAAGTCACTTTCCTTTTATTATATCATGGGAATTTTTACCCTGCAAGGCAGGCAATAAATTCCCACCTGCCTGCAGCCTCTATTTTTCCCACTGCAGCTTAAGTGACTTTTATAACACGGGAAAAAGTACCCTGCCAGGCAGGTATACAATTCTCATCCTGCCTGCGGCTTATGTTTTTCCCATCGTAGCTTAAATCCTTTGTTTTCCAAAAATGCGCCCATCCCCGCAGGGGCTTTTCTGTGCACGACTTCGCTTTTTCCCAGTGATCCAGACCTCCGATGACGACTTCCTCCGGGCAAAATGTGCGTATATGTTTTCTAGCTGCTCCAGGGCAAAAGTCGGGCTTACCCGGCGAAGGAGTTGTTCCAGAGAAATTTTACAGAAAACAGAACGGGACACCACAAAAACACGAAAAATTGCCAAAAGTTACAAATAAAGCCCAAAACTTAAAATAAGTTAAAATCCTTCTGGTATATAGGAATAATAACATATCCGCTCATAACAGAGTTGAAACGGAGCGCAAATAGCCTCATACGGGGCTCAAAATAATTAAATACAAATTTCCCGCAGACAAATCCCGACGACAGAATAAAACAATTTTGGGCATCTGGGTATTTGGCGAAAAGGGCTAATATGGCTCTTTGGGATTATCTTGACGCAATACAAGAACTTTCAGGCAATAAAAACAACAAATGACCCACTATTTTAAAAGTACGAATTTTTTTCGAATTGGGTAGTCACAGATTTCAGGGTGAAATCTGAGTGACACCAATATGTTATTTTATATAAATGTATAAGTTATAACTATTAATAGTAATATATTAAATGTTAAGCTTTATTATATGTTATTTTATATAAATGTATAAGTTAAAACTACTAGCAGTAATATATTAAATATTAATCTTTATTATATATTATTTTATATAAATGTATATGTAATATATTAAATGTTAATCAATAAAATTATAAATACTTGTATAGTTATAAACTTATATAGTCTACTGTTAATAATATAATATATAAATATGTAAAATCATGTAATATATTTGTGTAAATCTATAATTGTTTAATGTATACTGTTAAATTGTTAATGTATAAAGAAAAGGAAAAAAACGATACTGTCAATGTATACTGTTAATAATTTAATATATAAATCTGTAGTATATGTTACGGTTTACCTAGGGCTAGGGCCATGAGCTGGTTGGAAAGTGAAAACTGCCACGAATGCCCACCAAACCGCTACGAATGTCCACAAAACCAAACACGAATGCCCATGAATGGAGAAAATAGAAGTTGCAAGAGAAAAAACAAGTCGTGCAACAGAAAATAGGAGAAAAAACGAGTTGATTTTTGCAGGGTTTTTATCGCCGGAAATCACCGATTTATCGGCACCTCACAAATCGTGATTTTTAAAAAGATTAATCTTTCTGCCTACCCTAAACGATTAATCGCGATAATTAGGCGATTAATCACGATTTTTAATACAGAGGTTCCAACTGAAGAAGACAACTACATCAATCGACAGCTCCAAATTGGGGGGAAAATCAGGTACTTCATGATTGTCATACCTTGTTTCCAGCCACCTACATTATGATTTTCGAGAGAAAAATGCATGGCTATAATTGTTTTTGGGACATCATTACTGAAGTATTGGGAAACATTCATTTGGGTAGAAATTATGAAAAGATGATGAGCAAAGAAATAGGCAATAGAGGTTTGAGTTCATTTGGGTTAATGCTCCTTCATCTAACAGGCATAGGGTTCATATTATGGGAGCACTACAACATGTTCCTTCACCTTGACATGATGATGCTGGGGCATATGAGTTTGCAATTGCTTGGGGACAAACAATTTTGGGAATGGAGGACTGTAATGTCCCTTTTTTGATATGAGAGCCTAATTATGGACTTCTTGCCATTCCCTTTTCGTGGCAACAAAGTTGGATGAGCTAGGAAAGGAATTGGATCTCATTGCTCCTTTCTTTTCTAATTTTTAATGTTCCTTTTTATTGTTTTCTTCATTTTAGTAGGTCGGCTGGCTTTGAAGATTTTAAAGGCCAAATAAAAGATTAAATAAGCCCAAAAGGAGGTTGGTCATGCATGTTTGGTCTTTGGCGCCAAGGTTGGGGTATTTAAGGAGTGTTATGGCTTCATTTGCGGACATCTACTTTGGCAAATTTATTTTAAATTGATCTTTGGGCTGATTTATCTTAGTTCTCTCCACTTTTGAGCGAAAATCCAATTGTGTGGTTCTTTCTAAGGACTAAAAACCCTTCTTGTGGCTGGTTGGGGGACAAAAATCTTCCATCCTTGATTGAAGTGAAGTCTTCTTGCAAATTTGGGCATTGAAAAGGAAAGGAAGTCATCTACAATCATTTGTATGCATTGATTTGGGCACATAACTTCCATTTTCTTTGATATTCAGATTTGATATCATTTATAAGGCTAGAAATATCTGTATTTTGTGGAGTTTGGGGTTTGGAAACCCTCATTTCATAATTTTCTTTGAGTTGTACTTCTGTTGTTAATAAATAAATTTCTAGTTAAGTGTTAGCTTGATTTTTGTGGTGGAAATAGTTCGAAAATATTTGTTGGCTAGATTTTCTGCATAGCATAAAACCTAGGCAGCCATGAGATAACTCTCCCTCATTTACCGGTGAGGCTCCCGTGTCAAATTTGTCAATTAAAGTATGCTAATATCTAAATGGGGTTTTACTTTAACTACTCAGTTCATGAATCATAACTGAACAATTCCGTAGCAAGTAAGCAGCTGTTTAAGAAAGGAAATATTTATAGAAGAAGGGAAAAATAATTATATCAACACAGAGAAGAAATGAAGAAGATGTGCATCCCAATCAATAGATAACAGAGTTGATTGCATGCACATAGAAGAAACCAATAGATAGAAACACAAAATTCTAAGCAAAGGTAGCTCTAGATCTAGATCTGAAATAACACAAAGTTTATTAAGAGATCTAAGATAAAAAACAAGAAACACAATACACCGTGACACAAAGTTCTCCGGAAATCTGTTCCTGTATATTCCTTTGCTTCAAGTGGCTCTCAAGGGTTTCAACACAAAGTCTGGAACACAAGGTTGTTGCTTACAAATTCTGATCCTTAACTCGAAGGTTCTTCCTCTACTTATAGAATGTAGAGGGGCAATTACAAGTTGGAAGCTTTTAGTTGAATTAGCACATGTGGAAGTCGGAAAAGAAACAACTGGCAATCTCCCTCGTGGAATTCCTCTTTGTATGACATGTATGGTTTGCAATTGAAAATAAAACCTTCTATTTTGCATGTGTCACCTATCTTCAAGTAGTTGACTTCTTCAAGTAATGGCTTTTAAACTAATCACTTAAGTTGTATAATTTAATTGATCGGTCAATTACTTTGTCGGAGGAAAGAAGAAGGAAGAGGAAAGCTGCAGTCTTGTCCTTTTTCATGTTTGCATGCAGCTGATTCTTTTGCCTTTGATTCTCACCAAACTGGATCTGGAAGTAGTTGGATATGGAAGCAAGCTGGATCTGGAAACAAGAAGGTGGATTTAGAAGCGGCTGGAATTTTGCTTTCGCCTTGTCTTCTCCTTTATCCTTGAAGCTTTTGCAGTTCTTTTCCTGTACATGCATCAGTGCAATGTCTGCCGTAAATAACTCTTTATTTTTAATTGCATATGGGCAATTAAAAATTCTGGAAAGCACTCTGGGTGAATGCAACTTCAATGAAGGCTTCAACTGGAAGATGGGAGCACTTGCACAAGATCTTGGAAGAAATTCTCCATGCACTGACTTCTACACGGGCTGCATTAGAAGCAAGAGGATGAATTTTCTGTCGGAAGCCTTTGTAATTATGAGATCTGCATCTGGATACGGATATGGATCTGGATCTACATCTGCACCTGCATATTTTAACTGCACGCATGAGGGAAGTCTTTCCTGCTCTGGATTTGTCTATCAATTCAGCAAGAGGTTTTGGACCTAGATCTGTCTCTAATATTTGCACATTTAGAAGCGATGCATGACTCCGTTGTGCTTTCTTTTTCATCTTTCTTCGCCATAGCTTTGTCTATCTTTTTCTAAACAATTCTTTTCCTTATTTGACTGGAATTCTTCAAAACTAGTGCAGATTTGGATAATCCTTCAGATTTGGAGGAAATATTCAATGTATTGGACATTGATATAAGTTCCTTTTCTTTATAAAAGCACCTGTATCTAACTCCTGCAATTAATTCAGACAAAGATGGCAACCGGAGCATGCACAGTGAATTTTAATCACAAAAATTTGCATAATTCAAGCCTGTTGCCCCAAAATTTGACGTTTTATTTGCATGCAAAGCAAGCATGAATTTTACCAATATCACCTGAGCACCTGTATCACTTCTACAAACAATTATGCAGACACAAATCAGCCTTCTTCAAAGCATGCACCAAAACTAGAAGTTTTTTAGCATCAAATCCACCTTCCTTTGAGCAAAATCCTT
Organism: Taxus chinensis; assembly: GCA_019776745.2. NCBI lineage: Eukaryota > Viridiplantae > Streptophyta > Pinopsida > Cupressales > Taxaceae > Taxus > Taxus chinensis. The sequence continues at coordinate 302,897,681 of CM034146.1, forward strand.
CTTCAAATGGGGCGCACTTTTCCTCTGGGCTGCACTTTTTCACCTGTGAATTAATTAATTCATCCTTATGGCAACCCCTGCTTATATAACCCTCATAATTCTATAATTAATAATTGCCCTTCCTATTCTTGACAATTAATTAATTAAAAATCATGTCTTTTCTCTTTAACTGATGTGCCTAAAATGTGCATGTTTAAGGACAACCATCCAATAAATTAAATTTAATCCAATTTTAAACATCCACTCTTCACTCAAATGAAGCTTCACAGTGTGCCTTGACCTTAGCCACTGAAAATAGAAATTAATTTAATCATTTAATACTTCGAGAAGCATTAAATATCACCCAAATGGGGCACACTTTTTAGCATGAAGAGGGCTGCCATTAAATAAATTAATTTATTTAATTTTAGACCATCTATTTCCATCCTTTTTATTATCCCTTGCCTTTGTTGACTTTTCTCACATGTTTGGGCGTCATAAATGGAAGAAGAATTAATTAAAATAATCACTTTAAAGGCTGCCTTTACTTCTCCGTAAAGGGGGTCGCACTTTTGGGCAAAGTAGAATTCTATTTTTAAGAATTTATGACAATGGGAATGTTTACCCTGCAAGGCAGCCCTGAAAATCCCATGATCCACTTAAGTGATTTGACTTTCATAATGAGATTATTTACCTTGCAAGGCAGGCAATAAAATCCCATGATTTCACTTAAGTGACTTTTCTTTTATTTTTACAATGGGAATTTTTTACCCTGCAAGGCAGGTAAAAATTCCCGTCTGCCTGCTTGCCTCTATTTTTCTCATTGCAGCTTAAGTGGCGTTTTCTATCATGGGAAAAAGCACCCTGCTAAGGCAGGCAAATAAAATCCCACCTGCCTGCTGCTTCTATTTTTCCCATGATTCACTTCAATCCTTCTGTTTTCCAAAAATGCGGCCAACCCCGAAGGGGCTTTTTGGTGCACGACTTCGCCTTTTCCCAGTGAACCAGAACCTCCGATGGCGACTTCCTTCTGGCACAACGTGCGTATGTGATCTTCGAATACTCCAGGCCAAGAATCAGGCCAAACCAGCAAAGGAATTGATCTAGAGAAATTTCACAGAAAACGAAACGGGAAAACACGAAAAACACGAAAAAATTGCCAAAAGTCACAAATAAACCTCAAAACTCATTCCTAGTTAAAACCCTTCTGGTATATAGGAATAATGATATGTTCGATCACAACAGGGTTAAATCGGAGCGCAAATTGCCTCAAACGGGGCTCAAAATAATTAAATACAAATTTCCCGCAGACAAATCCCGACGACAGAATATAACAATTTTGGGCATCTAGGTATTTGGCGAAAATGGCTAATATAGCTCTTTGGGAATATCTTGACGCAATACAAGAACTTCAGACAATAAAAACACAAAACGACCATTATTTTAAAAGTACGATTTTTTTTTGGATAGGGTAGTCACAGATTTCAGGATGATATCTAGGGACACCAATATTCCAAAAGGGTTTATAAAAATTATGGATGCATTGTTAGGTGATATTTGGGTGAAATCTTGATTTTTTTCAAACTGCTGTTATAAGAATCTGATCGTTGTTCTGCACTTATTTAATTATCAGTTTGCTTGTCCAAAAATCAGAATTAAGATTATTGGGGTTTGTGTGATTTCCTTCTTTTACAGTTGAAGTCCCAAAAAGGGCCATTACACGCCTCTTCCCTTGCCTTTGAATCAAACATGTCTACAACTTGATTGGGAGCTGCCCCCACAAACCTCTCTCTTCCCTTTGCCTTCCACTTCTATCATTCCAAAACTAGAATGAACCAAAGTATTCCTTCCAGTCCTATGTGAGCTCAAAGAAGTGTTAGCCATATTGCTAGTATCACGAAATGATCCATAGGGATCCAAAATGACTATACTTCATTAGATCAGCCAACAACAAAGAAGGAAAATGAAGAAACGGGGGTTTTGTCTTTATGTTAACAGAACTGCTGCCCCAACCTAGGTGGCGGTCCTGTAACTACCCGCCCACCAGGGCGGCAGTCCTGTGACCTCCGGTCTGCATTGAGAGGCTTCAACTGGAAGATTGGGAGCACATACACAATCTTCTGAAAGGAATTCTCCATGCAATGACTTCCACATGGGCTGCGTTAGAAACAAGAGGATGAATTTTGTGGCAGAAGTCTTTGCAATAATGAGAGTTGGATCTGTCAATCAAATTGGTGATAAAGTTCGGGGCCTATGTCTGTATCATTAACTTCAGTAAATCTGGAAGCTATGCATGATTCTGCTGATATTTCTCTTTCATCATGCTTCAACATGGCTGGAACAATCTTTGTCTGAGCTCTTTTTCTTTTAATTCTGCCAGAATCCCTTACAATTGGATCCATTTGTGTAGATTTGGCAACTTCTTCAGATTCAGAAGATATATTCAATGTACTTGACATTGATTTCAGCACCTGTGATGAATACCTGCAATTTATTCAGACAAAGATGGAGTCCATGGCATGAATATTTGGTTTTTTATCACCAAAATCTGCATATAAAGTCTGCTGCCCCTAAAATTTGAGGTTTTTCTTGCATGCAAAGCAAGCAAAAAATATTATTTAATTCACCCGGGCACATATACCAACATGTAGATGCTCAGAATGACCAAAATTAGGCTATTCCAACCCTAGGCGCCAAAACTGGAAGCTTCTCGGCAGTGGAAAATAAATTTTAATGCAAAATCCTCCTTTTGGTGCCAAAACCTGTTTGGGCTGCAATCCTCATAAAAAATAATTAATTGCTTCTTTATTATGGCAGCCCATGCTTATATAACCCTCAACATTCTATTTCTAATAATTTCCCTTCCTATTTCTGACAATTTAATTAATAAACAATCATGTTTATTCACCCAAATTGGGCGCCCAATTATGCATGCTGCTGGTTGCTTTTAAATAAATTTATTTTATTTATTTTTAGCATGCATCCTTGACTTCTTCTTATCTCTTCCACTTGCATTGACTTTCCTTATATTTATGGCGCCAAAATTGGGTGAATAACCCATTAATAAATATTATTAAATGCATTGTATTCACCCAAGGGGGTTGCACTTTTTGGCAAGACAAATTGCTAAAAATAAGAAGTCAGTTTGATGGGAATTTCCACCCTGCACTGCAGCTCCAAAAATCCCTTCTTCCACTTAAGTGATTTGTTTTTCATCATGAGAATTTTTACCCTGCAAGGCAGGGAAGAAAATTCCCGCCGGTGCTTCAAGTGATTTTTCTTTTATAATGAAAACTTTTACTCTGCAAGGAAGGTAAAAAATTCCCGCTTGCCTGCCACCTTTAATATTCCCATTGCAGCTTAAGTGACTTTGACTTCATGGGAAAAATTACCCTACAAGATAGGTAAGAAATTCCCGCCTGCTTGCTACTATCAAAATTCCCACTGGCAGCTTAAAGTCTTCCTTCCAAAAAGTGCGACTTGCATTAAAACTAACCTCCTTTGATAACGTGCAACTTGCATGGGTGAATAAATCTCTTTGGTGGGAAAAGTTAGCTTGCCAGGCAGGCAGAAAATTCCCATCGGTGCTTTAAGTGATTTTTCTTTATTTTAAATTGAGAATTTTTACCCTGCACGATAAGTAAGAAATTCCCGCTTGCCTACCACTACCAAAAATCCCATTGCAGCTTACACTCATTAATTCCCAAAAATACGACTTGCCTGGGAGAGGCTTTTTGTGCATGACTTCATCTTTTTTGGTAAGAAGTTTGCATTTTGAGGCTGATTCCTTCTCGTGCTATGTCAGTAGATGATCTCCAGATGCTTCAGGCAATTAAACAGACTATATTGGACAAAGAACAAACCTAGGGGAATTTCACAGAGAAACCACGGAGAAAATTGGAAAAAAATGAAAAAGAAATAAATAAAAGCGAAAAACGTTGCCAGAAGTTGCAGATAATGCCCTGAATTCATTCCTGGTGAAAACCCTATTGAGATGAGTGAATACTGGCATGCAAGACTTCAACAGGATTCAACCGAGCACAATTTACTTCAAACGGGGCTTTATTTATTCAATAAATAATTAAATAAAAATTTTTCGTAGACAAAACTTGGCGGAGGGATAAAATGAGTTTGGGCATCTGGGTATTTGTCGAAATTGGTTCATATGATTCACTGGGAATATCCTAACATAATGCAGACATCTTCTGGCAATAAAAACACAAAAAGACCCGTTATTTTAAAAGAACGATTTTTTTTTTAAATGGGTAGTCCTAGATTTCATGGTGAAATCTAGGGACACCAAATCCAAAGATGAAACATGGGGTGTGGAGCAAGAAGGGGAAGAGAAAGGGCTGTTTAAAAATCCATCTCCAAAGAAACATGATGAGAATAAGCTTGTTGGTCTGATTATAGCAGCAGTCACCTAAAAGCAAAGTGGTGATGGATTAGACCTTGGTAAGAGCTATGAAGATATTTCAAACACACATGAACAAGGCATGAAGGTAGTGCACCCTTGCAAGCATCTTCCAAGTCATGCATGCATCAAAACAAAGGTCACTTTAGGCTCAAGGACTGAAATTGGATTGATAAGAGCTAACCTTTTTTCCAAGGCCAATAGTATGCATATTAAGGTAACTACTTCCTCTTTCCATTTGGTTTATAATCCATCTTATATGCTTGTGTTTGAGGGAAGAAATAGGGGTCACAATGATAGTTGATCTACATTTCACTCTTTGCACTTGATTTGAGGAGGAAACCCCTCATTTCTTCATTGGTGATCTCATATGGAGGTCATACTTGAGCTGCACTCAGATTTTCTGTGGAAACTCACTATTTCTAGTGCACAACACTTCATTCTTTGTTGATATTTGGATTGTTTATAATTTTTGAGGTTGGTTGCATTTGATGGATTGCATTTCGGGTCTTGGAATCTTAACTTTTGGCCATTTTTGTCAGTGGATTTGCTAATGTTGCAAATTTAATTAAATATACTCCAATTGGGGATTTAAAAACTTATTTCTTGGCTTGTACTTGTTCTAAAATATTTATAAAAGTTCCCTACATGCTTTGGATGGTGTAAAAGTGGTATTGGTGGTGAATTATTGCAATTTTCCTCTTGCTGGCATAAGATTACAGACTGTTGTACCTTGCTGTCCAAAAATTCAGTTGGCTATTATAAATTCCAATTTGCTTTGATTTGGGTTTGTGCCATTTCCCTTCTTTTTCAGTTTCAGTCCGGAAAGAGACATTACAATATGACCATGTGTGCTGAGCTGTTGGTGAAGATGGCACATGCTTTGGAGTACTAGCGTTATACTACAAGTCAATCGGAGGCTTACTTCCTCTTGGATTACCACCCCATCTGCATAGCTTCAACAAGATGCTCACTCAGCATATGCTTCTTCATTTTCTTAAGCCCTTGAATGATATGTAAAGTCCCATGGTCCAAATGGAATTGGAAAAGAAATGTAAAGTTGCAATTTCCTGTTCGTGGGCTTGGCGATGCAAGAAGTTCCATATTTGATGTGGCGCTCAACATCAATGTGCGCATGAGGCCAATAGAAGTCTTGTAGTGTTGCCAGTATTTTGGTAACATCAAAATGTCCAAAATGAGTGTTTCCCGTATTAGTGTTTGACGGGGTGCGCCTTCTAGAACATAGAGATGTCCAAGCTTGTAGAGAATCTTGTCGGACATGTGGAATTCACGTATCTGTTTATCTTGTTCGAGAACAGTGCTGGAATCTGCAAATTCCTTGTCTATTAAGTAGAGAGGTTACCTTGTTAGCAAAGTTGTGTTCACGCATGTCAAGAACTATGATGAGTGCTTGTACTATACGGTGATTGGGGCAATCTGTTGCCTTATTGTCTTAACTCTTCTTGTGCTTGTTCACCTAATTAAACTACTACAAGTAGTTCATTCACTTCACGTTTTATGCATTCTCCAACTTGCTTTTTGCAAGTAGGAATTAAAGTGGCTTATGATCAGAATGGATGATGGTCTTCTTACCCAATATGTAGCACCATTCCTTGAGTTCTTGCACAATGGTATACGACTATTTTTATTAGGTGGAGCAATGCTTAATCTGTGATGTCCCCTTAGGGCATAAAATAAAGAAATCTGGATTTCCTAGAGAACTCTTATAAAAAATGACAGCAGTTTGATTTTTATTTAAAACTCTTAAAAAAAATACAATAATCTGAAATTTCACTTCATTTATCAAAATACCCACAACCCACAATACGCAGAGGCTTAAAACATCTAGGAGACCTCTAGTAACATCAACACGGAAGAAAATGATTTTTCTAACGAGGATATGAATTTATTTTAATTTATTTTAGACATGGAAATAGTTGACACTTCAAAATTTCATCTCCTAGATTTCTTGGAGTGACAATGTAAAGGATAGCTCAAAAATGATCACAAATAATAGCAACTATCAATTAAAACAAACCTTAAATTTTTCCACCCACTGGAAGACCCCCAAAAATGATCCCAAAATCTCAAAATGTTAGGTCAAGTTAGAAATGGACATGAAAGCCATGAAAATGGTTGCCTCGTATAGAGAAAAATTGTCACAAGCGAGTCTCAACTGATTGTTGGCTGACCCAACACAAAAACCCTTAAATTAGACCTGTAAACGATGTCGTAGTTATAATAAATTTGAAATTTGATCCAAAATGTGCCTTGGCTGATAATTCTGATACGATCTTGCAAATATGTTGATTGTAAGCCTAATTGTAGCTGCTGATTGGAACTACCTTAGAAGATTAGTGGGTTTTCGTCCACGAATCAGAATACTAATGAGGGTTTCGTCCTCAATAGCTTGCCAACGAGGGATTTCGTCCTCAACATCTGAAGGTAAAAGCACATGCTCCAACTCTCCAAAATAGAAGATAAGAAAATGGAAAAAAGTCCCTTTCTCACCCTAGGCGACCTCCTTTTATGCTTTTTGGTGACATATAGTTTGATGCTAAGGTCCCAATTGGGACGTCCCACTTTGGTATGCTGAAACAATTAGAAATAAAGCAATTTCTTACTTTATTCCAATTAAGCGGTGACTTTATTATTTCTCTTTTTGTTTTTCCTTATTAAAGTACCTTATTTTCCACCCCATTAGCCCACAGGAAAATACAAATATGTTCAGGGTCTTCTCCAGAATTAATTTTTAAAAGGGGACATTACAAAATCATGTTGCTAAATGTCTCTAAGTGAAACACAATCAAATGTCCATGTTTTTTGGATATTGCATAGCTAGATGTATCGGTCTAGATCTTGAAGAGTTGGACAATGTCTGGCATTGTCAAAGTAGGTGTTGCACAAAGACATTATTTGAACTCCTCGAAGGCACGTTCTTGCAAAAGAGTCAGTGTGCTGGCTAGATTTTAGGCAGTCATGAGATAAATCTCCCTCATTTACCGGTGAGGCTCCCGTGTAAGATTTTGTCAATTAAATTTCCTAATATCTATTTGTTGGTATTACTTTAACTATGTAGCTCATGAACCATAGCTAGACAATTTTGCAACAAGTAAGCAGCTGTAAGAGAAAGGAAATATCTGCAGAAGAGGAAATAATAGGAAATTGGAAGAAAGGAGAGAAGATGTGCAACCCAATCAATAGTTTACAGAGTTGATCACATGCATATAGATTAAAACAAATAGATCTAAAAATGCAGAATTCAAAGCAAATGAAAGTTTCAGATCCAGATCTAAGATAACACAAATTTTATCCAAAGGTTTAAAAAGAAATAAGAAACAAATGCACCGTTGACACAAAGTTCTCCGGAAATCCGCCTCCTCTCTATTCCTCAGCTTTCAGAAAGTTATCAAGGGTTTCAGCTCAAAGTCTGGAACACAAGAATGCTGATTACAAATTCTGATCCTTTAACCCGTAGGTTTTTCCTCTATTTATAGTGTATCAAGGGCAATTACAAATAGGAAGCTTTAAATGAATTCCAGCATGCGGAAGCTATGAAAAAGAAAACAACTGACAATCTTTCTTCTAGAATTCCTCTTTGCATGACATGCATGATTTATAATTGAAAATAGAACCTTCTATTTATGGCGCCAAAATTGGTTGAATAAACCATCAATAAATATTATTAAATGCATTGTATTCACCCAAGGTGGGTCACATTATTTAGCAAGGGTAATTTCCAAAAATAGGAAGTCAACTTTGATGGCAATTTCCACCCTGCTCTGCAGCTCCAAAAATCCCATCTTTCACTTAAGTTGTTTGACTTTTATAATGAGAATTTTTACCTTGCAAGGCAGGTAAGAAATTCCCGATGGTGCTTTAAGTGATTTTCTTTTATAATGAGAATTTTTACCTTGCAAGGCAGGCAAGAAATTCTCGATGGTGCTTTAAGTGATTTTCTTTTATAATGAGAATTTTTACCCTGCAAGGCAGGTAAGAAATTTCCGCCTGCCTGCCACCTTTAATATTCCCATTGCATCTTAAGTGACTTTGACTTCATGGGAAAAATTACCCTGCAAGGGAGGTAAGAAATTCCCGCCTGCCTGCCACTGCCAAAATTCCCATTGGCAGCTTAAAGTCTTCCTTCCAAAAAGTGCGACTTGCATTAAAATTGGCCTTCTTTGATAAAGTGCGACTTGCATGGGTGAATAAATCTCTTTGGTGGAAAAGTTAGCTTGCCAGGCAGGCAAAAAATTCCCATCGGTGCTTTAAGTGATTTTTCTTTATTTTATAATGGGAATTTTCACCCTGCAAGGCAAGTAAGAAATTCCCACCTGCTTGCCTCCTTTAATTTTCCCGTCGTAGCTTAAGTTACTTTGACTTCATGGGAAAAAGTACCCTGCAAGGCAGTTAAGAAATTCCCGCCTGCCTGTAGCTACCAAAAATCCCATTGCAACTTACACTCATTAATTCCATAAAATGCGACTTGCCTGGGAGAGGCTTTTTGTGCATGACTTCATCATTTTTGGTTAGAAGCTTGCATTTTGAGGCTGATTCCTTCTGGTGTTGTGTCGGTAGATGATCTCCAGATGCTTCAGGCATTTAAACAGACTATATTGACAAAAGAATTGACCTAGGGGAATTTCACAGAGAAACTGAGGAGAAAATCGGAGAAAAATGCAAAAGAAATAAATAAAAGCGAAAAACGTTGCCAGAAGTCGCAGACAATGCCCTGAATTCATTCTTGGTGAAAACCCTAATGAGATGAGTGAATACTGGCATGCAAAATTTCAACATGATTCAACCGGAGCACAATTTACTTCAAACGGGGCATTATTTATTCAATAAATAATTAAATAAAAATTTCCTGCAGACAAAACTTGGCAGAGGGATAAAATGAGTTTGGGCATCTGGGTATTTGTCAAAATTGGCTCATATGAGTCACTGGGAATATCCTAACATAATACAGACATCTTCTGACAATAAAAACACAAAAAGACCCGTTATTTTAAAAGAACGATTTTTTTTCAAATGGGTAGTCCCAGATTTCAGGGTGAAATCTGGGGACACTACAGTGGAAGGTTGCTTTGGTGTACGTGATTTGGTTGAGAGGTCGTGATATGTGTGAGAACCTATGATAGAAATTAGCAAGTCCAATGAAACTCCTCAACTTATTGAGATTGAATGAAGTTTCCCTATCTTGGATTAAATTGATATTGTTGGGATCTACATGGATTCCTGCTCGATTGATGATGTATCCTTCTTATGGAATTTGTGTGGCGCTGAATGCAGACTTTGCTAAGTTGGCATGTAACTTGTGTTTGTGGTATGTGTGTAAGATGTGATCCACATGCTCCTCCCAAGTCTTGTTGTAGATGAGAACATCATCCAAGTAAATGATGGCGAAAGAGTTGGTAATAGGCCAAGGCATGTCTTTCATCATGAGTATGAATGTTGTTGGCATGTTGGCCTACTTCTCCATTAACCGCTTCGACATTGAAGAGAAGATAACCACTGCAACGTTGAAGATGTCTATTCGGTGTCCCACTTGTGGGAAACTTTCGTCGCATAACACGAGAAAACCATAGATTCCATCTATACCTGGGAGAACTTCTATAGTGCTATGTAGAAGGAATTCTATCCCCTTGAACAATACGAGGATAAGTACATGAAGTTCGAGCAATTGAGACATTGTAAGGAGTGGTTAATAGAAGTCCACAACAACGAGTTCCACGAATACGTTGTGCCCCTGCAAGGAAATGCTAGAGAACAACATAAGGTGTTGAAGTACAACAACAAACCCTCACCTTACACTTGTGTGAAAGTGGAGTTTTTAATTCCCGACTCTCTAGGAAAGTGTATCACAACGCTACCAAGATAGAAGCCAAGGAAAAAGTGACGAGACATTTCCCCTCTTCATCCAACATGTGCAAGAGCCAACTTGTCCACAACGCACCATCCATCACAATCCATTGGAAGGGAGAGCAACCTAAGAAGGCCATACAACACCAAAAGGATCATGTGCCTTCTAACTCAAACAAAGGCAAGAAGAAATCAGGCGGCAGGTTGTGCCGCCAACATTTCTTGCACACCATGACGATTCTGAATGTCAGCATGAGCAATCACTATTTGCACAATCTACATCAGGCTCCATAGCTACGGATGACACTAACCCAGATAGTTCTTGTCTTAGCACCAACACCATTGCCACTAAAGCTTTTTAGGAATGAGAGTGTCTCTTCCACACGAAGTTTTGGGTCAAAGGACAATCTCCCCATGTCATCATCAATAGTGAGAGTCAAAAGAACATAATTTTGTAAGACATAGCTCACCGCCTTGCATTTCCTACTTCTACACATCCTCATCCTACTTGCTTGGATGGCTCCAGTCAGAAATATATATACAGGTCAGTGACAATGTACTTTTTAGTATAAAGTCAAATCAATGGAGAATAATGTCACTTGCAACATAGCACGTCTTGAGGTCTGCGACATATTGCTGGGAAAACCATATTTGTATGACCGTGATGCCACATATTGGGCCAAGCTGCAGAGATGGATTGTTCATGTAAAAGACTGGTTCTTCAAAGACTTTGCGTCATTTCCAATAGCCAAAGTCACTTTGGTCTTTGCTAAAGAATGTTGCAAACTCATCTTGCACACAGAGAAGTTCGTGCTGCTTATGGTTTTTCTTGAGACACCTATGTAGGCGATCAAGAGTGCATTTCCAGCGGGCACCGTGCAAACTTTTTTGCAACAACTCGACAAATTGCTGTAGTAGCACAGCGAAGTCTTCGTAGAACCCACAGGTCATCCAACGCATTGGAAGGTGAAGCAATGCATCAATTTAGTTCCTGGATCCCCTCTTTCAAATAATTGAACAGTTCCCACTTTTAGGGGATTTTACTAATAAAATTACTCAAAAATTAATAATCTAATTAAAGGTATTCTTATTTGCCATGAAGGGTACACTATTAATAACATAATAATAAGGTACTAGTTTTGAGTTCTGAATTTCATGTAAACAAAATAAAGCATTAGTTTTGAGTTCTTCATTATGTGTAGAGTCTAGACAAACATCTTTGTCATTTGTGATTATGATTATGGCTATGCCAACCCATCTTGTAAGTGCTTCTCTGATTCCTCTCTCACTTTGTCTTTTGCACTTCTCATTTGAAGGGACCCAACTGGATGTTTTTAAAGTGTACCAAAGGTAACTTTCTCAATACTACAATAGATATTGGAGGCAGATTAGAAGGGCATCCTCAATGGATTGATAGACCTATTGAAGATGTGCTTCCATTATGGTGTCCAATCATTTTTTACCCTCTCCAATTTGATGCACAAACAATGGTTGTGAAAAATGTTTCATCTTGGCGGTAAACAACATTTGATTGCTAGTGCCACCATGCTAGAACAATTTTCTTTTCTTCACATGGTGGAGGAAATTATGATTGAGTGTAGGTGCACATTTTCATATATGACCTTGACAACATTGATATCTATGACATGGCATTAATAGTTTTGGATAGCGTCACTATCACCAACCCTAGAAATTGAGCATATTTCAACTTTAATGGCGTCCTGCACCTACAAAGGAAGGAAGAGCCAATCTGAGAGCAACTCCATGTCGTTTACCTTGAGTTCACACTACAACCCAAAACCTGCAATGCATCTTGAAAATATCATATCTATATCCAATGCTTTTATCGAAATACACATGAATCTTTCACAAGAACTAGTCACTATGCAGCCTTGCCTTCTGTAACTTAAGCAAAAATTAGAAATTTATGGATAAAATTTGCCTAAGATTTATAAACTTCAAAAACATATTATTCACTATAAAATTTCTTAGTTGCTGAAGATGACTTTTCTTTTTATCAAATGTGAAGAAAAGAAAAAATCCACTGGTTTAGCTGAAAAGGTTAATTTAAATTTATATTTGAGACACACTCATTTTACTATGCACTATAAGCTTTCATTTCTAACAATTTTGGTAGTTATTACAGGAGGACAGTATCAACTTGGCAACTTTGATAAAGAGTGCTAACCTTTATCGGCGTTCAAGAAACCTTGATTATGTTTTGGACTTTGTTCCACCGACGCCGCAAGAATTCAAAGAGGTCTATGATCGGAAAAACAGGTATGCATATTTTGATGGTGGGTGGCATATTTAGATGGTACATCTATGTTTTTTTGCATCTATTGCTCTACTCGGTGGATGTGATGATTATATAAAATTCTGAAGTGACGTTGAAATATTCTGAATTTTCTATCCAAGTTGATCTTGAAATTTGTCCGTTTCTTTGTCCTTCCCAAAATACTATTGAACATAGTAATTTATTGATAATACTTGATGCAACTTAAATAGACTTTGGAAGCCTTTTCTTAATTATGTACTGTAGAAGCCTTAAAACACTTATGGCAATCTTCTTTTTTAAGAATTGTGTAGGTGGCTTCGCCAAGCAACTAGCCCTGTATTATTTTCTACTTTAGAAGATGGCAAGATAGTGAAAGGACTTACAGGGATTCCTCAGCATGGTCCTGTTTTGTTAGTCGGATATCACATGTTGATGGGCTTAGAGCTAGTTCCACTGGTTGGGGAATTTCTTCGACAACAAAACATTCTTGTCCGCGGGATAGCTCATCCAGCTTTGTTCACTAGGTTGTTAGAGGAGGGACTTTATGAAGAAAATCAAATTGACTATGTAAGACTTTTTGGTGCAGTTCCCGTGTCAGGAAAAAACCTTTACAGGCTTCTCTCAACAAAATCATTTGCTCTGTTGTACCCAGGAGGTGCACGAGAAGCCTTCCATCGAAAGGTATGCAGCATATGTTTTTCCTCTCTTAATTTCTGCCCTTTTTGTAAAGAATTGTAAGAAAAGAGAAAGAGGTGCCATATATTTGTTTGCACTATGTATTTACTCATTATATGTCAAGGCTGAAACTAAAGCATCTCAAGACATGTTTCGAGCTTGACTTGGTTTGTCAACTGACTATGAATGTTTAGATACTCTTCAAAGCCACTGTAATTTCAAGAAAAATATAAAAATAGTAGAATGTGTTAGGTCTTGACTTTATCAAAACTGTTATGCACTGCAAATTTACAGCCTAATAAATTGAAGAATGACATGTCAATCATCAAAATTTTACACTTTGTGTATCGTCTATACATATGCAATAAATTGCTGTCATCGCAGCACAACGGATTTTTTTCCTATGAATAATGTCTCTCTATCTTTAGAGAATGACTCTGAATGCAAAAGGATTATCTTAAAAAGACATAATCTTGATATAGAATGTGTATCCTATTTTCTGAAATACAAAGAGAGAACATCTTTTCTGAAAATGATCTAGGAGATTTTTTTGTTTTGAAAATGCATTATATATATAATGGAGCAGAAGTTGTGATGTCATCTACAATCATGAGAGGTTGGTCTTACCATTTTCCATTCTTTGAGGAGGAATTATGTTAACAGATATTATTATTTTCTTTTTGAAGAAAAGCATCTTATGTTACATCTGCAAACAAGAAAGAAGTTACATCAACTCAACAGCAGGGTAACAAGGAAATTATCTCCCTATAATGCTGGGAACGCTAACAACTGAGTCTGCACTCCAAGAGGCAAAGATTCAGTATTGTTACAAAATCAGCAAGTTTAGAATTAACAATCAAACCCAGATCCTGCTTGAACAGCTGTGAGTTTTCTAAACTGAGACTAGAATGGCCATCATGAAAAGCTGCGTTACATTTTGTCTTCCACAGGAAACCAATAGCAGTCAACCCAATTGTTTACCATAACTGTTGCAGCAATCTCTGATTGTTGACATGTCCCCAAGGAGAGGACCCCATCAAGAAAGAGAAGCAATGAAAAGATAATCAAACTCTTCTTGTCACCGGGTCTACCAAGGATAATTAAGTTTTGGGGTGCCTAGTGATCCACAAATTGGTCACAGATAATAATTTTATTGTGAGTGTACAAGCTTACCCAAGTGCTTCTCAGCAGTTTCAAATACAAGTCTGTGTATATGTGAATATGAATGGTTAACATATTGAGAGGAATACAGACTCTCTTTCTCTTTCACTCACACTCACATTTTCTGCTCATGTAACCTCCTAGTCTTAATACTGAATTTTGCAGGATGTTTCCCCGTCAATTAGGTTTTCAGGATATTTTAAAATCTTTTATTGAATTCTAAATTATGCTTCATGTCTGTTATTGACAATTAGCTAAATGTATGATGTCTATCATCATAGGGAGAGCAGTATCAGTTGTTTTGGCCAGAGAGGACGGAATTTGTTCGAATGGCAGCCAGATTTGGGACCACAATCATTCCTTTTGCTGCGGTTGGAGAGGATGATATTGCTGAGGTGACTATTTGGAGACAGTTAATTTTCTCAGTATTTTTTTAATTTTGTCCCCTATGTTGTGGTACATTTGTAAACTTAGTTTGTGTGTTCTTTAATTTGTTTTCTGTTATCTTATATATGTCATGGTGAAGATTTTCCAAGTTCAGTGAGCATTGGATAATTAGGAACAAAGATAAAAGATGCAATCACAATGAATATATTTACATAAAGATCAATATCACCACTTGATGTTAATAAACACAATCATATCATGTGAATAAACACATTATTGTAATAAGACTTTATAATATTAGTACCAAAGTCATGGAACAAGGTGGTTGCCTCAGTTGGGTTCAATGCCCAAACTGTGATGCCTCACGAGTTTCCTGTTATGATTTCAGAGTGACCATGATAGATTTGGAGGTCCTTGTATAGTAAACACAAAGATTGGGAGAAACATCTCAACAAATACTTTACTCAATTGAGTACAAATGCTTATTAAGTTATTACAACGAATTAGTCGTTACATGATTGAATCTGCACGACGTTAGACTTTATCACATTATGAATTCACTTTATAACATCGTGTAAGGTTATACTCATTTTAGTATATATTTTTCCTAGTGCAAAAGTTCTCTAGAACTAAGAATAAATATGAAAAGATGTAGGGATAAGATCTTGATCCAAGTGGCAGTTTAAATTGGGAGCCTCTTTAGCATGTGCCAGCCCCAACCAAATCATCCATTGTTTCCCTTACTCTCCTTGCATGCTTGAGCGGACTCACCACTTGCAGGCCCCAATGCGAGTGTTGGAAAATGCCCTAAACAACATTGAGATTGTTTTGTCAATAGTTTTGTCTTTATGCCATGTCTTAATGGATACCTGCCACCTTTGGATGAGACGCTTGCCTAATGGCTCTTAGGATTCTTGAGACGAATAAGTAAATCTCCAATGAGACATTTCACTTAATATTCACATCTATTTATACATATCTTGTATGAAAACAAAAAAAAGAGAGGGCATTCAATACACTTGTTCCCCCCATCCTTAAGTAGAGATATAAGCACATGACTTCGCATGAAAGCCTTAATGGGGCCATATTACTCTTATGTACAATTATTCTACACACTTACCTTGAGGAGCATGACTATAAACACAACCTTTCCTCAGTATTCGAGTGTATGGATTATTGAAAAATAAAATGCGGTATCTTTACTAACAAAGTTGAAGCATAAATAATGGTGTAAAAAAGGTACAATATTACTTCAAAATTAAGCCAAACCATAAAAATGTGGAGACACAAACTGGTAGGTGGAGAAACTGTTTCAATAGAAGAATACCCACGTGTATTAAAGGATGGCGTGAAAGCACTATTCTCGCAATTACAATCTTCAATGGAGTAGAAGAAATAGGAGAGTAGAAAATAGAACAAACTTCAATGAAGAGAGGAGAGGAAGGAACTCAGTAAATATAGTGAAGAAGTAAAAGTAGTTACTAACTCCATCATTAGCTTGGTACACACCTTCTTAGGTGTGTGCTTGGTGTCCCTAATCCCCAAGAGGTGAGGGGGAAGTGTGTTGAAAGTGTGATAGGAGCTATTGTAACTCCAAGATTCCCTTCTAAAGGGACAAAATAGGTATGACACCTCACATATTCTCTTATTATATGTATTAAAAATTTGTATGAGAAATACAAACACAAAATGGGACTAACTTTAGAATTCTAAATTAATCCAAATAAAGGGTAATCTTTACACTCCCCCTTAATCTTTATTTATTGGTTACAAAGAAACTAAAACAATGAAGGGAGGTGTCATTACTCAACACTCCCCCTTGATGACCACTTCCGTCAATCTCAACTTGCTACAAAAAAGTACATTTTTTTTCTTTACATAATGGCTTAGTGAAAATATCGTCTGCTTGCTGTTGAGTGGGATAGAAAGAATAACTTGATTGTCTTCAAGAAGTTTTCGCTGGATTAGATATTGAATCTCAGCGTGCTTCATCCTTGGATGAAAAAATGGATTCTTTGCTTAAGCCAATAGCACTTTGGTTGTCAGACAATGTTGGAGTATGAGATGTTTGAGAATGCCCCAAATCTGCAAGAAGTCTTCTAAGCCAAAGCGCGTCCTTGGCAGCATGATTACATCCTCTATATTCAGCTTCTATGGAAGACAAGGCTACAATTTGTTTCTTCTTACTTTGTCATGAAATTGTGCCAGATCCTAATGAAAAACAATGATCACATGTACATCTACAATCATTGGGATCACCAACTGAATTAAAATTTATATCACCTGCCAAAGTAAAGTTATTATTCAAGGTATATTCGATGCCAAGGGTTAAAGTACCTTTAAGATAACGAAGAATTCTTGTAGCAACTTTAAAATGAGTGGTTTGGAGTTTGAACATAAAACGTGAAACCAAACCAATAACAAAAGCAATGTTAGGATGAGTATGCATTGGAATACTCCAAACTTCCAATTAATTGGACATCTATACAAAGTAGGAAAAATAGGCTCAACGTCCATATCCCTAAGCAATTCGACACCATTTTACAAGGCATAGCAAAGGGTTTGCCATCAAGCATATTTAATTTAGTTAACAAATCATTTTTATACTTGAGTGAGAAATTAAAATGCTATCTTTTTCTTTCCAAACTTGCATGCCTTCAAAATAATGCAAAAGTCCTAAATCTTTCATTTTGAATGTTCACTTGTAAAGCATTCTTAAAACAAGAAACCAAGAAAGTATTACTCCCAGTAATTATTAAATCATCAACATATAAGACTGATAATTATGCCACTAGCGCTATTCTTGACAAACAGATTAGCATCATTGTAACTGTGAGTAGACCTTGATCTACAAAAAGTTGATGGGTTTTGGTATACCATTCTCTAGGTGATTGTTTCAAACCATAAATAGTTTTATTTAATTTGTAAACAAGATATTCATTTTCTTTCTGAATGAAACCACGAGGTTGAGACATAAATTTCTGTATGCAAGTCACCATTCAAATAAAAACTCTTAACATATATTGATAAATAGGCCAATGCATTTGAGCAGCTACAACTAACACAACTTTAATTGTGGGCACCTTAACTATTGGAGAAAATGTTTTATTATAATCAATTCGATCGAGATTTTTTTTGGCCATTAATCCAGCTTTATATTTGTCTTTTGGCTATCAAAAGTAAACTTATTTTTGAACAACCATTTACAACTAACCAAATTTTGACCTTTAGGAAGAGGGACTAAGTCCCAAGATTGATTAGAGATCAAGGAATTGTATTCTTCATGCATAGAGTTTTTACAATTAGGGTGACCTTTAGTTTGTTCAAGTGTTTTAGGATTATTTTTATCAGTTAGTTTAGAAATTAAGGTATTATCATTATCTATAATGTCCCCTTTTCCAGGACATCATTGAACAGGTACTGAAGACCCTTAGTTCACATCGCCCCATGGACTAGAGGGAAATTCTTGGGGTTTTCTTATTTTATTATTTAATTAAGGTTGCCCGAATAGTGATTTTTATCATTTACACATATAAGGCAATTTTAATTATTTAATAGAATTTAAAGAGGAGCTAAATCTATTTTAATTAATTATTTACCCAAGTAATTTAATCACTCCTGCAAGTGGGTAATTAATTAATTAATTCCTTATGTAATCATTATGATGTAATGTCGGCTATTAATAAAAATAGACAAAACCAAAAAGTAAGTCATAGCCGACATAAAAGTGATTTTAAAATGTAATCTCCCTCCCAAAGTGGATCGCCCCATTTGGGAAGGATATATGAGCACATGTAAGGCTCCATTTGGGGGTATGCTGATTATGATTATTGTTACTTCTTCATGCTTGAAGAAAAGGGATGCATGCCCATTTTTGTTCTAATAAAGGTGATTTACAACACCACGTTGTGGCCAATTGAAGACCCAAGCGAGTTGTTGAAGGATCCATTCTTGCATGGTTGCTGGTCTGATTTTCTCTTGTGCCCTAGCGATTTGTTGTGAAGGCGGAATCTGATTATTGTGCAAGGATTTACTCCTTTTATGGTAGCGAATTGGTGTGTGGCATTTTTGGTGATATTTTCATGCCCTAGTGAATTGGATCTAATGTGTTTGGTGCTGATTTGACATTTTAATATACTGCTGTATTTTGTATGCTCTAGTTGGCTGGGTGAAGGTCGGATTCTAGCATTTCTAGTGCACGAATTTCACAAGATAAGTTCAGATCTGGTTTCTCTTATTTTTGTGAGTGCATACATGTAATTTGGTGAATTTTGGATGAGTATCCAAGCTGGAATTAATTATTTAGTGAACAGCAGTATTTTATGCCCTGGGCGACCATCCTTTTGCACAAATCTGATTCTTTTCTTATAGCTGGGTGGAAGTGGATTGCATGATCATATTTCCCCTATTTTATTGCACCGGAATCCAAAGTTTGAAGGCTTTTTCTTGGTTGGTTAAGCGGGAAATAATTTTAGAAGTTGCAGCAGTCTAGGTTTTAGTTATTTAATTATTTTTAGCTGTTTATAATCAGATTGGTGCTAATTTTAGTGTGTCCCTATCATTTCCGATTTATTCGACTTACCTCCGCTAGTTCCAACCCTACTTTGGGTTAAGAATAGTAGACATTTGAATACTTAAGGCTAATTTGCATAAGGGTTTCATTGAATTTGGGTGAATATTGAATTGCCCTAATTTGAGGACATTATAGTGGTATCAGAGCATCGTTCTTCTGCACCTGTGAGGTTTTTTGTTGTAGATCTGGAAGCTAGAGGATGAAGTGGACCCAAGTTCCGTTTTTTGATGTCAGTAATAATATTTTTGCTAGATTTTGGTTGGAGGGATTTAAGACATTTGTGAGGGAATCCTATGTATCAAGATGATGCCCTCATGCTCAACTCTATATACATGAATGGAATGGCACATAAGTGGTGGCATCATTTGTTAGAAACCCAAGGGGTTGAATCCATTGCCTCCCTTGACAATTTCAGTCAAAGGTTCCTAGAAAGGTTTGATGCGCAAGATTGCAAGGATGAGCAAGGTGAAAATCCCTCATTAATTGAAAATATTTCTTTATCTTCTAATGGTTGCATATGCGATAGTGAAGTTTCAGAAGATGGGATCAAGGATCTTGAGTCTAAGGAAGAAGGAAATTTAGATCTTCAAATTAAGGAAGAGAGTTTGGGGGTGGAAGCACCAATTCTTAATGTGGATGTTAGTATTCAATTTGATGTCCTTTTCAGAACAACCATTCAAAAGGAGCATGAAGAGGGTGTCAACCCTATATCAGAACTTTCTAATTTAGCCAATGGGGGTAGATCACATGATATTTCAAGGTATGAAGAGGTTGAGTTATGGTTGCATACTTTTCCATTTCAGATTTTTTTCCTCAGGAGAAACATGTAAGAGACAGAGATAAAATGACGATTATGGGCTGCAAAATGAGGCAAGAAATCTATTTGGTTCAAAACCCCTTCTATGGGCACCAGAAGCCCTGGCATCCAGGTAATCTTTTGCATTCTTCCAACAGTTATCAGTGAGTGAATCTTATGATCTTTTTAGTTGATTTCATGAATTAATTGGGATCTAGAATCAGAAGTACCTATGGCAATTGCATGAGTACCCTGGCATTCATGATTTGACTTGAGGCTGATGTTGGACCTTTGCTAAGCTCAAAAGTGAGTTCATCAAGGCCCTAATGTTGTCCCCCATTTCCCATTAGATGCAATTACGACCTTTCTCTGGCAGCCATCTGATGGCGTTATCACTTTGATAATTCTCTTAGCAGAGATTTGCAGGTATTACTGATTTCATACGTTTCTACTTGACCTCTTAACTGCTTGCAAATTTGCAAGAGCGGATGTAATGCTTGGTACTAAATGGCCACAGGGTCCTTCAATGGTTATATCTTTCTTCTTTTCCATCAATCGTGGAACTTTCTTCAAACTTAGAGCTAGCTCTTGGCCAGTGAGCCTTTTCATGGCTATCCATGGCTCAAATTAGGACTTGCACCTCTTTCCATATTCATGTTACAAACAGTATGACTTTTCTTCGCACCTGATCAACTACATTTTTAGCCAATGCATGTGCATGCTGTTGAGACTTCCCACACATGAATGTTCTGAGATCAGATTAAGCTAGTGAAAGTATCTAATAAGTTTTTGGCTGGGAGATACTCATCACTCTCATGGGTCAAAATCAAAGGCATAATTGTCTAAATTGATATGGTTTACAACATTTTCAAGGCATGATACTTTCTTGATAGTAGCAAAAAAATATTGAAACATTTTGAGAATAAGATGCGTCACACTCAATTGGCCTAGCATCACAAGCACATGATCTGATTTTAGCAACAGTATGTCTAACATATTATTACCCTCTTAGCGAAAGGACTTTGGTGATTTCATATCAAACCTATGAAAACTTTCCACAATCAACTCAGAATATTTAGGCCTCATGATGTTGTTGCTATATGAGAACTTTTGGAGCTGTTATGGTACAATGTAAGTGATTTCACTAGAGTGCAAAGTGGTAACTGCAAGTTTCACATTGTTATTTGAGGTGTCTACATAAGCATTTGGGCTTAACCAATAGTCAATGATCTGACGGTATTCACTGCCCCATTGCATAGTCTTAGAATATGGACTGATCTACCATAAATAAACAAATTGGTCCACTTACCAAATTGCTGAATCAAAACATCTTTTGACTGATGCAAAAGCTCAAGTTCCTTCCTTGCCCTGTAGAAGCCATTTTGAGACCATTGTCTAATCTTCATCTTGCTGTCCTAAAGTTTCTAAGGTGGATACCGAGTGTTGGCTAGATTTTCTGCATAGCACAAAACCTAGGCAGTGATGAGATAAATCTCCCTCATTTAACCGGTGAGGCTCCCATGTCAGATTTGTCAATAAAAATGTGTTATTATCTATAAGGGGTTTTACTTTAACCACTTAGTTCATGAACCATAACTAAGAAGTTCTGCAGCAAGTAAGCAGCTGTTCAAGAAAGGAAGTATTTTATAGAAGAAGAAAGTAAAGGAAATACAGAGAAGAAATGGGGAAGATGTGCATCCCAATTAGTAGATAGCAGAGCTAATTGCATGCACATAGAAGAAACTTAATAGATACGAACACATAATTATAAAACAAAAGCAGCTCTAGATCCAGATCTAAAATAACACAGTTTATTAAGAGATCTAAGATTAAAAGCAAGAAATACAGTACACTGTGACACAAAGTTCTCCAGAAACCTGCTCCTTTGTATTCCTTTGCTCCAAGTTGCTCTCAAGGGTTCAGCACAAAGTCTAGAACACAAGATTGCTGCTTACAAATTCTGATTGATTAACCTGAAGGTTCTTCCTCTACTTATAGAATGTAGAGGGGCAATTACAAGTTGGAAGCTTTAGTTGAACTGACACATGTGGAAGTCGGAGGAAAGAAACAACTGACAATCTCCATCCTGGAATTCCTCTTTGCATGACATGTATGATTTGCAACTGAAAATAGAACCTTCTACTTTGCACGTGCCACCTATCTCCAAGTAGTTGACTTCTTCAAGTAATGGCTTTTAAACCAATCACTTAAGTTGTATAATTGAATTGATCGCTCAATTACTTTGTCGAAGGAAAGAAGAAGGAAGAGGAAAGCTGACTTTGTCGGAGGAAAGAAGAAGGAAGAGGAAAGCTAACTTTGTCCTTTTTCATGTCTGCATGCAGCTGATTTTTCAAACTGGATCTGGAAACAAGCTGGAATTAGTTGGATCTTGAAGCGGCTAGATCTGGAAACAAGTCTGGAATTGCAAGCAGTTGGAATTGGAAGCAAGCTGGAATTTTGCCTTCGCTGGAATTTTGTCTTCTCTTTTATCCTTGAAGCTTTTGCAGTTCTTCTCCAGTACATGCATCAATGCAATGTTTGCCGTAGATAACTCATCATCCTTATTTTTAATTGCATATTAGCAATTAAAAATTTTGGAAAGCACTCCGGGTGAATGATAATTCAATGAAAGCTTCAACTGGAAGATGAGAGCACATGCACAAGATCTTGGAAGGAATTTTCCACGCACTATCTTCTTCACGGGCTGCATTCGAAACAAGAGGATGAAGCCTTTGTGCCAGAAGCTTTTGCAACTATGAGATCTGGATCTGGATCTAGCATATGGATCTGCATCTGCATCTGGATATGGATCTGCACCTGCATAACAAATTTTGGCAACAGGGCTATGGATGGAAAAGCTGCAACTTGAATAATTCCACTGCTTTTAATCTGCACGCATGAGTGAAGTTTCTCCTGCTCGCATGAGTGAAGTCTTTCCTGCTCTGGATCTATCAATTTAGCAATAGGTTTCTTTTTCATCTTTCTTCGCCATAGCTTTGTCTATCTTTGTCTGAATAATTCTTTTTCTTCTTATTTGACTGGAATTCTTCAATATTGGTGCAGATCTGAACAATTCTTCAGATTCGGAAGATATATGCAATGTATTGGACATTGATAAAAACTCCTTTTCCTTTGTAAAGCACCTGTAATGAATTCCTGCAATTTATTCAGACAAAAATGACCACCGGAGCATGAATAGTGAATTTTAATTGTAAAAATCTGCACTTTTCAAGCCTGCTGCCCCAAAAAATGGTGTTTAATTTGCACATAAAAAGAGCATGAATCCTTTCAACAACACCTCAGCTCCTGTAACACCTGTGCAAACAATTATGCAGACAAAGATCAACCTTCTTCAAAGCATGCGCCAAATCTGGAAGCTTTTAGCCTTGTTTCCACCTTGCCTGAGCAAAATCCTTCTTCAAATGGGGGCGCACTTTTCCTCTTGGCTGCAATTCTTTACCTGTGAATTAAATAATTCACCCATATGGCTGCCCATGCTTATATAACCTTCACAATTCTATAATTAATAATTGCCCTAACAATTAAAGGCAATTAATTAATTAAAAATCATGCTTTCTTCTCTTTTAAAAATAGCATGTTTAAGGACAGCCATCCAATAAATTAAATTAATCCAATTTAATCATCCACACTTCACTTCACTTAAGTCTTCACAGTGTGCTTTGACCATAGCCACTGAAAATAGGAATTAATATAATCATTTAATACTTTAAAAAATATTAATTCCTTCTCAAAAGGGGCTGCATTAAATAAATTAAATTTATTTAATTTTGGAATTCTATTTTTAAATTAAAATTATTCCAATTTAATTTTGTTGACTTTTCCACAAGACTGGGTGCCAAAATTGGGTGAATAAATATTAACAAATATTTATTTAATGCATTATTATTCACCCAAGGTGGGTCGCACTTTTTTGCATAATAGAATTCTATTTTTAAGAATTTTTCACAATGGAATTCTTTACCCTGCAAGGCAGCCCCGGAAATCCCATGATCCACTTAAGTGATTTTGACTTTGACAATGGAATTATTTACCCTGCAAAGCATGCAATAAGATCCCATGATTTCACTTAAGTCACTTTTCTTTTATTTCACCATGGGAATTTTTACCCTGCAAGGTAGCAAGACAGGCAATAAAATCCCATGATTGCCTGCACTTAAGTCCCACTGCAGCTTTGAATTTTATTTCACCATGGAAATTCTTTACCCTGCAAGGCAGGCAATAAATTCCCACCTGCCTGCTGCTTCTATTTTTCCCACTGCAGCTTAAGTGAATTTTATATCATGGGAAAAAGTACCCTGCAAGGCAAGCAATAAATTCCCACCTGCCTGCTGCTTCTATTTTTCCCACTGCAGCTTAAGTGACTTTTATAACACGGGAAAAAGTACCCTGCCAGGTAGGTATACAATTCCCATCCTGCCTGCGGCTTATATTTTTCCCATCGCAGCTTAAATCCTTTGTTTTCCAAAAATGCGCCCATCCCCGCAGGGGCTTTTCTGTGCACGACTTCGCTTTTTCCCAGTGATCCAGACCTCTGATGACGACTTCCTCCGGGCAAAATGTGCGTGTATGTTTTCCAGCTGCTCCAGGCTAAAAATCGGGCTTACCCGGCGAAGGAGTTGTTCCAGAGAAATTTTACAGAAAACAGAACGGGACACCACAAAAACACGAAAAATTGCCAAAAGTTACAAATAAAGCCCAAAACTTAAAATAAGTTAAAATCCTTCTGGTACATAGGAATAATAACATATCCGCTCATAACAGAGTTGAAACGGAGCGCAAATAGCCTCATAACGGGGCTCAAAAATAATTAAATACAAATTTCCCGCAGACAAATCCCGACGACAGAATAAAACAATTTTGGGCATCTGGGTATTTGGCGAAAGGGGCTAATATGGCTCTTTGGGATTATCTTGACGCAATACAAGAACTTTCAGGCAATAAAAACAACAAATGACCCACTATTTTAAAAGTACGAAATTTTTTCGAATTGGGTAGTCACAGATTTCAGGGTGAAATCTGAGTGACACCAGTCATGGGCTGCCAACTGTATGGTTGACTGAAAAAGATGTCCAGCATGACATTTGGTAACCAGCTGGTGTCTTTCCTAAGGATTTCGACCCTCAAAATATACGACTACCCTATCCATAAAAATTTCGCACTTTTAAAATAATGGGTCGTTTTGTGCTTTTTATTTCCCAAAAGTTCTTGTATTGCGTCAAAATAATCCCAAAGACCCATAATTAGTCCTTTTTCGCCAAATACCCAGATGCCCACTAATTGGTTTTATTGCCATGTCCGTCTGGATTTGTCTGCGAGAAATTTATATTTAATTATATAGGAGCCCCGTATGAGCCTCTATTTGCACTTCATTTTAACTCTATTATAAGCAAATATGTTATTATTCCTATGTGCCAGAAGGGTTTTAACTCTCTTAATAAGGTCGGTTGGGCTTTAATGCCTTTAATAAGGCTTAATGACAGATTATAATCCGTGTTCATTGTGTATTGTTTTCCCGGTTTCGATTTCTAATGAAGATTTCTCTGCCAACAAGGAAGATATGGCCGGAGTTTAGAGGCATCGATTTGGAGCTGGCCTGGAGCAGCTAAAAAACATATACGCACATTATGCCCGTAAGGAAGTCACCATCGGAGGTCTAGATCACTGGGGAAAAAAGCGAAGTTGTGCACAGAAAAGCCCCTGCGGGGATGTGGCGCATAGGTTGGAAGGACGAAAGGATCCTTAAGCTATCGATGGGAAAAATGATAAGCCGCAGGCAGGATTTGAAGATCTTTATGTAATCTGCCTAGCAGGGTACTTGTAATTCCTGTGTTGAGTAAAACTCACCTAAGCTTGCAAGTAGGAAAAAAAGAGGCTGCATTGCAGGTGGGAATTTGATTGCCTATCTTGCAGTTTGTAATCAAATTCCCACTAATAAAATAAAAGGAAAGTGAATCTTAAGTGAAATGCATGGGATTTTTGAGTGCTTCTGTCTTGCAAGGTAAATAATTTGTGGCTGCCATTGTCAAAGTCAATATTTCACTTAAATGGATCAGTGGATTCTTCAGTGCCTGCCTTGGATATTTTGGCTCCTAAAGAATCCCATATGTGATATAAAAATCTTGGCGAATAAAATTACATGGTGCAAAAAAGTGCGCCCCCTTTTGGCATTTTTGAGCAAGAATGGCAGCCGTTGAAATGATTATTTTAATCAATCTCTTCTTTCAAAAAGTGTGCCCAAGCTTGGAAGAAGTCAACATAGTCAGAAGTTAGAATAAAACCCTCAAAAGGATTATTAAAACATTAAATTCTATCATTTATTTCAGTGGCTGCCCTACATCATGCTTTCTATCTCAAACAAGAAGCGCAGCCATTTGGGATGGTTATTTTCAATGTTTTTTTAAGGCTATTCTAAACACTCGTAAATTAATGTTCTAGTTGTCGTCAGTGGCTATTGGATCATAGGATGCACACTGTGAAGTCTTAAGTTGGACAGTGATGTGTGAAGGATTAAATTGGATTAATTTAATTTATTGGATGGCTGTCCTTAAATATGCTACTTTTTAAAAGAAAAAAACATGATTTTTAATTAGATTAATTGTCTTTAATTGTTAGCGGCTACCCTATCCAATTATAGAATTGTCGAAGGTTATATAAGCTAATGGGTCAGCCATATGGGTGAATTATTTGATTGCACAGGTAAAGTTCTTGCATTGCGTCAAGAGGAAAAGTGCGCCCCCATTAGAGGAATATTAGCCTTGCTTCAGACAAGGTGACAACAGATGGCTAAAATTGCTTCCAGATTCTGGTGCATTGGGCTTTGAAGGAGGTTGATCTTTGTCTGCATAATTGTTTCCAGCAGGTGTTACAGGCTATTTGCACTCAGGTGTTGACTCTGAAAGGATCGAACATGCTCATTCTTCCTATGTACCAGAAGGGTTTAAACTTGGACCAAGTTTTTGGGGCAGCAAGCTTGAAAAGTGCAGATTTTTACAATTTAAATTCACTATTCATGCTCCGGTGTCCCATTTCGTTGTCTGAATGAAATTTCTCTAAAGGAATTCATTATAGGTGCTTTACAGCCCGACTTTTGGAGTATTTATCAACTGTCCAATACATATACGCACAATATCCTCCGAATCTGAAGAATTGTCCATTGGAGGTCTGCACCAGTATTGAAGAAATCCGGCCAAGTCGTGCAAGAAAAAGAACTATTCAGACGAAGATAGACAAAGCATTATGGCGAAAAGAGATGAAAAAGAAAGCTACGATGGGAGTCATAGCATTGCTTCCAAACTTGCAGACATAGGAGACATTTTGTACCTAGGCCTAGCAGGGAACCTCTTGCCGTGTTATAAAATTGATTTAAGATCCAGAGCGGGAAAGACTTCACTCATGCGTGCTGGTTAAAAGCAGGTGGGAATTATCCGAGTTGCCAGCTTTTCCAGGGTACAGCCCAATTGCTCATGAGTAAAATAAATGGAAAGTGTCCTAGAGTCTTATCATCCTTCATCTAGATCAGTGCGTGATGTTACAGGAAAGACAATAATCTCGTTTGGATGCAGAGTTCATCAATTATTGTTTGAAGATTCCAGTGCGAAAGGTGGTGACTTCCATTAGCATTCAGGATGCCTTGACAGTAGATGGGAGAAGACATAGAGCTGATTGCGTGAGCATAATGAATAGCCGATACATGAAGAAGCCTAGATCTCCTTCAAAGTGTCCCAGAGAAACTGCTTCCGCGGTTCAATTTGGTGCAGGAAGTAGATGATGTTGTCAGATTGCTATGAAAGGATTAACAGCAAAGCGACTGCTTACACTTTCCATACATGGATGTATGAGTTCATCAGGACCATTGGAGGAAGTCAACAAGGTTGAAGATTCCATAAATCAATTGGAATCGGAAATGTATTAGCAATTTACATCGGTGAGCAACTCCGGAACGTGAAGCGTACTCTTTAGCTTCAAGATGCGCTTCATACTTGGGTGTTATTTGCTGCATTTTCACTAGGCGTCTAAATCCAAGTTGGATAGATGTGGTGTTCTGTTCTAAGTGACCCCCATTTTCGAGTGCTACACCATGAAGCTTAACTGCACCTGCGTGCGAGAAAGACTTCAAAGTGGATCAACGATGACTTCTTGGACGATTGTCATCTAAACAGGCTATTCGACAAAGACTTGAAGGCCAACATTTTTAAGCAATTAATTGCGTGGGAAGATGTTAGTCCAATTATTGGCAGTCTATTCATTCAATTTGCAGATTTCACATACCTCAGGGTTACGGGCTTTTCTAGAGAACCAATAAAGATGCCCAGGTATCCGAATGATAGATTGATCGCCATGGAGCTGAGCAGGCAACTTGTGGAGTTACACGACCTTCAGTCAAAGCGGCACAAGTCTACGGGCTTCTTCCCAATCACTGTGGGGCATTACAGCTGCATTAGCATCCATAGAGCTCGAGGGATGGAGGCGCAAATGTTATCCTGAGTATGAGCAAGAGTTCTTCCCTGCACGGCTGAACTTCGATCCATTTGGAGTAGCCAGGAAAACGATCTCCCAGGAGTACGCACATGTGCCTTCATTAGAAGATTTCTGGATGAAGTGCAAAAGTGAGTATGAGGTTAGAAAGAGAGATTTTAGCAAGCTATCAACAAAGCAAGTGTTCGACTTTGGACTAGCGCGGATACCTGCGGATCTTAAAGATGATGAGAATGTGGTACTTGACACTTACCATCAAATGGGAGGAGATAAAGCCATACTGCAGGGTAACGTAGGAGGCTGCCATACACTTGAAGAAAAATCTGGAGCTGTGTTGGTGAATACTTCAAACTGGCTGCTGACGAAGGGATATTGCCTTGATGAAGCATTGATGAATCAAGTCACGGGCAACTTCGACGCAGGAGATTCCTTCAAGCGGAAGCATGAAGGAGAAAGCAGCAGAAAGTCCGAGAAGTTTAAAGTACACAGAAGATCTCAAAAGTACATAGAAGATCTCAATCAAAGAAGACGATCATTTCTGCGATCATGGCTTTAGCTCCGGCTTCTCCAGCACCCAATACTTCACCAACTATTGCACCGCAGCAACAAGACACTTCCATGCCCTCCACTGAATCCGGCGACATTCATCTTCTCTCCTCAGCCACTCCATTCAGCACCTGTTTCAGAAGAGATGTTGAAGCTACAGATGGCGGAGTTCGAAAGAGCTTTGTCCTTGGATGATTCAGAGGATGGCAGCCATAACACTGTGGTACTTTCTGACGGAGAGGATGCAGAGTGGGAGATGGTGGTGCACTCAGCGACTTCTCATTCTCCGAGGAGTAACTTCTCGGAATGGTTGGCTTCGCTGTTGGTTCCAGAAGCAAGAGTGGAGATGAACTTAGAAGAGCACGACTTGCAGCTACTCCAGAATCTGGGCGGAAGAGACAGAAGGCCTAAAGTTGCCAAAGCAACTTCTAGGTTGATCATCGAAGATTCGAGAGAGAAGTTTGCTGAGATATCAATTCCGACAAAAGGAAAGATAGAGGAGGACCTCACGGCAGAAGATGTGACACTGACCAAAGTACCCCTCGGTCAAGCCACCACTGAAGGATTGAAGCAGGACACGCAAACATTGATAGATACTTTATTCCTTAGGCTTGACAGTGAAAAGGCGGAGAAAGAAAAACTTCAGAAGCAGGTATCTCAGTTGTGCGAGATCATAGCCAAGGTTGCTAAACCTTCCATTCAGCCCATTTCAGAGCAGGTGAGTGATCATCTTATGCAGGAAATGAAGGATACAAGCAATCAAGTAAAAGCTATTGACGAACAGAAGGATTTGATTATTCGTCAAGCTTCTATACAACTTGGAGAAGTGCCAGCCCGCCTAAAGGTTATGAATGATGCAGCAAATTAGCTGCAACAACTGGTGACAAGCATCGTAGATATGAACACAGTTGCTGAGAGTAACCTGAGTATTTTGGCCGAGATCAACAAGCTACCGGGAGATGTATTGGTTGCAGAACAAATTGTATCAGATGGATCAGTTGAGAAGGGGAAGCAGATAGAATTTGCAGTATCTTTCCGCTTGGAGATCTACAGAGTTTTGCTGAAGAGGATGCAGGCACTTGAGAGTAGGACATCATCCTTACCAAACAGTATCATTTATTTCACTGAGGAGAGAGTGGATGGGAATGTTACTTCATACATACGGATCATTCCTAGCAAGGAGCCTAATTCCCTGGAAGGGTCTCTACTGATGATACAAAAGAGAATTGATAAAGCTACTAAGCCTTTCACGATGAATTCTATCAGCAAGCTGGTGGCGCAGCAGGCTGGTGGCGCTGCAGGCAGATATTGCAAGATTTGGGCCGAGCTTGGAAGATGTGGAAGCGTGCATCAAAGTGTTGAATGAAGGGTTGCTGCAGTTCAAGACAGAGAAAGAAGCAGTGGCTAAAACAGATGGAAAGATGTTGAATTACATGTTCGACAAGTATATCCGATATCAGAACAAGAAGAAAACATAAACATTACAACTGGCATGACTTCTATTTTCTATGTTCCCGGATGAAATTGTAAAACTTTAAGTTATTGGTTTTACAACCATTACTTAAAGTCATGTGGAACCATTCTATTAGTTAAGTGATACATGTGTCACTTAAGGAGAAGTTAGTGGAGGATGATTGCCAAATGTCACCTTTACTTGTTTGTGTTTCAGTTCAGTTTGAGTTTTCCATTTGTACTTTCCCTCCTACATTCTATAAGTAGGAGAAGAACCTCCGAGTTAATGATCAGAATTTGTAAGCAACAATCTTGTGTTCTAAACTTTGTGCTGAACCCCTGAGAGCCACTTGGAGCAAAAGAATACGAAGGAGCAGATTTCCGGAGAACTTTGTGTCACGGTGTACTATGTTTCTTGCTGTTAATCTTAGATCTCTAAATAAACTGTGTTATTTTAGATCTAGATCTAGAGTTGCCTTTGTTTTAGAATTTTGTGTTTATATCTATTGGATTGTTCTATGTGCATGCAATCAGCTCTTCCATCTACTGATTGGGATGCACATCTTCCCCGTTTCTTCTATATGTTCATGTAATTACCTTCTTCTATAACTTTTCCTTTCTTTAAACAGCTGCTTACTTATTGCAGGCCTGTTCAGTTATGGATCATGAACTGAGTAGTTAAAGTAAAACCCCATTTAGATATTAGCATACTTAAATTGACAAATCTAACACGGGAGCCTCACCGGTTAAATGAGGGAAATTTATCTCATGACTGCCTAGGTTTTATGCTATGCAGAAAATGTAGCCAACAAATTTGTTCACCTTCGCTTGCCAAATGAAGCTTGGTTGAGATATCTCCCACACCTCCCTCCTTGTGACTCAAAATAACTGATTTAGGATAGGCATTCTCCTTCCTCTTAGGCTCTTCATCTTCAACAAGTGAATCCCTTTCCGCCTTGACGTCATCCATACTTGGTTGACACATGTATTTTTGCAGCACCTTGGGATAGCCTTCTTGCACCTCTAGCTAGTCATGAGAAACCATTAACTTGCTTCTTATAGGCTTGTAACTTGAAAATTTGTAGCCCAAGGACCTGAAAATCAACATTAGCAACTGGTAAAGCTCTCTTCTCATGTGTATGCCCTTCAACATGGTCTTCTTGGAACTCCACCTCGAACTGCTTTTTCTTTTTTTGGTTCATGCCCCATGATTTCTTCTTTGACCTCTTGAGGTGTTGATGTAACGAATACCTTAGTTGGTTCTTTTTCTTCTTTCAAGAGAAACTCCTTTAGGTTTAACTCCTTGGCATCTTCTTGTGGTCTAGGGTTTAACTCTGGCATCTTCATCCATACACCAGTTGTCCCTTTGATGGAACCCTCAATTGTGGAGAGTGTCACTTAACCCAAGACATGATGAGGAGTCCATTCCTTGTGGTATTTTGAGATCTAGGCTCGAGCCTTGACCTATCCTCGTACTAACTCCTATGAACTCCGCAAGTGATTATGGCATCACGAATTATCCTTTGGATTTGGAGCCCTATGACTCCTCATAGCCATGGCCACAATGTAAAAGCTGACCCATCTAGAGATGTCGATGTTTCCACCAGTGGAGGGAATGACATTCTTTCTTTGGTAAGAACCCAGGTGAGCATAAATATTGAGAAGATGCATTCCCTTTGACATCTTATGTTGACGGAATATCAAGAATAAGGCAATACTTCGATGCTTGAGAGTGGATGCATGTTCCATTTGCATGGTTACCACGAAGGAGGAAGAGACATATTCTTCAACTGCACTCATTGTGTGCAGTGTGTGAGACATTTCAAGGCTCTGACTCTTAGGTAAGGTACTTCCATGGTGATAATTAATTTGGTATAAGGTTCCGAGCATGGGACTGTATTACTGCACGCTTGTGGGGGACAGGTTAAGGAAGGATTTATAGTGCATTAAATGTTGAGCTTTCTTGTAATACAAAGCCATCTTGCTATAGCCATAGTTGGGGTAAGTGTGGGCTATAAGTATCTTGAACAAAGGGGCAATGTATCTGATCTGTTCTCAATGCATAGATTTTGTTGTTCTCAAAATGCCCTTAGTTCTTGTAAGACAATTTTCAGCCTTCTACACTACTGCATGCTAATTGTCGCTTCTAGGTAAGATCGACTGGTTTGATAGTTGCTATGCCATTGTCATATCGCTGAGCATGCAAAAATCAGAGTTAGAACTGCCATTAGCAGTCATGAGAAACAACAAGCATGTCCTTTTGGGAAGGATTTCATCATTGGATGATGTGGAAAGCTAGGATGACATGCTGGAAGATTAATTTAAATATTTTCCTAGATCCTAATAGCCTTGATTTCAGATTTTGTGGGTCCCAAGTATTTTATGGCTGTTGTAACTTGTTTCTCAGCCCATCCACAATCTGATTTTGCATAGCTTGTAATCGAAGAGGGATAACAATGGTCATGATAGTTATTAAATCCACTTTCTTGCCCTATGATGGAAACTACAGCAGTTTGGAAGAAGTTATTAATTTTCAAAGGTCAGTTAGTTTTCTGAGCATTTTATTATTTTCCAGGAAAGCAAATGTCACTGTTGGTTTAGTGAAGTGGAAGATTCCAACTAGCCAGACTTCAATCTAAGACAGGGGCAGCATAGGCTCACTCCAACCCCATTTAGATTGAAGCTCCTTCATTCAACAAGCATGGGATCCAGATTATGGGAGCACTACAACATGTTCCTCCACCTTGATATGATGATACTTGAGCATATGAGTTTGCATTTGTTAGAGGGCAAGCAAATTATGGGACAGGGAGGATATGTACAATGTCTACTCTTTTCCAAGATTGAAAGGAGTTACTATGAAAGCTGTTGTGTGCCCATTTCCACTTTCCACTAAGGCTTCAAGAAAGGGAAGCAATGGAGGTGAACATTGCCACTAATATGTAAGTCAATTGTATTTTCATGTTATTGTTGATGCATTGACTGAGCTAATTATGAGCTATGCCCCTGATTCGACTAGGTGATGGAATTTTTATCTTCTCCACATCCAGGTTGGTCTTCTTGAGAAGGCCAAGTGTCAGATTAATGAGAGGGAGCAGCAGCTTCCCCCTTCATTAAGAGGTCGAGTCATGCTAGAAGATTCAAGTACTTCTGAGTAGTAAATCCTGTGTACTGCCAAAGAAGCGTTGTTTGACTTGATCTAGGAGGTTTGATATGTGAGGAGGATACCAATGTCTAAAGGATGCATTATTATTCATCATTAGACATTTACTTGGGATGGGTTGGCAGCTAGTCTAGATTCTCTTCAAGGGCCATTGAAGATCCTGTAAATCCCTTCCTATAAGTCACCTGCGTAGCAAGGAAGTGAAAACCTTCACGATAGGATCACCCTTGAGGGATGCATTGGTGGTCTGGATCACCTGAAGAAAGTAGACAAAGTGAGCTTCCTGAATCCTCGAAGAGATTTCATGTTTGTTTCTTCCACTACATCTAACCCTAGGCGAGACTTGCAAAAAATTAAGTGTCTATGGTCTCCACTCTTTGAAGGGTGCAAAGATGGTAAATCTAGTCTTGTTGGAGAATATGATGATTAGTTTCCTCATAATTTACTAGTGTAATGTCCCCCTTTTTAAATACGACCAAGGGAAAATATCAAGTTGTCAGACCATTAGCGTTGGAGATAATGATGGTAATGAATAACACCATCCACCACTTGTAAGAAATGTTTAGTGTAAAAAGTAACCTTGACGATGAGCGATTCAAGGGTGGAGATCTAGGTGACCTGGATATGTTGTCTATAGATGTCCTAAATGATAAGTAACAATGATGACAAGTCACATTTGTCTTGAAGGAGCTCGGGGGGTCATATAATGATTATTATTGAGAGGTAAATCAGCCCTATTCTAAACATGGAGATGCGATTCAGAATGGAGCATCATTTGCCTTTAAGTTTCAACCATGCCATTTAATATTTGGTTTTGACCTGTGATTTCCAAACACTTTTCCAAAATAAGATTCTGATCCTGGAAGACTTTGAGCGCCAAAAATGAGAAGGAACTTCCTGGAGATTGAGCAAGGAAAAGATATGAGCAAGGGAAGATGATAAGTCACCCCTTATCAGTTATGTTGACGTGAGCATTTGTATTCTTATCTTCATAGTTTTCTACATAAGTCAGGATGTATGGGCCCAGTAGGTGATAAAGTCAGAAACGAAAAGGTGTTCATCAACACCACTCCATTGTGAAGTGTGTGTGCCCTAATGAGAAGCTCTATAATTGATAAGTTATTGGTGCATTTTTATTCAATATATGTGAGGTCGCCATTACTAAGGGAGTCACTTGAGAGTTTATTTGGAGAGTCATTTGATCATAATCTTTTCTAAAATATACTTTACATGGGTTTTGGGTTGATTGCTCAATTACTTCCACTTAAGGGTGAAAATCCTTTGGTGTGGCTAACAAGGAGGACAAAACCCTTCCTTGATTGATAAATGACTACTCTTCAAATTGTTGTTTCCAAGTGCTTCAAGAAGATTGATGCTACTGATTCTTGCCCAGCTAGGGTTCTGATTGGCATAATACACTGTTAGGGTTTCATGACCATTTTGGAGCCCGCTAACCTAGGGCTGGCAATTTATTCTTAATAAATCGAGTTGGGTGCCATCTAGGTGACATTTCTATCATATTTTGAAAGGGTTTGAAGACTTTTTCGATCTGGTGTCATAATTTTAGAGGCTAAGTGCAGACTGTCATGAAAGTGGTGATTTTAGAGTGTTGGGAATCTGAATAATCCAGCCATGGAATGTAAGCTCCTAATTCTGTTGTCTTAACCCTAAGCATACTTGTTATGCAGAATTTGGGGGCTGATTTGCAGTGGGTTTTAGTGGGTGAAAATTTTTTATTGTTAGTTTGCACCATTTGT
The DNA here is from genome assembly GCA_019776745.2 of Taxus chinensis. Lineage (NCBI taxonomy): Eukaryota > Viridiplantae > Streptophyta > Pinopsida > Cupressales > Taxaceae > Taxus > Taxus chinensis. Next base: position 302,933,220 of record CM034146.1, read on the forward strand.
TGAGCTCCTAATATTTTCATCTTCCATCTGCAAATGGTGTTTTATGCCCCAAAATGAGTGCAATATTAAGGTTCGATATTAGGGTTTTTGAATATTTTCAGCTATTTTCCAGCATCATTTAATTTATTTTACTTCTGCAATTTAATTGGTTAAAGAAGTGTTAATTCCAACTAGTTTTTCAGCTTCATCTCGGAAAAGGACCTTACCTTGGTATCAAAGCAACAAACTTCCCAGTTTGGAGTTGTGTTGAAGCAAAAGGAATAGGTTAGTTGAAGTGAACCTAGAAGGGTTTCTGATGATGCTAAGTTTGAGAGGTTTGCCCAATTGCAAGAGAGGTTGGTTGATATAAAGGCACGACTAATCCATAATATGCATCCAAAAGGAAATATTACATTAGGGCCAACGTTGAATTCTTCAACTGTTGGTGAAGCCTTGGAGTGAATCCTATGAGCTAGGGATTTCCAGCCCTTGGTTTTGGTTGTATCTCCCTTGTTGTCCCACTTAAAAATAATTACAATTGGACTTCTTAGCATATAAGTGTGTCCCACTTGGTGGCTCAAAATTATTTTGATATGATTTGGACTAGTAAATAAATATTGTCGTGGCTGACATTAATTACTTTGGAAGCATTTTCAGCTAAATTTTGCATGGCCGTATATGTTGGTATGTATAAGTCTCTTCATACAATACATGCTGCCCTAGAGTCATTTAATTATGTGTTTGGTCAATGTTATGGTTGTCCCACTTAAGATTTGATATTTGAAAGTACAAAAACTGCAAAAAATTCCTTCTCCATGGCAAAGAAGTAGAAGAGTTGGAGAAGAACATCGAGCTTTCATTTGCTTTCATTTTTCTAATTTTTATGTTTTCTTTTTAGTGTTTTCTCTCTTGAAGCAGGCCGGATGACTTAAAGGCAAATAAAAGAAGCTTAATGAAGAATTAGAACATCTCCTATGGGTCGGCCTAATCTTTTCTAGCCTTGGCGCCAAAGGAGGGATATAAAGTGATGTGAAGACCTCATTTGCAAGCATCTAGATTGGCACATTTTCTATTATTGTGCATTGAGAGCTTGTTGCTCCATGTGCTTCCACTTGAGGATGAAAACCCTCTTGTGTGGCTTCCTCGAAAGACAAAAACCCTTCTAGTGGTTTTGTTAAAGGATGAAGACCCTTCAACATTGATTGGTCTTGAAGTAAATTGCATATTTTAGGAGAATCATCCTCTTTCAGATTTTTTATTTGCCTTCTTTAGGTGGAGCGACCTACCTTGGTGTAGGGTTTGATGGTTTGAAGGACATAAAGTTGAATTTTTAGTTCATAATCTGATGTGTCATATTTAATAAGGCAGGAATCTACATTCTCATGAATTTTTGAGGGTTTCTAGACCCATATTTCATATTTTAGTTTTGGCTGCTATTCGTTGTTTGTAATTCATTTTCTAGCTATGCGTGACTTAGATTTTTCACTGATTATTGATCTATTGGATGCCTAAAAATCATATCTAAATTGTGGCAAGGTTAATTACAGTGAATTTTGTGTTTTGCATACATGTTCATACCGCTGTTTGGAGAAATCAGTTCACTGGTTTTTATTAGTCTGCTGGTTATAGAAATCAGATTTGATTATTTGGTGTGTGAAGCTAATCCCTTGATTTTTGGCCTAATCCCTTGAAAGGGATATTATAGTGGTATCAGAGCTCGGATCCTCAAAGGCCAAGGGTTTAATGGAAGAAGGCAATAAGGGTTTCATCCATTACTAAAGAAGAAAAGAGGACCAACCAAGGGAGGAAGGTAACATGGTTGATCATGACTCTCAAGAAGCTAAAGTTGATAAATTAATTTCCGGCCAAGAAAGACTTGCAGACGCAATGGATTTTTTAGCCTTATCCCTCCAAAATATCATTGAACCTAGGGTTTAAAGTGGGGATGGTAGCTCGACTAGGGGTAACAATACACGACAACCAATGGGATCAGCCCGAGGATCGGTTATTAAGCTCACTTTCCTTCCTAGGGAGGATATTATTCCGGAGGAGGAAACAAGACCTAGGGGTGGACAGAACACCGCTGCAAGTTATGAGGAATTACTCCCTGAATGAAACTCTTGTCCTATGGCCATCTATTGAACTAAATTGAGGTGATTGCACATGCTTCTTCTTCCAAGGTGTGATCACACTTCTAGGTGTTGAATGGGTGTTTAAGAAAACTACTATGTGAATTACAACAGGTGAAACTGAGATGGTTTCTCATTCTTTCAAACATGGTACTCCAAATGAAGATCATCCCCTTGTCTTTCCTAGCTCCAAAATGATCCTTGATGACATTAACTTTAGGATGCTTATGCTCTTTCTTGCTCATATGCTTCTCATGGGAATAGACGACTTCTTGATCTTGCAAACCTGAAAGTCCTAGGTACCTCAATATCTTGACTAGCTCATTCTGACTTGTTCCCTAAAGAGATTTGAACACAATGGCAGGGTCAAGATATGATGATCATCAACTCACTCATTGAGCATCGAATTTCACCTTTGTGACAAAGATGTCATCTCCTTGGATGGAAACATACTTAGTATTCCTAGACACTTTTTTGCTCAATCGCTCCTCATGGAGATAGGTTTCCTCCTCTTGAATGGAACTTGAAGGGATATCTAAGAATGGGTTCCATGTTCTTGACCTCCACACTACACTGGAATACTGCAAATGCCACCTCTTTAACTTGCAATATGTGAGCACGTCACCAAGCATTGTTTAAGTGTTTAGAAACACTCTCACGAGATATGCATTGTTTACAAGATTGAAATGACTATCAACATTGCTCACGATGATCTTTTCTTGATGACTTGAAATGAAGTTCCTGATGTTTCAAATCCTTCACAGATCTCACTATGCTCCTGATGACCATATCCTTGATGACCTTGAGTTTTAATGGAGCTCTTGATGTTTCAAATCCTTCACAAACCTCGTGATTTTCCTGATTGCACCCGTTGTTTAAGTGACTATCCTATACACACATTGACACTCTGATTTGTTCCTTGTCATAGTGTGATCCACATGATGTCCCTTTCATGAATGGATTCAACCAGGATGACTCTCTTCTGCCACAGTTAGGATGATCTGGACCTTCTAGCTTCTTGCATCAAATAGTGTCATGCAGGATCACCTCGAAACTGATGTTTTAGTAGCCTACAGGGGGTTTTCTTTCCTTTTTGGACCACGAGCCAACTTTTCAGACTCACGATGATGGAAAAAAGCAATGTGATAGGCACAATGGGAGTTGCCACATCTTTCTGAGCTCAATTACAAGACTTACTATTTTTAGCAACTCCTATCTACGACAGTTATTTTTAGCAACTTTTCACAATTTTCACCTTCTAATGTTTCTTGCTTGTTCGGAATGTTACAAATGCTGAGAATTCACTCTTTTTGGAAACATATTATTTTTAGACATGCCCGGTCATGAACACTTGCTATGTTTAGAAATGGCACTTAAAGGTGTCGGGTTGTAACAAAAATGGTCTTGAAAATATGGGTTTTTCTCATAGATTCTCTGCTCCAAATTTTGAGGTTTTTTCGCCTGCTGGATCTTTGTAGAATTAAAAAAGCAATTTATTGCAATTTGATGTTGTAGCATGTCTGATTATTAATGGAGGCCGAAAGGGAAATGAACACCAATTTGCTTGAAAAATGACAAGTTTAGGAGAGATGGAGAGTTGATGAAATTTCCATGTGTTTTCAGCTCATATTTGACCATACCAGCCTGAATAGAGTTTGGGAAAAATGCAATGGAGGGATGAGTTGACACTTTTGTGTTCTCCTTGCCCCTTGGGGGATAGAGGGGACACCTAGGTGTTCAAAGTGTGACCTGGGCGAGTGAGGGGCTGAAAGCAAGCTTCGGAGGGACCAAAGATGGTTCCATGGTGACTAGGGGTTGAATGAATGAAGTGGGTCAGATTTTTGTGGCCCCCTTGTACCTTGGGAGACAGAGGGGACACTTTGGTGTCCAAAGTGTGACTTGGGAGGAGGGAGGTTGCACTTTGGTGTCCCCTTTGTACCATGGGGACAACTGGGGCAACTGGGAGTCCAAAGTACGAATTGGGATAGTGAGTGAGGTTGCAATTTGTGTCCCCCTTGGCCCTTGGGGGACAGAGGGGACACAAGAGTGTCCAAAGTGTAACTTAGCCAAATTAGGAAAGCAGACTTTGCCTTGTATGTCCAAATTGGGACACCCGAACTGATGTTTTCACCTCGAAAGCTTAGGAAAGTGTTTTGGGGTCAAACCTTATATGATTTTGACTCCAAAACACCTGATAAGATCAATGGAATCATTATTGAGACTCAATTTTTCTTGCAACTCAAAATTTAGGGCCTATTTCATCTTTGACCGAGAGGGGCAGCTGCAATGTTCTTAATTATCTCAGGAAACCTTTGGGTCTTGGAAAAAAGTTCATGTTTCCACCTTGTACAGGATTCCAAGAGATTTTTGATGCCTATTTGTTTGCCTCCTAAATCCTTCTGAAACTCCCAGAATCATCCGGAGAAGTCATCTTTCACTGTTAGGACATTCATTCCCTATACCTAGAAGACCCAGTCTTGTACAAGTTGTTCCTGAATCCGATTTTCTACTTAGAATTTTCCTAAATTGCTTCAGACATCTTCAATATCCTCCGAAATCACCCTTAAATGCTTGATATTTTCCCTGTATGCTTCCAAAGGATGTTTACCAGCTGCATAATGGCCAAAAAGAACCTTTTTAGGCCTTCGGAGGAAGTTGTATTTCATCGAATCTCAATGAGATCACTAATCACATTAGGTACCCTTCCCTGCACACTGAAACACACTGAATAATCATGTTAGTACTTTCCTCTGAGCCTGGGTGAGGGTAGGGCTGAGGGCAGGCTAGCCAGAGGAAGGAGGCACAATGATCGGGAAACATAATTTTCAATTATGGGCTTTAGTTGTCATGCTCAAAGTTTCAATTTTTCATGCCATACATTTTGCATGACAACAATAAACAAATATTGATGCAATGTGCATGGGAGAGATTTTTGATGGAACTTTGTGCTCGAACATATGAGAGAGGTCATACCAGCAAAACAGCTAGATCCAAAAGAAATTTTCTACGATGAAGTCAAGAGTGTGGTCATGAATAGGTGGAATAAAATGACAACCCCATTGCATCTCCTTGCCTATGCATTTAATCCAAAATATTATAGCTCTGAAATACTTGAGCTATCTAACAGGAAACCACCATACAATGACTCCAAAGTTGTAAATGAAATCAGGGCAACATTCAAAAAGCTTTTTCTTGATCCATTTATAGCTAGTGTGGTCTGCAACTAAATGGACATGTTTATAGCTTCAAAAGGCAATGTAGGAGAGGTTGAGACTCTCTTTGACAAGTACACCATGAGCCCAATCAACTGGTGGTATGTACATCGCCATGATGCCAAGTACCTACGAATTATCTCTATGAAAATTCTTTCACAGGAATAACATTTATTGAAAATTTCATTTACTAAGTTACTAACATATTTTTTGTACATTGTTAGTATGTTACTAATTTGAAATTTCCAACAATATTTTTTGGTAATAGGTAACTAGTATTTCTTCCATAGAGCGAAATTGGAGTACATATGCCTTTATCCACTTAGTTAAACGAAACAAATTGGCATCCAAAAAGGTCGTGGATTTGGTGTACGTGCATTTCAATTTGTGCCTCCTATCACACAATTTTGAGCACTATATTAGAGTTCCTCACAAATTTTGGGATATTCTTGCAGAGACTACACACTTGGATGCCTCCACAACCACTCTTGTCCAACGTTTAATATTTGATGGAAAAGATGACATTTAAGGGATTTCACAAGGAGTGGAGAGCGGAGCTAGTGTGAGTGACATGCCAGAATATGATATTGAGGAAAATCTAGATGATATATTCTAGATTATTTGTATTTATTTTGCCACATGATTAATGGAAATGTTAAATTTTAAGCATATTGAATGTTTTGAACTTTGATGCTACTATCTTTTTCGAGTTTTGTATTTTGTACTATCTAAAAAATGAGTGTATATATATATATATATATATATATATATATTTATTATATATGTACAAATGTACCCAAGATATACCGTACCTAAGGGTTTTTGAAAATCAATGTATCCACGTACCCAACCTGTACTCGTACCCATATCCTGACAACTTAGCTTGTTATCAATAACACTTATCACTAAACCTATCTTGAAGACCTATTCAATTAATTCGTTAGTGCAATAAAACCCGAGACCGATAAAATTTTCCATACTGGAAATTATTATAAAATACTTTCACTATTTTCAATAATGCATTTCAAAGTTTTTACCTTCAAGCTTATGTAGAAGAAATCACACATGTTTGTTTATTGAATACTGGAAAGTTGTTACATGCCAGATGTTTACTTTATTTAACCATTTTACCAAGATTTTTATTTGTCTTTGCTTTTGGTCATATAATGATCTAAAATGCTATATAACTTATGTTTTGTATTTATTACAGGCCTTTCCAAGTAGTATTTAATTAGTTCTGATACAATGCAGATAGTTCTTGACTATAATGATCTGAAGAAGATGCCTTACATAAGTAATCGGCTCGAAGAAATAAATCAGAAGGTACAAAATATAAGGTATGTTTACAGCTGCCATCTCTTTAAGAACTACACTACTCTCTTTCCATTTAATCTATTCATTTAACCCGCTCATTGTCAAGAAAAATATTATGCAAAGATTACTGTGATGCAACTGATATTAGAATTGTAATGAGAATTGTAACTATTACATCTGAAGAAGGTGCAATTAATAATTAAATGTAAAGATGGGAAGCATGGTAGAGAAAATAATAAGTGATGCATGAGCAAGGCTGAAGGAATGAAAAAAAAATACTAAGAAAATATTATACGAAGTTTCCTTCAAGGAATAAAGTAATGACTAAATCCGAACAACCCTTAGAAACAATATGAGATTCCTTGCAATGTGCTGGCAGAGCTTTGGAGAATCAACTAAGTAGATTAGTGGTGGAGACTCTATGATATTGAAAACTAAATAAGTGATGAACATAAAACTTAAAAATTGGAAATTTCGTTACCGATAAAGTTTATCCTTACAAACCTGCTACAGCTTAAAACAGTGTGTGAAGTATGCCTTGTGGGAATACCCCATGAGTTACCGATACTGGTTAAACTAATTCAGCTTTGGCGGGGAAAGGGGCGAGAAAAAAGATCTAAAATAGAAAAAAAGCTATAATTTTCCTTTTTATTTTTTGAAAGAAAGAAATAAAAAAGAGAACAATAACTTCTATTGATGTCCACAAATGACCACAGTAGCCCATTTACGGCTGAACAAGTAACTAAAACTAAACTAGATGGAGTGAATTCAAAATGGGCAAAACTGGGACAAGTAAGAAGAGACAGCCATATAATACAAAACCATGTGAAAGGCAGGCCCATTGCCAAAGAACAGCCAATGAATCCAAGAGAAGGAAGCCAATGGAAACTAGGGATAAAATCAAGCACATGAGGTCACACTTTGTGGTGTCATCAAAAAAAGAATGAAGAAGAATTAAACTGCACACAAAACGAATGTGTGTGTCCTTCATTTTATTATGTTGGGAGTAGTTACATTGTAGTTGGAACAATGCTGAGATGGTTCATAACTGATTACCATTAGAGAACTACCAACACATATATAAATATATTCACAATATTCAATACCCCCTTTGCTCATGCGCCCCCCCGCCCCCCCTCCGCTTCTCAAATGACTAAACTAGAAACAACTCCAAGTTTTTCCCGAAATTTTGCAAACAAGATGGGACCGAGAGGTTTAGCCATTAGATTTGCATGCTACTCCTTGGAAGGACAAAAGTTAAGAGATATCACTAGAATCAACCAATTGTTGAGTATAGTGATGAGGAATTTTAATGTGCTTGGTGCAAGCATGATATACTAGATTCCTTACCATCTTCAATACCATAGTTACTAGGTTCGGAAATCCGATTAAGTTCAGAACGGCAAAAAAATCCGAAAATCCAGAGTTCTCGAAAAAATCCAAAAAAAATCCGGTTCGGAATATATATACTTATAATATTATATATTTATATTATTGTATACTTATAGTATTATATATAGACAAATCATACAAAAAAGTATCCATCTACCATCATCATCATCATCATCATAAGAACATAAAATTAAAGCTTGTAGAATTGAGAAATGCAAGAAAGTTTGAAATTTTCATCAAATTAAAAGAGTGGCATGGTTTCAAGTCTTAAGCTCCACACATAAATGAAACTTAAAAGTTTCAAACATTTGCAACATCAAAACCTGCTTTAACATCAAAGCCTTCTTTAAAATCAAAACTAGCACTAGCACTGGTGTCCCCAGATTTCACCCTGAAATCTGAGACTACCCCTTTTAAAATTTTCGTTATTTTCAATGTAACAGGTCGTTTTGTGTTTGTTTTGTCTGCAGTTGTTTGCATTGCTCTACGGTATCCCCAGAGAGTCATAAAAGCCAAATTCCCCAAGTACCCACATGCTAAAACTCACTCAATCCCTTAGCTAGATTTTGTCTGAGAGAATTTTATTTATTTATTTATTAAATAAATAAAGTTCTTTTTAAAATAGATTGAGCTAAAATTGGAGGATTCAGGTTATATAAAGCGCTTCACCCCATCATTATTACCACAGAACATTCATTCGGGGGGAAGAATTTTTGCAGATCAACTAATTGGAGAAATTTTTCCAGCAATTGCCTGCAGCTTCTTTTGTTTTGTTTTATTTCTTTTTTGTCTGTGTTTTGGTTTGTTTTCTCTGACAATTCCTGTAGCCTATTCATTCTTCCTGCCAGATCTTTCCCTAGGCCTAGGGTTTTGAAAAGCTATCAAGTATTTTTAATTACTAATCTCTCTAAAGGTGATCAGAGCTTAGGATTCTTTCAGAAGATTGCAAGAAGTTGCTTGGTCCAAAAAGGTGCAAAAATGGATTTTATGAAAATAAGAAAAATATTGCCGTCAATGTGTAGAGCTCAAGAAAATATGCACTTTCAGAGAAAACGACACCTAAAACAGAGCCACAAAATGAAAGTTATAACACATGCACGTTTTTGCTACTACATCGTCTCAGACCCTTTCCAAAAATGAAAAAAATTATTCTGTGCTTGTATTTTCTTCACCAAAAATCCAAAAAAGGAAAGAAATGCAGTCTTCATGCCAGTCGTAATTTTCAAGGCTGCTTCCACATCCAATTTCCATGTTGCCTTACGTGACGAATTTTCACTCAATTTTGAGGGCAGAAGTCATACTGCAAGTTGCACTTTTTGGAAGGAAGGATTTAAGTCGCCAGTGGGAATTTCGGCAGTGGCAGGTAGGCGGGAATTTCTTGTCTGCCTAACAGGTTACTTTTTCCCATCAACTTAAAATCACTTAAGCTGCCAATGGGAATTTTAGAGGTGGCAGGCAGGTGGGAATTTCCTACTTGCCTAACAGGGTGAAAATTCTCATTATGAAAGAAAAATCACTTAAAGCACCGGTAGGAATTTCATGCCTGCCTAGTAGGGTGAATTTTCACATCAAAGAAGTTTATTCACCCATGCAAGCGCATTTTTGAGAAGAAGACTATTTTCCATGCAAGTCACACTTTTTGGAAGGAAGGATTTAAGCTGTCAGTGGGAATTTTTAACAGTGGCAGGAAGACGGGAATTTCTTACCTGCCTAGCAGGGTGAAAATTCCCATTATGAAAGTCAAATCACTTAAGTGGAAGATGGGATTTTTGGAGCTGCATTGCAGGTGGAAATTCCCATTGCTTTGACTTCTTATTTTTAGCAATTTCCCTTGCCAAAAAGTGCGACCCACCTTGGCATAAATACATGTATTTAATGATATTTATTAATGGTATTTCCAGTCAATTTTGGCGCCATAGATAGAAGGAAAGTCAAGGCAAGTGGATGGGCTGAATAGAAGTCAAGGATGCATTCTAAAAATAAATAAAATAAATTCATATAAAAACAATAAGAAGCATGCAAACTTGGGCACCCATATTAGAAGAAGAAGCATGGATTTTAATTAATTAAATTGTCAAAAATAGGGAAAGACAATTATGAAAATTAGCATGCAGATGGCTATATAAGCATGATACACCATAAAGGAGAAGCAATTAATTCTTTTTGATGAAGTTTGCAGCCCGGATAGGTTTTGACACCAAGAAAAGAAGGATTTTGCATTAAAGAATATTTTCCACTGTCGGGAAGCTTCCAGTTTTGGCGCCTAGGGTTGGAATAGCTCTGTTTTTATTATTCCAAGCATCTGCATGTTGGTATAAGTACCCAGGTGAATTAAATAATATTTTTGTTTGCTTGCATGCAAGCAAAGTCTCAAATTTTAGGGCAGCAAGCTTTATATGCAGATTTTGGTGGTAAAATTCAAGTATTCATGCCATGGTCTGCATATTTGTCTAAATCAATCGTAGGTATTCATCACAGGTGCTCATATTGGTGAAAAGAAGTCAAAATCAATGTCAGATACATTGAATATATCTTCTGAATCAGAAGAAATTGCCGGATCTGCAGAAATCGATCCAATTACAAGGGATTATGGCAAAATTAAAAGAAAAATAGCTCAAACAAAGATTATTTCAGGCATGATAAAACATGATGAAAGAGAAGGGTCAGCAAAATCATGCATTTCTTCCAGATTTGCTAAAATCAATGATATAGACATAGACCCTGAACCTATCACCGATTTAATTGATAGATCCAGAGTTGGAAGGACATCTCTTATGCGGGCAATTAAAATGCGGCGGGATCATTCAAGCTTTAGCGTTTCTAGTCACAACTCAATTGCCAGAGTTTGTTTTGGAGTGTGCAAGGTCTTATCATCCTCTTTCTAGGACAATCCAAGATGTTGTAGGGAAGATAATAATCAGGTTGGATGCAGAATTTATTAATTATTGTCTTAAGCTTCCGACATGGCCAGTGGTGATTACAATTAGCATGCAGGATGCCAGCAACAAATGGGAAGACACTGAGTCATATGTTCGACAAGTATATTCAGTTTCAGAATTAAGAAAAAGCATAGAGTATGATGACCGACATATTTTCTTTCTTCTTCCCTTCCCTCTCTTATTCTTATTTCTTGGACAAAATTGTAAAACTAAAGTAATTGGTTAAAAACCATTATTTCTAGTTATCTGAAAAGGTCATCAATTGAGAATAGGTGGCAGACATGCAAAACTTTGATTTAGTCTTCAGATGCATGTCATGAGGAGAGAAATTTTAGGGGAAAGATTGTCAGTTTTCTTTATAGCTTCTGCATGTGTCGGTCCAGTTATTGCTTTCCTATCTGTAATTGCACTTTATACATTATAAATAGAGGAAGAGCGTATGAGTTAAATAATCAAAAATTGTAATCAACATTCTTGTGTTCCAGACTTTGAGCTAAAATCCTTGATATCTTTTGGAAAGCTAAGGAATTGAAAGGAAGCAAATTTCCGAAAAACTTTTTGTTAACGGTGCATTGGCTTTTTACTTCTGTGTAGATCTTTGCATAAACTTTGTGTTATCTTAGATCTAGATTTGAAACTTTCATTTTCTTTAAATTCTGTATTGTGAGATCTGTTTGTTTCATATATGTGCATGTGACCAACTCTGCGAACTATTGGTTGGATTGCACGTCTTCTTTGCTTTCTTCTTGGATTCAATTATTTCCCCTTTTTGCAAATATTTTTTTACAGCTGCTTACTTGCAGTAGAATTGCCTAGCTATGGCTCATGAGCTTTGTAAATAAATTAAAACCCACAAACAGTTACTTAGATCCATAATTAATAAAAATCATACACGAGAGCCTCACCGGTAAATGAGGGAGATTTATCTCATGACTGCCTAGCTTTTCGACTGTGCAGAAAATCTAGCCAACAAGCACCATCATCTAATCCATGTTCATCATCACTATCAATGATTTCTTGAATTTCTTCGAAGGATGATTCTCCAAAGTGAGACTCCCCATATTTTTTTGCAAGATTGTTCTCAAGAAAACGCAAATTGTTGTGGACAAACACAAGATCTGAGAGTTTTTTAGCTCCTAATCGATTCCTTTTGTTGGTATGGATCAAATCATGTGTACTCCAATTTCTTTCGCATGTTGAAACACTGTCACACTAGCTGTGAATACGCACGACAAACTTTTCAAGCTCTGAAGTAGAAGAACCATAAGTCTGCCACCATTAATGGGGATTCATAAAGTGAATGTCTTCTTGTGCCTCCTTACGAGAAAACATGTCCTTTTGGTTCTTGAATACAGTGAGTTGCCTTCTCACCTTAGCCTTTTCATCATCATCACGAACCAACATGTTTATAGTTTCCAATACATTTTTCTTTACCTCCTCATATGCATCATGATCCACCTCTATAAGCTTAGGATTTAAATAACACCCTGCTGCATGGATAGAGCGATGTAGCATGTCCCAACGTATGTCCAGAATGTCCCATATTCGTTGAATTTTAGAATCATCTTCAAGTACTTTTTTTATTTGTTCCTTTGCTTGCTCCATGCCCTCATACACAATTAATGCAAGGTTTCATGCCATTAGCCAATCTCAACAGTTCGATAAGTGGCTCAAACACCTTTAAGGCCTTCTCAGGATTCTCCCAAAATGATCCACAGGGATCCAAATAAACACTACTTCATCAAATCAACCAGTTTTAGAAGGAAAAAAAGAGCATAATTAAGAGTAAGTTGTAAAGTTGTAGAAATGCCCCTGCAACAGACCGACAGTTACATAACCGCCCCCCGACAGTGGAATGGCAGTCGCGTAATCGTCCCCCATAGCAGAACAGGACAGAATTAAAACGCCTTTTTCGTGTCTCTTCTTTGGAGGTCGCTTCCCATTCTCCAGTGTATGGGAGGACATGAGAAGAAGGCTATTTAAGGAAGAGCATAGGCAAGGATTTGATCATCAAAGTTTTAATGCAATAAGTGAGCAAGAAACCATTGGAGCTGGAGTTGTTTTGTAGAAGAAAGGTGTAGGAACAAAGCAGCCAAGTAAAGAAAGGGAGTGTTTACATTGTTGTCGTTTTTTCCTCTTCTTGTAATCTGTATTCTTTCATAATTAGCCAATAAAAATTGGGAAGAAAGAGCAATTGCCCTTCCCAATTGGTTTTCCCTCATCTTGGGGTTTCTAGGATAACTTTGGTGTTTTGAATTGTTATTCCTTTGCTGCAAAATTAGTTCTAAGTTTAGTTTTACTCACCATTAATTCAAGTCTATCATTTTCATAATTTGAAAGTAGAACATCAAATAAGTTGTGGTTTGCAAATTCTTCAAAGTTAGAGGTTTACATATCACTTTGGTATCAGAGCTGATTATATATCCAAGACTATAGTATTCATTCTTGTGATTTGTATGACAGTGACAAGGTCCAAAGGTGAAGAAGTTTTACCTTGCGATCCAGACATATCTACGAAGAAGTGGAAACAAAGAATTCGGGATCAAATGGAGGAAGAGAACTTGGTCCGCAGAGTTGAGATGCTAGAGACGATGATGGATAGATTGTATAGACAACAAGAACTCTAGTATCTGCAAAAACGGCTTCTGTTAAGCAAGATTCCATGGACTCAGTGGTCCGAGCCTTGGCCGAAAATTTTGGCATAGGGAAGAGCCACGAAGAGGAAGAATATATGTTGGAGTGTGAAGAAGAGACTCCAGTTGTAAAAGAGAAGGTAAAATTTGATCATACTCCCTTTAAAGTTTAAACAAAAGTTGAAATTAAGAACTTTGAAGGACAAGTAGATGTAAAGTTATTAGATAAATGGTTAAAACAACTGGAATTCTACAACATAAGTGTGCACAATGCCACGGAGGTACAAAGGATTACCTTTGCACGTCTGAAAATGGAAGGTCATGCTCTGGTTTGGTGGGAAACCCATCTAGCCACTTGTGAAAAGAAGAAATGTCCTATTGCCAGTACTTGGAAGGGTTTTAAAGAATTGCTCAGAGCTAAATTTTATCCTATTGGCCATAAGATTGACCAGATGATTAAATGGCAGTACTTTACACAAGGCAGTGATCAAAGTGTACATGACTATAGTATGGAGTTTTAGAGACAAGCCATGTTGCTCAATATGGACTTGGAGGATGTAGATATTCTGACCAAGTATTTGGGAGGACTTCACACTCATCTTCGGAGGAAGGTAATCTCCACGAAGCCCAAGGATCTCAACGAAACTTGTGTGCAAGCATACTACATTGATGATGAGAAGAAGCAAGGAGAAACAAAGTCAAGGATAGAGCAGTCAATAACTCAGCAAAAAGAGCAGGGACAAACAAGTAACAAAGGTAAATGGAAAGGTAAACAGACTGTCACTGCTTTGAATATTTGTAAATATCCTATGAATTTCTGCAAGAATTGTGATATCAATGGTCATACTAATGCCACATGTTAGAAGTTGTATCCGGAATTATGCCCAAAGCACCGAACCAAGGATTCCAAGAAATCCATGACCACTATAAAGTCGGATGGGGAGGTGGAGATAGAGGATGATTTGGATGTAGATGAGAGGCTGGGATGCACAGCCACTAACATGTACAGCGGAACAAAAGAAGAAGAGATGAGTAAGCTATTTCAGATCAAAATCCAAATCAAGACGACTAAGGTAAATGCTTTGGTTGATACTGGTTCGCAATCCAATTTGATTTCTAATGCGGTTGTGAAAAAGCTTGGTCTTAAAACTAACGAACATCCACGTCCATACCCATTGTGATGGGTGAAGAAGGGTGTCGAAATTCAAGTAACAAGGAAATGTAAGTTCAAGTTTGGGATAAATTCTCAATATGTAGATGTACTAGAGGCTGATGTAATTTCACTTGATGCATTTGATGTTGTTTTCGGTAGTCCTTACTTGTATATCAGGGATGCTATATTCACAAGGAGGGAGAACTGATACAGATGGGTCAAGGATGGAGTCAGTTTCTACATCCGGGCACACCAACGCAAGTCAAAAATTGCTATGGTAAGTGCTAACCAAGCAAAGAGACTAATTCAGGAAAATCATAATCAGTTTTGTTTACTTTTATTAAAGGAAAAACAAAATGGAATAGAGATTTCAGATATTTCTAACAAAAGGATGGAAGGTTTGGGTAGCACTATTCAGTCTTTTCATAAAGATTTCTAGACTCCCAGTAAGATTTCACCAAGACGAAAGGTAGAGCATGAGCCAGAGTCCCCTCTACCAAATATCGGATTGTATGGGCGATCCTTGTTGGATAGTACAGAGGTGAAGAATTAACCTTGAGAACTGTTAGACCAAGGGGCAGTTCACACTTCCACTATGTAGTCATCGTTTGAAGCATGATTGAGATATCTATCTACTAATTCACTGGACCTGATAGTTGGGCAACAGGAAGAGGAAATACGTGATTCAGAGGTGACTAGCGTAACAAAATTCATTGAGGGGATCCAACAAATCCATCTCAAGATGAAGAAACAATTGGAGGAATCTCAAGCCAAGTACAAGGATCAATGTCATAGGGAGCACAAGCTTCCCGTTGTTTTGCCTTACTTGGGAAAGGGGAGACTCCAAGGTCAAGCAAGAAAGACCAAACCACTACGATATGGACCCTTCACTATATTGGAGCAGGTTGGAGGAAATGCCTTCAGGATTGATTTTCCACCATTCATACGGATGTACTCAGTAGTAAACTGCGAGAACTTGCACCTATATGAGCCATCCACGCTTCATGAAGAACAAGGATGTCAGTTGCTACCTTCCATAGAAGATTGCGTCTTGGATTCACAAGGCGAATTAGAGGACTTAGTACTGCAATAGAAGGTTAGAGAGACAAGGAGAGGTCCACAGGAGTCTTGTCAGGTTGGACTCAAAGGGAAGACACCAAGGCAGGCCTGGTGGTACTCAAAGGAGCAAGTAGGGAATTGTTTCCTCATCTACTCCCCCACTAAGCTTTTGTGGGACCAAAAGCCTCCTGAGCAAGGGAGGTGTGATCCATAGGGATCCAAATAATCACTACTTCATCAGATCAACCAGTTTTAGAAGGAGAAATGAGTAGAACGAAGAGCAGGTTGTAAAGTTGCAGAACCGCCCCTACAACAGAACTACACTTACATAATTGCCCCCGACAGCGGGATGACAGTTGTGAAACCGCCCCCTGCAGCAGAACGACAGATAAAAACAAAGACACGAACGGACACTGAATTAAAATGCCTTGTCTGTGTCTCTTTCTTGGAGGTCACTTCCCATTCTCGAGTGCACGGGAGGACATGAGAAGAAGGCTATTTAAGGAAGAGCATAGACAAGGATTTGATCATCAAAGTTTTAATGCAAGAAGTGAGCAAGAAACCATTGGAGTTGGAGTTGTTTTGTAGAAGAAAGGTGTAGGAACATAGTAGCCAAGTAAAGAAAGGGAGTGTTTACATTGTTGTCTTCCTTTCCTCTTGTTGTAATCTGTATTCTTTGATAATTGGCCAATAAAATTTGGGAAGAAAGAGCAGTTGCCCTTCCCGGTTGGTTTTCCCTTCTCTTGGGGGTTTCCAAGATAAATTTGGTGTTTTGAATTGTTATTCCTTTGTTGCAAAATTAGTTCTAAGTTCAGTTTTACTCACCATTAATTCAAATCTATCATTTTCATAATTTGAAAGTAGAATAACAAGGAAGTTGTGGTTTGTAAATTCTGCAAAGTTAGAGGTTTATAGATCACAAAATGAACTTCCTAAGATGATTCTCTCAACATCTTTTACAAGGCTGTCCTTAGAAATCTTAGATTGTGCCCATTCTTCACTCACCACAACTTTTCTCATAGCTGTCCTCTCCTCCACCTCTCTCTGCAAAGTGATAAAATTAGATGCAAATCTTGTTTCAGCAGGGGAAAGAAGTTCATGCTTTGCAAATGACCGATACAAACTCAAGTTCAAGCGGTGATTAAATAAGAATTTGGAAATCAATTTCCCTTCTCTAACAACATTATTTACCCACTCTAACTTTGCTAGTTCTTCAAGCAAAAGATCTGGTCCAAAATAGATGAGGAAACCTAGCCATAAGAAGTTCACTTGCCGCTTTACAAGTTGTTGCATTATCTGTAATAACCTGGACTTCATATTCTTCTCCAATCTCTTGAATGGTTGATTCAATGCATTTAAAAATGAAATTTGCATTCTTTACCTCCTTGCTTGTATCAATTGATTTGATAAACATAATACCTTTTGGACATTGTGTCAGAATGTTTAGGAGGGGCCTTCATTTTGTATCAGACCACCCATCACTAACTATAGTGTACCCTGATTTTCTCCAAATTTTTTCATATTATTTAGTTCGCTAGATATTGCTGACACCTCTTCTAGTAAAGTAGTTCTAAGGATTTCAAAAAACGACATTGTATAACCTTTCCCAAAAATTGCAATCCCCTCTATCATGGCTTTTGAATGGGGTTTTCAAATAACATTGAAAGGGATGGCATTTGCATAAAAAAACCAAGCCACTATTTTTTCAACATCATGCATTTCTTGTGGCTTCCACAACGATTTCAATGATCTCCGAGACATACCCTGTGTACTTTTACTTCCTTGGGAAAATGTTGATGAAGGAGCTGAGTTACTAAAAGAGCCAATCTGTGACATATTGCTTTGGATTTTGGCTTTTTTTAAAGTTGTTGCAAGTGTCTTCAATTCATATTTGAACCAAATTTGATTAACGAATTCAACATATTTCCCTTCCTCTTTTGTTACTAGGCAAGTCTTCACATCTTTACCCCCAATATAATGACTACGAACCCTTGTTACAGTGTCTGTGATATTTGAATTACATAGAGTGCATCTCATATTTCGGGGATTAGCTTTACCGTCTCGTAGGACAATATATTTCATCTCCAACACACGACTTGCCATGGTGTTGTTGATAAGGTACCTTCCTGCAAAAAATCATAAATGTTTTCAATGCATATAATTTTATTGACAACAAATGTAAGAGATCATCATAATTAGTATTTAAAATTAAACTATGGAAAATGAAATAATAAATTGTGAAAATAAAATGGCATAATTTATCTAAATTTGATTTTTATTATTTATTTGAAAAAAATTTATTTACGTAATATAATAAAAATATTAAAAAATATAGAACATAAAGATAAAAAAATTATCTAAATTAATAACTAAATAATAATATATAGTTATTAACGTTATAAAACTAATGTTAATAACAACATATTTTTATTTAGTTATTAATGATTAATATTACAAACAATTAAAAAAATATAACACAATGTGAGCAACATTAAAAAATAAACAAAAATAAATAGTAATATAAGTATATACCATTAAAAAATAAATATTACGAAAAATTGAAAAAATATAACATTAAAAATAAATAATAACATACATCAATTTATTTAATTATTAATATTATAAAATTTAAATCTAACCTAAACTATTATAAACAAACCTAAAATATATTAAACTAACCTAAACTAATATAAAATATAAAATATTGATATACAACAATGTATTGCTCCCATTCAAAGCATTGACATGTCTCTTGTACAATGGATTCCCCCTTCTGAAGGCTGGTATAAGTTGAACTTTGATGGTGCCTCCAAAGGCAACCCTGGTCCAACCGGAGGAGGTGGTCTAATCAGAAATCACAAGGGTCATCTTATTGCAGCATATGTTGGTCCCATGGGTAAGCAAACTAACCACTACTCTGAGGCTCTAGCTACTCACTGGGGAATCAGACTTGCTAGGAATCTCAACATGGGAAACATCATTATCGAAGGTGACTCAATGAACATTGTCAATATTCTCTCTAAGTCCCTAACTCCTAGTTGGACCATTAGAGAATTCATTAATGAAGCCCATAATTTATGCAAAGGTCTAAGTATCATTTTCAAGCATGTGTATAGAGAAGGAAACAAATCTGTGGATTCGCTTGCAAATATAGGAGTTTGTATTAATGATTATAAGGGATGACATGACTTCAATGGCACTCCCACCGAAGTTAGAAATATCATTTCAAATGAAACGAACACTCTCATCAATACTTCTTAGTCGGTGGTGCCAGCACATGTGTAATCCTACAACAAGATCTCCATGGCAATTCGAGCATGCCCGAATATATTCTTCCATGCTTTTGAAAACTGAGTGCTTTTTTCATATTGAGCATTTTAGGGCGAAGGAAGCGGGTTTTATCCCTGCAACACACAGGCATACAGGCTGGCAATGGGCTATTGGTACTGGTCGCATCTTTTAGTTCAGCCCATTGAAATCTCAGAGGGTTTTCATAATGGGTGGTGCCCCTTGCCGAGTAGAACCTATCTTCGACCCACAATGGAAAGATCAGATTGAGCTCTAGGAGACCATAAAGATGGAGGGCTTCATCGATTTCATCCAATGCATAAAAGGGCATGACTAGTATATCTTTTTACAATTTGTGGCGAATTGGAAAGATCGTAACATCTCTTTCAGAGATAGGGGCTTTCAAATCACCGAAGAATTCATCTCATTTATCATCGGGCTAAGCATGGAGGGGAACAAATTCTTCAGGTACAAAATTGATAAGGAAGCAAAAGAAAAGCTCTTTCTAGACGATGGAAAAAAGCTCGACATCAAAAAAGAAGGCATTTTGGTTTCTTGTATCCCTTAGCCATATGATGAGGTGGCACGTATGATGGTGCGCTATGTCACATTAGAGGGAAGATTCTCCACCATTCCACAACATCACTTGGTCCTGCTTCACCACTTCAGGCGCAAGGTGTAGGTGAGTCTCTCCTACTACATTTTGCAGTCAATGGAAAAGTTTATTCTAGAAGTTTAGGGTCACAAGAGGACTATTCCTCTTCACTAGGGAGTTATTTATCTCATTAATCAATACATTTCCAATGTTGTCGCCAACGACCCCTGCCCATGCTATGGTTTCTCTCCTTCCCAAACAAACTCGCATTCGCTCCAAAAACCCCATGTACCACGACTGTCTCGGAACCACCCCCTAAAAGGATTCTTCATAGTAGCAGGAAAGACAAGGAAATTGTAGACACTGGCCAGAAAGACAAAATATTGGTGGAAGAAAGCCCTCCCACAGTTCTTCCTGCCATGGAAGAAGGCTCTAGTTTGTAAAAGAAATTCAACATGCAAGCTGATATTGTTAAAACCCTTGAGGACAATGTAGACTTTCTGATTCAGTCTACTGTTAAGGAACAAGCTTCGAACCACAACACCGGCCTCAAAGAGGAAATTGTCACCTTGGAATCTAAGATTAAAGCCCTAGAGGAAAAACACAATTACTTGGCTATGCACAGTGCTATTCTGGATCTTATGCAAGTCCACATCTGCCAAATTTGTGACTCCAATAGCATCCCGGACTCGGCATGGAAGAATGACAAGATTACAAGAAAGTTTAAGGCTACAAATTGCGACCCCGTTATTGCCATAGCCCTAAAACTCTACCAGGCTTTCAGGGTTGCTTTAAAAGTTTATAACAAATTTGTTGGTTAGTGTTGTTGACTCGTTCTCGGTGCAATTGTTTTTGTGTTTTCTAGCTACAGTTTTGTTGTTGTTGTTGGTTCGATGTTGGGATCTTTGTAGGCAGATGACCCTTGCCTTTGTTTTCTCCTTTTTTTTCTCTTTTGGCTGGGGTGTGGACCCCACGGATTAAAAAACCACACTGTTATACTTTGTTAATTTTGGCTGTTGAGCCTCTAGTTGTAACCTTGGGTAAGGTCCCTCCAAAACCTTTTACCAATGATAAAACTAAATATAAAATATAAAATATAACCCGGCAGTGGAAAATAAACTTTAATGCAAAATCCTCGTTTTGGCGCCAAAACCTGTCTGGGCTGCAATCCTCATAAAAAAGAATTAATTGTCTCTCCCTTATGGTGTCTCATGCTTATATAACTTCCAGCATGCTATTTTTAATAATTGTCTCTTCCTATTTCTGGCAATTTAATTAATTAATAGCCATGTTTATTCATCCAATGTTTATGTGACCAACTTTGTCAACTATTGGTTAGGTTGCACATCTCCTTTCCTTCTTCTCATATTTAATTGTTTCCCTTTCCTGCACATATTGCTTACAGCTGCTTACTTGCTGCAAAATTGCCTAGCTATGGTTCATGAGCTACACAGTTAAAGTAATACCAATAGATAGATACTATGAAATATAATTGACAAAATCTTACATGGGAGCCTCACCGGTAAATGAGGGAGATTTATCTCATGGCTGTCTAGGTTTTCAGCTGTGCAGAAAATCTAGCCAATTGGGTAAATTCCCTTCAAAACCTTTTACCAATGATAAAAAATAAAAAATATAATAAATCTAACCTAAACTATTATAAACTAATATTAAATTTAAATCTGACCTAAAATATTATGCGAGCTAAGGATAAACTTACCTAGAGATTCGCCAACCACTTGTGCACAAGTTGCAAGTTGCGACCACGACCTGTGAGCTTGGAGCTTTAATCACAAGCTTGGACCACGACCTGGGGAGTGTCACTAACCATCAAAGGTTTGTTGACCTCCTGGGAGCTTGGAGCTTGGACCATGACCTGGGGAGCGCCACTAACCAAGGAGCTTCATCGATCTCCTCTGAAGCTTTTGCGACCTACTACCAGTGCCAAATGCTCCTCCGCTGCCACTAACTAGTGCCAAATGCTCCTCCTTCAAAACCACAACCTCCTCCGCCAAATGCCTCCACGAATGGGAGCTCTCAAAGACTCAAAATCAACCGCAAATCCTCCTTCAAACTCCTCTAGTTCACAAACTCAGATTGCTTTGTGTTTTTCCAGTGCACAGGGTTATGGCTTTTATAAGCATTCGAGTTAGCGATTAGGTTTACGGTTTTGAACTTTAAGAGTTTTTTAGGGTATTTTTAGGTTTTTTTTAAAAATTATTTGGAGGCTTGTAAAAATCAGGGTTGAACTAGATTTGCTTCAGGTTCGGCCAAACCTGGTAACTATGGTTATTCAACATGAGATTAAGAGATTTAAAAAAAAAAACAAAACCCTTAACCTCATTACATGCCTTCAATGATTTTATAATACAATAATAATAATCCAACAAATAATCAATTTTACAATCCATCCGATAATATTTAAAAACCACATGCAACTGTAAAGGTCAATTAGATTTACCCTATCCCATTTATCTTCACTCTTTTGAGTGTGCGTAACTTGTATGCAATTGGTCAACCTATTCATTTAGGTTTTTGAATTGATGTAGTTCCTGATTGTCTATTAAAAAATTAGCTTATTGAATTTCAATCGGCATCTCACACTGTTATTGAGGAACTACATGATCTGACAGTGTATTCATCTATTACACTACTTAGGCCAAAGTTTTCAAGCTATGCTTTGGATGCTTAGTTTCATGACCGCACACAAGTCAGACGAAACTTGTCCCATCACCACACAGTTATCCCACACAGTTATTTGGATTCATCTTAGTAGTTAAGTGTATTAAGTTTATGTATTAAAAAGGCTTAAAGTCTAGGTCTCACCTCTCAATTTAAGTGTATCCCGATTGTCCTAGCTTAGGACCCCTATGGGAAAGATAATGATTACTCTTTGACTTACATCAAAAGGTAATCATTACCCTTCCCGTAGCCATCCTAAGATGGTACGGTCAAAGCATATTCAGATCGAAAGGCAGGACTTAGAGTCCATGTGTACTTAACACATAAGGCGTTTATAAGCTAAGTGTACTGATAAGAGTTTAAGTAAGATTATAAGGTTGATGACAAATCATTAATAACACAATCATTAATGTCATTATAAGTTTCCAACCTCTTAGTGTCACTTCACAACTTTCGTCGTTAAGTATCATTTCAGAATAATCATCTTATTAAGATTAGGTAATCATCCTAATCCTAAGTAGGCAAGTCATGTTTATCACAACAATGTCTATCGTGATATATCTTTTAACAAGAGATGCATATACTTTTTAAGCATTTGTATAAGTTTAATTTCAGCATTGTTCTGCAATGCTTAATTTTTACTTAATCATTAGTTACTGATTTTTAGATGTATTATTGTACCTTGACATCATTATGTCACTTAGCTAGTTGACATATCAAAGTACAATTAGATATTTAATTAGTTGTACTAGATAATGAAGCAGTTATTAAATTTGTCCACTTACTATCGGGTTTAGAAATATACATTTATTTCATAACTCTTGAACCGCTGTCCCAAAACAACATTATTTCCTTCCTCATTAAATGATGTCATGATTAACATTATTGTATTTATCATTTAATAATTCAGATTAAATCATATCATAAGTACAAATAATTAATCAAGTCCAAATTATTTCACAATTGTTTTTAAGTACAACAGCTGAAAATCTATGTTCATCATTATTACATCACACAGGATAATAAAATATGTCATAAACTCATTTATTATAATTTCTTGTTTAAAAAGTACAACACTAATTTTCATAATGATATAATTGGCCATCGGTTGTTTACAACATCGCGAAATAACCTTTTGCTTAGTAAGGATTACATGATCCGAGTTTAAAGTATACATGTTGGCTAGATTTTCTACATAGCACAAAACCTAGGCAGTCATGAGATAAATCTCCCACATTTACCGGTGAGGCTCCCGTGTCAGATTTGTCAATTAAAGTATGCTAATATCTAAATGGGGTTTTACTTTAACTACTCAGTTCATGAACCATAACT
Source organism: Taxus chinensis (assembly GCA_019776745.2). Classification (NCBI taxonomy): domain Eukaryota; kingdom Viridiplantae; phylum Streptophyta; class Pinopsida; order Cupressales; family Taxaceae; genus Taxus; species Taxus chinensis. The sequence continues at coordinate 302,956,927 of CM034146.1, forward strand.
GAATAGTTCTACAGCAAGTAAGCAGTTGTTTAAAAGAAAGGAAAAATTTATAGAAGAAGGGAAAGGGAATTATATAAACACAGAGAAGAAATGGGGAAGATGTGCATCCCAATCAATAGATAGCAGAGTTGATTGTATGCACATAGAAGAAACCAATAGATATAAACATAGAATTCTAAGCAAAGGTAGCTCTAGATCTAGATCTGAAATAACACAAAGTCTATTAAAAGATCTAAGATAAAAAGCAAGAAACACAATACACCGTGACACAAAGTTCTCCGGAAATCTGCTCCTGTATATTCCTTTGCTTCAAGTGGCTCTCAAGGGTTTCAGCTCAAAGTTTGGAACACAAGGTTGCTACTTACAAATTCTGATCATTAACCTGGAGGTTTTTCTCCTACTTATAGAATGTAGAAGGGAAAGTACAAATGGGAAACCCAACTGAACTGAAACGCAAACAACAAGTAAAGATGACATTTGACAATCATCCTCAACTAACTTCTCCTTAAGTGACACATGTATCACTTAACTAATAGATTTGTTGCACATGACTTTAAGTAATGGTTTCAAAACCATTAACTTTGAAGTCTTACAATTTCATCCGGGAACGTGGAAAATAGAAGAAGAAAGAATAGAAGAAGTCAAGCCAGCTATAACATTTATGTCTTCTTTTTGTTCTGATATTGGATATACTTGTCGAACATGTGATTCAACATCTTCCCATCATTTTTAGCCACTGCTTCCTTCTCTGTCCTGAACTACAGCAATCCTTCATTCAACACCTTAATGTATGTTTCCACATCTTCCAAGCTCAGCCCGAACCTCACAATATTAGCCTATAGTGCCACCAATCTACTAATGGAATTTATCATGAAAGGTTTAGTAGCTCTATCAATTTTCTTTTGTACCATCAGAAGAGACCCTTCCAGGGAATTAGGCACTTTGGTAGGAACGATCCGTACGTATGAAGTAACATCTCCGACCACTTCCTCCTCAGTGAAAGAAATAATACTGTCTGGTAAGGATGATGTCTTACTCTCAAGTGCCTACATCCGTTTGAGCAAAACTCTGCAGATCTCCAAACGGAAAGATACTGCAAACTCCAGCTGCTTCCCCTTCTTAATTGATTCGTCCGGTACAATCTGCTCTGCAACCAATACATCTCTCGGCAGCTTGTTGATTTTGGCCAAAGCACTCAGGTTACTCTCAGCAACTGTGTTCATATCTACTATGCTTGTCACCAGTTGCTTCAACTGATGTGCTGCATCATTCATAACCTTCAGGCGAGCTGGCACTTCTCCAAGTTGCACAGAAGCTTGACAAATAATCAGATTCTTCCATTCATCAATAGCTTTCACCTGATTGCTTGCATCCTCCATCTCCTGCATAAGATGATCACTCACCTGCTCTGAAATGGGCTGAATGGAAGGTTTAGCAACCTTGGCTATGATCTCGCAGAATTGAGATACTTGCTTTTGAAGCTCGTCTTTCTCCGCTTTTTCACTGTCAAGCCTAAGGAATAGAGCATCTATCAGTGTCTGTGTATCCTGCTTCAAACCTTCTGTAGTGGCTTGACCGAGGGGTACTCTGGTTATTGTTACATCTTCTACTGTGAGCTCATCCTCCTTCTTTCCTTCCGTCGGAATTGACATCTCAACAAACTTCTGCCCCGACTCTTCGATGATTAACTTTGAAGTTACCTTAGCAACTTTAGGCCTTCTGTCTTTCCCGCCTAGACTCCAGAGTAACTACAAGTCATGTTCTTCCAAGTTCATCTCCACTCTCGCTTCTAGAACCAACTGCGAAGCCAACCATTCTGAGAAGTTACTTTTTGGAGAATGAGAAGTTGTTGAGTGCACTACTATCTCCCGCTCTGTTTCCTCTCCATCAGAAAGTGCTACAGTGTTATGGCTGCCATCTTCTGAATCATTCAAGGACAAAGCTCTTTCGAACTCCGCCATCTGCAGCTTCAACGTCTCTTCTGGAATAGGTGATGAATGGAGTGGCTGAGAGAAGATGAATGTTGTCAGATTCAGTGGAGGCATGGAAGTGTCCTGCTGAGGTGCAGCAGTCGGTGAAGTACTGGATGCTGGAGAAGCCAGAACTAAAGTCATGGCCGTGGAAGTGATCTTCTCCTTTGATTGAAATCTTCTGTGCACTTTCAACTTCTTGGACCTTCTGCTGCTTTCACCTCCGTGCTTCCTCTTGAGGGAATTTCCTGTGCCGAAGTTGCCCGTGACTTGATTCATCAATGCTTCATCAAGGCAATATCCTTTCGTTAGCAACCAGTTTGAAGTATTCACCAAAACAACGCTAGACCTTTCTTCAATTGTATGGCAGCCCCTTATGTTATCCTGAAGTACTGCTCTATCTCCTCCCATTTGATGGTAGGTGTCAAGTAACACATTCCCATCATCTTTAAGATCCGTAGGCATCCGCGCTAGTCCGAAGTCAAACACTTGCCGTGCTGATAGTTTGTTGAAATCCCTCTTTCTAACCTCGTACTCACTTTTGCACTTCATTCAGAAATCCTCTAATGAAGGCACATGTGCGTACTCCTGGGAGTCGTCTTCCTAGCTAATCCAAATGGGTCAAAGTTCAGTCGTGCAGGGAAGAACTCTTGCTCATAATCGGATAACATCTCCGTCTCCATCCCTCGAGCTCTATGAATGCTCTGGCAGCTATAATGTCCCACAGTGATCGGGAAGAAGCTCGTAGACTTGTGCCGTTTCAACTGAAGGTTGTATATCTCCACAAGTTGTTTGCTCAGCTCCATGGTGATCAATCTATCATTTGGATATCTTCTCAGCTCCCTGCTCACCCTGTTGGCCTTTAGGTCTTTGTCTAGCTTGCAAATGAATTCGTAGAAGAATTCATCATTGACCACTTTGAAATCTTTCTCGCATGCAGGTACAGTAAGTTGTGGGTAGCACTCCAAAATGGGGTCCTTCGAAAGAACGCCACATCTATCCAGTTTAGAGAAGATGCGTTGTGAAGCTGCAACGTAAACCAAGTAAGAAGTCATTTTTGAAGCCGAAAGTATGCTTCACGTTCCGGAGTTGCTCACCAATCTTGTCGTTAATGATTTCCGACCAATTGATTATGGAATCAACCTTGTTGACTTCAATGGTCCTGATGAAACCATACATCTATGTACGGAAAGTGTGAGCATTCGCCTCACCATTAATCCTGCATAACAATTTGACAATATTATCAACCTCCTGCATGAGATTGGACCGTGGAAGAGTTCTTGGGAACTTAGAAGGAGATCTGGGCTTCTTCATGTATCTGTTGTTCATTATGTTCACGCAGTCAACTCTATGCTTCTTCCACCTGTTGCCGGTATCCTGAATACTAATGGAAGTCACCACCTTTCGCGCTGGAATCTTCAAACAATAATTGATGAACTCTGTGTCCAGCCGAATTATTACTTTTCCCGTAGCATTTCGCACTGATCTGGATGAAGGATGGTAAGATCTAGCGCACTCTACAACAAACTTTGGCAACTGGGTTGTGTATGGAAAGGCTGCAGCTCGAATAATTCCACTGCTTTTAACTGCATGCATGAGTGAAGTCTTTACCGCTTTGGATCTATCAATCACTTCAGAAAGAGGTTCTGGACCTAGATCTATGTCTCCTATGTCTGCAAATTTGGAAGCGATGCATGACTCCATTGTGCTTTCTTTTTCATTCCTCTTTGCCATGGCTTTGTCTATCTTTGTCTGAATAATTCTTTTTTTTCTTATTTGGCTGGATTTCTTCAAAACTGGTGCAGATCTGGATAATTCTTCAGATTCAGAGGATATATTCAATGTATTGGACATTGATTAAAGCTCATTTTCTTTTGTAAAACACCTGTAATGAATTCCTGCAAGTAATTCAGACAAAGATGGCAATCGGAACATGAACAACAAATTTTAATAATAAAAATCTGCACTATTCAAGCCTGCTGCCCCAAAAATTGATGTTTTGTTTGCATGAAAAGTGAGTATGAATTTTTCCAACTTCACCTGAGCACCTGTATCACTTATGCAAACACAAATCAACCTCCTTCAATGCATGCGCCAAAATTGGAAGCTTTTAGCATTGATTTGATCTTCTTTTGGGCAAAATCCTCTTCAATATGGGGCGCACTTTTCCTCTCGGCGGCACTTCTTCACCTGTGAATTAATTAATTCACCCTTATGAGAGCTCATGCTTATATAACCCTCATAATTCTATAATTAATAATTGCCCTTCCTATTCCTGGCAATTAATTAATTAAAAATCACACTCTTTTCTTTCACTGGTGTGCTAAAATTGCATGTGTAAGGACAACCATCCATTAAATTAAATTTAATCAATTTAATCATTCACTCTTCACTTCACTTAAGCTTCACAGTGTGCTTTAACCCTAGCCACTGAAAATAGAATTTAATTTAATCAATTAATGCTTCAAAAAACATTAAATATATTCCAAATGGGGCGCACTTTTTGTCATAAGGGGGCTACCATTAAATAAATTAATTTATTTAATTTTAGACAATCTATTTCAACCTCTTTTATTCCCCTTTGTTTTTGTTGACATTCTTCCATGCCTGGTCGCCATAATTAGAAGAGAAATTAATTAATTTAATCACTTTAAAGGCTGCCTTTACTTTTCCAAAGGGGGCTCACTTTTTGGCCAAAGAGAATTCTATTTTTAAGAATTTATGACAATGGGATTCTTTGCCCTGCATGACAGCCCCGAAAATCCCATGATTCACTTAAGTCACTTGTTTTTCATAATGGGATTATTCACCCTGCAAGGCAAGTAATAAAATCCCATGATTCACTTAAGTGATTTTTCTTTTATTCCACAATGAGAATTTTTACCTTGCAAGGTAGGCAATAAATTCCCGTCTGCCTGCTGCCTCTAATTTTCCCACTGCAACTTAAGTGACTTTTCTATCATGGGAAAAAGTACCCTGCAAGGCAAGCAATAAAATTCCACCTGCCTACTGCTTCTAATTTTCCCATTATCCACTTTAATTATTTGCTTTCTAAAAATGCGGCCAGCCCAGAAGAGGCTTTTTGGTGCGCGACTTCGTCTTTTCCCAGTGAACTGGACCTCCGATGGCGACTTCCTTCTGGCATAACGTGCGTATATGATCCCTAGTTACTCCAGACCAAGAATCAGGCCAAACCGGCAAAGGAATTGATCCAGAGAAATTTCACAGAAAACGAAATAGGAAAACATAAAAACACAAAAAATTTGTCAAAAGTCACAAATAAAGCCCAGAACTTATTCCTAGTTAAAACCCTTATGGTATATAGGAATAATGACTTGCTCGATCATAACAGGGTTAAATCGGAGCACAAATTGCCTCAAACGGGGCTTAAAATAATTAAATACAAATTTTCCGCAGACAAATCCCGATGACAGAATATAACAATTCTGGGCATCTGGGTATTTGGCGAAAATAACTAATATGACTCTTTGGGAATATCTTGACGCAATACAAGAACTTTCTGGCAATAAAAACACAAAACGACCCATTATTTTAAAAGTACGAATTTTTTTTCGGATAGGGTAGTCACATATTTCAGGATGAAATTTGGGGACACCAATACATTAAATCAATGTTTACAAATCAGATAATCAATATATTGCATGACAAGCATGCATGTAACAATCCAACTATCTCCTCGTAATACTTAATCCTTCCTGAAATTTGAAAAATAAAAATGATAATGTACATGGTCAGTTCTAAGAATCGGCATGGATATACATCTCTCTGCCTAGATGTTTAATTACGAAATAACTGAATTTATACTGATTGATTTAATGTCATTAAACTAGTATCAGTTTATACAAGTCTTAAAATCTCAATCATAAAAGTATAAAGCATTAACACATTTCTTTTTAGCATAACACCTAAGCATGATAACTGTTTAAATTAACTCAAAATAATACTGAAATCCATGTATAGAATTTCATCCTGTAAACCATTCTCTCTCTACAAGACAATGCTAATATCATCTATTAGGATGATCCTTTAACATACTTAAATAGTAATACTATTAAACAGAACATGATAAGGTTACTCCTACCAACCAAGTTCAACAACAAGCCATCATTAAATGTCATAATGAATATGCAACAGTTAGGACTCGGGTATTCTTTATTCACAACTTTGATTTAAACCTTTACTGTCATCTAACAATGTTTCAAATCAAACTGTGTTATGAATAACCCTTCACTAATCAATTAGCCATCAAGTAGGAAACTATAATATAGTAATTGTAACTCAATCATTGAGATGAACAATTCATAACATTGGATCTAGGAATGAGCAAAACCTATCTTATCAATAACCTACTTAAGTTGATATACAAGTGAGAGGGTTCAGGTTACATTCATGCAGGCTCTAACAATACTATCACTATCTATTAAAACCTGCGAAGAGTCAACTTCAACCAGATCTATGTGAACCCAACTCAACCATTAATCTTTATTACAATTTTGAAATAGTTCCATTTAGCGTAGAGTCATGTTTTCATACTTAAAAATACAACACGAGCTCACTAAAAATGCAGAGAGTATGATTAAACTCAAGTTGACATACACACCTTGATGAATACAACATCCATACTCCAAATAATATTGCTTCAGTCATTCAAGCCAGAGTACAAGATCAACAGTTGAGCCAACTCCCACTCCCATATGTGTTTAACACCACGATTTATCAATAGGTGGCTGGGTTCGAATCAAACCCAACTATTTGTTCCAACACAGTGACTCCCAAGTCACGAATACAAACCCAAAAGCCATCACATAAACATGTAGACCCAAAAACAATAAACTATTGATATACGATATACCCATATGGGTTGGGTCTGCGAAGATAATATTGAGGAGCCAACATAACCAACCATGATCAGACTCTAAATTCATAGAAACCCATAAAGGTAACAGGGTTGAATCGACCCATTATAATCGAGCTTGGTGACTTAACGTCACATCTAGAGAGACAACCATTCATTTCCACCACTATCATGGTGGCTCGAGCTTAATAAGCTCTACACAAAATAACATCAAGAAAACCTACATGTTCAAATAATACCCATTCCAGCCTTTAACTGCTTTAAGAAACAAGTAAACGGGTATCTAATACCCAACTGCAATCTATGCACAAAGCTATATGGAGAACACAATGTCCAGACTCAAAGGTTGTATAAAGAACTTTTCGCAATAACTCTTTTCAAATATAAAAATCGATCACCTAGAATGACGTAATATACCCAGCTAAAAAAATAACCATATTTATAAGAAAACGAAACACACCAATTACCACATTAAGCATTTAACAACCAAGATACATCCTATTATTTCATAATGAAATATCAAGACGCGGTGACGTATTTCCATGCCTATGAAACTCCTGCGAAAAACCCTCAAGCTTAAGCAAGATTCCTCCAAGTCTCCTTCCAGAAAAAACCCAAAAGAACAACGCAAATGTACGCAAAAATATCCAAAGATACCAAGTCGATTTACGGCTATAAACTGGTAAACCCTCTATTAATACCTTCTTGAATAACGCAACAAAATAGCAGTGGAAATGCATTTAGTAGCTTGAGAGGGAGAGGGAAGAGCTTGCCATTACATGCAAAAAAACAAAAATAGGTTTCCATAATAGCTTCTGGAGGAAGCTTTTGCCATTCCCTGAGATCTGTGGGAATGTATTTAATACATTTATTATTTGCAGGTGCCATGTAGTGGCCATACCTATCCACCTCCCTCTGCCAACTTCCAGTTTCCCTCTAATGCCAACTCGGTAATTATGAGCCGTCCAAGAATTAATTAAAACAATAACTTTGCATGGGTCGAGATTGGACCGAATAAATATATTAAACAATCAATACCAATGACAATTCGACTATAGTCGACAAAACAAAGCCTTAATATAAGGCAAGTGATTTTATTCACATTAATCAAACAATTTGCATATGATCATTCATGTATAACTTAAAATCCATGCATATGAATATGGTCTAAGACTATAGTTCTTTTTACCTTTTAATAGCTATGCACAGTTACTTTTTACCAATCATACTTTTGACTGCTCGGTCAAGGGTGATCTGGCAAGCCATTATAAACCATTGATGTCATTATGTAAAACGGTCGATATAATTGCTTATTCATCCAGAAAGGAGTATCGATCGATCCAAGTTAAATTAACTGACTCAACAAGTTAAATTCATATAAAAGGCGATCAAGATAAAACACTTTACGATCATGTTATAGAACAGATTAATGTGTAATCTTAATCAATAAATTGTGCTATCATTTAATCGTAATTAAGATACTTAACCTGTACCTTATCAAAACCTATATTTTTACCTGTACTGATTTGAAGTCCTCTCTTTGTTGTTTGATCAATGATCGTTAGTACCAAAAGAATCAATACTTTCAACATTTACCATGATTTTTACATAATGAAATGATATATTGCAACCATGAATAAATTCAACCATACTTTGCAAGTTATTACTTCCAGCAAGAAAAGTAAATCACAATATCAACAACAAGTACAACAACAACAAAGCATCCAAATATGGAATAATCAAACTCAACAAGGTAACACAACTTAGTCATCAAACAACAAAATATGGTATTAACGTGAGCTGTCTCACAAGTGCTTGGTGACAAGCAATGTTTACGTGGTAAGCTTCTCAACTATGCGTAAGCATGTTTATCCTTTTTAGGGTAAACGTGTGTACGCCTAGCTATGATATTAGTCGGGTAACGCTTGTCGCCCCCAAACTTTCGTGATTCACTTTTGTTGGCTAGATTTTTTGCATAGCTGAAAACCTAGGCAGTCATGAGATAAATCTCCCTCATTTACCGGTAAGGCTCCCATGTAAGATTTGTCAATTAAATATGCTAGTATCTATTTGGGGGTATTACTTTAATCATGCAGCTCATGAACCATAGCTGTATAGTTTTGCAGCAAGTAAGCAGCTGTTTAAAGAAATGAAATATCTAATGAAGAAGGAAATAATAAAAACAGGAAGGAAAAAGGGAAGATGTGCAACCCAATCAATAGATTACAGAGTTGATTGCATGCACATAGACAGAACCAAAAGATATTAACACACAAAATTATAAGCAAAGGCAACTTTCAGATCTAGATCTAGAATAACACAAAGTTTATAAGTAGATATAAGACAAAAAGTCAGAAACAAAATGCACCGTGACACAAAGTTCTCTGGAAATAGCTATCAGGGGTTTCAGCACAAAGTCTGGAACACAAGAATGCTGCTTACAAATTCTGATCATTAACCCGAAGGTTCTTCCTCTACTTATAGAATGTAGAAGGGAAATTACAAATGAGAAACTTAACTGAACTAGAACATAAACAAGAAGTAAAGATAACATTTGGTAATCATCTTCCTTTAATTCCTCTTCAAGTGATATGCATCTGGATCTCTAGTCAAAATTATACGCATCTGGATCTATAGTCAAAATTATACACATCTGTCACTTAACTTATAGAATCGTTCCACATAACGTAAAGTAATAGTTTTAAAACCAACAACTTTAAAGTTTTACAATTACATCAAGGAACGTGGAAACAAAAGAAGAAAGAGTAGAAGAAAGATCTGCCAGCTGTAACATTGGCATCTTCTTTTTGTTTAGATACTGAATATACTTGTCGATCATGTAATTCAGCAACTTCCCATTTGTTTTAGCCACAACTTCTTTTTCTGTCCTGAATTGCAGCAAGCCTTCATTAAAACCCCGATGCACGCTTCCACATCCTTCAACCTAGGCCCGAACTTCTTAATATCTGACTGCAGCGTTACCAACTTACTGATGGAATCCATCGTGAAAGGCCTAACAACTCCATCAATCCTCTCTTGTGAAAGATCCCCAGATGGATCTTACTTAAATTTCAATGAATTTTTAATTCAAATAGAACAGCAAAAACATATTTACATATATTATGGCAATTTCCCTAATGCAGATCTGGAAAATGCAACTAGGGTTTAATAGAGATATCAATATAAATAATGCCCAATGGCAATATTTCTGCTTTCCAATGATTGCCCAGATAATTAGAGACTGAATTATATAGAAAATTGACTTTATTAAAGCCGATACAACCCAGAAAATCAGATTTGAAGTTTGATAAAAATCTGCCTGAAAACCCTCAAAACTCACTTCAGAATATGATGCAAATACAACGATTTATTTCACAAAAGTACAGAGAATATTTGTCAAGTATTTTTGTGGATAAATACCTCTGAAATCGCTGTCAAACTGTCCACAATGGATCGGCTCAGCTGCTGGTCAAAACACACTGAAAATACCTTCAAACTGTCACTTTTACTGCTGTAATGAATCCGAAAAATCTGATTTATCACACTGGAAATTTCTGAGTGAAATCCCCTCTCAATCCCTTGGGGTTTTCGTCCGCAAGGGTTTAATCTGCAAGGGTTTTCGTCCTTGGAATTTCTGATAAAAAGCTAGAGCTCTTTAACAATGCAACAAGATGATAATAAAAATCTGGATTATAGAAGAGGCAAGTCGACTTCCCTTTTAAAGGAAAAGAGCTAACAACCAACCTCCAAACCAGCCAATGAGCTCACATGATTTTTCCTATGCAAACATTTAATATTTTCCCATATTAAATGTTTTTCCCAACAATATTTCCCTCCTAGTGCAAGTTGCATTTCTCTAGGGGAAATACATAAATTAATTATGTTTTTATCTTCCCTAGGCTTCATTACTCTCCTTTGGCCCAAGTCGCCATTATCCTTTCTAGGAGGAATACAATATAATAGATCCCTTTATAATGACTTTTGCCCCTTAAGGCAAATCGTATTTTCCATAGGGATTACAATTTTTTTTTTTAAGCTAAATATTTAATTATTATTATTATTATTTTTTAATAGCACTTTATAATAATTTATTATAACTTAAGTCACCTTTATATTTTTCCTTTGGCCATTGGGTTGACAAAATGGGCCAAAGGTTTTCGATTGGAAAAGGGGACATTACAGTCCTCCCTTCCCGAAATTATTTGCCCTCAAACAATTTTGATCTTGTTTTGTCCAAGTGTCATGCACAAGAGACAAAACATGTTGAAGTGATCTGCAAGCCTGACACCTGTTCTTGTCAAGTGAGCTAAAACTTGCCCCCATATATCATCCACGAAATGCTCATATACATATATTTGGAGCAATGGTACAACAAACTCCAAAATGAAGACTTCATCTTCTACCATATCATGCATCTCATGATGAGAATAGATTGGACTATGCAGCAATAAATAAGATGCATTATTATGTTCATCATACCTTGGAGTATCGCCAACATCCACGTCAATCTTGGACTTCACAATGGCTTGACTTTGTTGCACCAATTCCCCGTCATTCTTGTTTGTCTGGAATGGGATGAATATTGTTGTGAACCAGCTGCTGCGATAAATGAGACGGCATATCATCTTCCACACATTCTTCAATCCTTTCTTGCCTTGCTATGTTGATGAGATTGACGTTTTTTTTTACTTCTTGAAGATGTTGTCTTGCATTGACAACCACTAATCTAGCCTCTAAAGTAGAAGCTTCTAGTGAAACTTCTTGCAAGGATGATGTAGGTAAGACATCTCCCTTGTCTTCCTTATCCAAATCAGCATGTCTATCATATTCATCATATAAATTTTTGCATACCTCATTGGAATTTGAAGACACCAAAGTGCTCTCTTGAAGAGTTGTATCATCCATTTGTGAAGATTCTTTGTTCCTTCCACGTATCAACCATTCGGAAGCTATAGTGTGATATTCCTTCTTTGCCTGCTCAGTCTTGTAGCCAATCTTCAGGTGCATATCCATGTAGTCCATGAAAGGAAATTTTTCCTTAACATCTTGAGGAAGAATGCTATACTCCTCAAATATGCTAATCACTTATGCTTCCTTATCTTGCGGTGTTAGAACTTTGTGAATAGAAAATGATGATGATGATCTAGGCCTCCGATCTTGTTTGGCTCTCAAAATGTCTCTCCTATCTCTTGGCCTATCCAAAGCCATCCTCTGCATCAACTGTTGCATGGACTGTATCATCTGCTGATGGGTGTCTACGATTTCCCTAAGAAGATCTCTATCCAGATCCCATGGAAAGTTTTTCTGTCTACCTCCCATGATTTCAGCTCTATCACCAAACTCTCGTGGCTACATCAAATCAAAAACCCTCCAGGTGGGAGGAACATTGCTCTGATACCATTGAAAGATCCCCAGATGGATCTTACTTAAATTCCAATGAATTTTTAATTCAAATAGAACAGCAAAAACATATTTACATATATTATGGCAATTTCCCTAATGCAGATCTGGAAAATGCGACTAGGGTTTAATAGAGATGTCAATATAAATAACGCCCAATGGCAATATTTCTGCTTTGTAATGATTGCCCAGATAATTTGAGACTGAATTATATAGAAAACTGACTTTATTACAGCCGATACAACCCAGAAAATCAGATTTGAAGTTTGATAAAAATCTACCTGAAAACCCTCAAAACTCACTTCAGAATATGATGCAAATACAACGATTTATTTCACAAAAGTACAGAGAATATTTGTCAAGTATTTTTGTGGATAAATACCTCTGAAATCGCTGTCAAACTGTCCACAATGGATCGGCTCAGCTGCTGGTCAAAACACACTGAAAATACCTTCAAACTGTCACGTTTACTGATGTAATGAATCCGAAAAATCTGATTTATCACACTGGAAATTTCTGAGTGAAATCCCCTCTCAATCCCTTGGGGTTTTCGTCCGCAAGGGTTTAATCTGCAAGGGTTTTCGTCCTTGGAATTTCTGATAAAAAGCTAGAGCTCTTTAACAATGCAACAAGATGATAATAAAAATCTGGATTATAGAAGAGGCAAGTCGACTTCCCTTTTAAAGGAAAAGAGCTAACAACCAACCTCCAAACCAGCCAATGAGCTCACATGATTTTTCCTATGCAAACATCTAATATTTTCCCATATTAAATGTTTTTCCCAACAATATTTCCCTCCTAGTGCAAGTTGCATTTCTCTAGGGGAAATACATAAATTAATTATGTTTTTATCTTCCCTATGCTTCATTACTCTCCTTTGGCCCAAGTCGCCATTATCCTTTCTAGGAGGAATACAATATAATAGATCCCTTTATAATGACTTTTGCCCCTTAAGGCAAATCGTATTTTCCATAGGGATTACAATTTTTTTTTAAGCTAAATATTTAATTATTATTATTATTATTTTTTAATAGCACTTTATAATAATTTATTATAACTTAAGTCACCTTTATATTTTTCCTTTGGCCATTGGGTTGACAAAATGGGCCAAAGGTTTTCGATTGGAAAAGGGGACATTACAGTCCTCCCTTCCCGAAATTGTTTGCCCTCAAACAATTCTGATCTTGTTTTGTCCAAGTGTCATGCACAAGAGACAAAACATGTTGAAGTGATCTGCAAGCCTGGCACCTGTTCCTGTCAAGTGAGCTAAAACTTGCCCCCATATATCATCCACGAAATGCTCATATACATATATTTGGAGCAATGGTACAACAAACTCCAAAATGAAGACTTCATCTTCTACCATATCATGCATCTCATGATGAGAATAGATTGGACTATGCAGCAATAAATAAGATGCATTATTATGTTCATCATACCTTGGAGTATCGCCAACATCCACGTCAATCTTGGACTTCACAATGGCTTGACTTTGTTGCACCAATTCCCCGTCATTCTTGTTTGTCTGGAATGGGATGAATATTGTTGTGAACCAGCTGCTGCGATAAATGAGACGGCATATCATCTTCCACACATTCTTCAATCCTTTCTTGCCTTGCTATGTTGATGAGATTGACGTTTTTTTTGACTTCTTGAAGATGTTGTCTTGCATTGACAGCCACTAATCTAGCCTCTAAAGTAGAAGCTTCTAGTGAAACTTCTTGCAAGGATGATGTAGGTAAGACATTTCCCATGTCTTCCTTATCCAAATCAGCATGTCTATCATATTCATCATATAAATTTTTGCATACCTCATTGGAACTTGAAGACACCAAAGTGCTCTCTTGAAGAGTTGTATCATCCATTTGTGAAGATTCTTTGTTCCTTCCACGTATCAACCATTCGGAAGCTATAGTGTGATATTCCTTCTTTGCCTGCTCAGTCTTGTAGCCAATCTTCAGGTGCATATCCATGTAGTCCATGAAAGGAAATTTTTCCTTAACATCTTGAGGAAGAATGCTATACTCCTCAAATATGCTAATCACTTATGCTTCCTTGTCTTGCGGTGTTAGAACTTTGTGAATAGAAAATGATGATGATGATCTAGGCCTCCGATCTTGTTTGGCTCTCAAAATGTCTCTCCTATCTCTTGGCCTATCCAAAGCCATCCTCTGCATCAACTGTTGCATGGACTGTATCATCTGCTGATGGGTGTCTACTATTTCCCTAAGAAGATCTCTATCCAGATCCCATGGAAAGTTTTTCTATCTACCTCCCATGATTTCAGCTCTATCACCAAACTCTCGTGGCTACATCAAATCAAAAACCCTCCAGGTGGGAGGAACATTGCTCTGATACCATTGAAAGATCCCCAGATGGATCTTACTTAAATTCCAATGAATTTTTAATTCAAATAGAACAGCAAAAACATATTTACATATATTATGGCAATTTCCCTAATGCAGATCTGGAAAATGCGACTAGGGTTTAATAGAGATATCAATATAAATAACGCCCAATGGCAATATTTCTGCTTTGTAATGATTGCCCAGATAATTTGAGACTGAATTATATAGAAAACTGACTTTATTACAGCCGATACAACCCAGAAAATCAGATTTGAAGTTTGATAAAAATCTGCCTGAAAACCCTCAAAACTCACTTCAGAATATGATGCAAATACAACGATTTATTTCACAAAAGTACAGAGAATATTTGTCAAGTATTTTTGTGGATAAATACCTCTGAAATCGCTGTCAAACTGTCCACAATGGATCGGCTCAGCTGCTGGTCAAAACACACTGAAAATACCTTCAAACTGTCACTTTTACTGCTGTAATGAATCCGAAAAATCTGATTTATCACACTGGAAATTTCTGAGTGAAATCCCCTCTCAATCCCTTGGGGTTTTCGTCCGCAAGGGTTTAATCTGCAAGGGTTTTCGTCCTTGGAATTTCTGATAAAAAGCTAGAGCTCTTTAACAATGCAACAAGATGATAATAAAAATCTGGATTATAGAAGAGGCAAGTCGACTTCCCTTTTAAAGGAAAAGAGCTAACAACCAACCTCCAAACCAGCCAATGAGCTCACATGATTTTTCCTATGCAAACATCTAATATTTTCCCATATTAAATGTTTTTCCCAACAATATTTCCCTCCTAGTGCAAGTTGCATTTCTCTGGGGGAAATACATAAATTAGTTATGTTTTTATCTTCCCTATGCTTCATTACTCTCCTTTGGCCCAAGTCGCCATTATCCTTTCTAGGAGGAATACAATATAATAGATCCCTTTATAATGACTTTTGCCCCTTAAGGCAAATCGTATTTTCCATAGGGATTACAATTTTTTTTTTAAGCTAAATATTTAATTATTATTATTATTATTATTTTATAGCACTTTATAATAATTTATTATAACTTAAGTCACCTTTATATATATTTTTTGGCCATTGGGTTGACAAAATGGGCCAAAGGTTTTCGATTGGAAAAGGGGACATTACATCTTGCACCATCAGAAGAGATCCTTCCAGGGAATCAGACGCTTTGTTAGGAATGGTCCTTGTGTATGAAGAAACGTTCCTGACCACTTCACATTGGTGAAAACCATGACATTGTCTGGTAGTGATGATGCCATACTTTCAAGTGCCCACATCCTTTTCAGCATGATTATGAAGATCTCAAAGAGGAAAGATACTGCAAACTCAAGCTGCTTGTCCTTCTCAATTGATCCATCGGGCACAATTCGTTCCGCAGTCAACACCTCCCTCGGCAACTTATTTATTTCGACCAAAGTGCTCAGGTTACTTTCACTACTGTGCTCATGTCCATCGTGCCCGTCACCTATTGTTTTAGCTGAAGCTATACATATTTCATAACCTTTAGACGGGCCAGCACCTCCTTGAGTTGTACAGAAGATTGGCGAATGATTAGACTCTTCCATTCGTCGATAACTTTAACCTGGTTACCTGCATCATCCACTTCCTGCATCAGATGATCACTCACTTGCTTATGTGCTGAAATTGGCTGAGTGGAAGATTTGACAACTTTGGCAATAATCTCGCACAACTGAGACATCTGCTTCTGAAGTTCAACTTTCTCCGCCTTTTCTTTGTCAAGCCTAAGGAATAAAACATTTATCAATGTTTGCGTGTCTTGCTTCAATCCTTCTGTAGTGGCTTGACCTATGGGTACTTTGGTCACTGTTATATCTGCTGTCGTGAGCTCATCCTTATTTCCTTCTGTGGGAACTGACACCTCAGTGAACTTCTGCCCCAACTCCTCAATATCAACCTTGAAGTCACCTTAACAACTTTAGGTTTTCTGTCTTTTCCGCCCAAACTCAGGAGCAGCTGCAAGTCATGTTCCTCCAAATTGATCTCCTCTCTAGCCTCTGGGACCAATTGTGAAGCCAACCATTTTGATAAATTACTTCTCAGAGAATGAGAAGTTGTCGAGTGTACCACCATCTCGTGCTCTGATTCCTCTTCATCTGAAACTGCTACAATGTCATAGCTACCGTCCTCTGTATTGTCCAAAGACAAAGCTCTTTCAAATTCTACCATCTGCAACTTAAGTTCTTCTTCAGAAGAGGTGCTGATCAAAGTGGCTGAGAAGAAAATACAAATGTTGCCGGATTCAACGGAGGAACAACAGTATCTTGTTGAGGTGCAACAGTTGGTGAAGTACTTGATGCTGGAGAAGTCGGAACTAGCACCATAGTCGTAGAAGTGATCTTTTCCCTTGAATGAGACTTTTTGTGGACTTTAATTTTTTCAGGCCTTCTGCTGCTTTCTCCCTCATGCTTCCTTTTGAGGGAATCTCCTGTGCTGAGGTTGCTTGTGATCTGATTCATCAAAGCTTCATCAAAGCAGTATCCCTTTATCAACAACCAGTTCGAAGTATTGACCAGAACGGCGGCAGACCTTTCCTCGATCGTGTGGCAGCCACCTATGTTCTCCTAAAGTACAACTCTATCTCCTCCCATCTGATGGTATTCGTCAAGTAACACAGGTCCATCATTTTTAAGATCTGCAGGTATCCATGTTGATCCAAAGTCAAACACGTGTTGCGCTGATAACCTACTGAAGTCTTTCTTCCTAACTTCGTACTTGCTTCTGCACTTCATCTAGAAATTTTCTAACGAAGGCACATGCGTGTACTCCTAGGAGATTGTCTTCTTTGCCACCCCATATGGATCGAAGTTCAGCCATGCTGGGAAGAACTCTTGTTCGTACTCAAAGAACATCTCCGCTTCAATTTCTTTGGCTTTATGAATGCTCTGGCAACTATAATAGCCCACTGTGATCAAGAAGAAACCTATAGACTTGTGTCGTTTCGACTGTAGGTCACACATCTCCACAAGTTGTCTGCTCAACTCCATGATGACCAATTTGTTGCTTGGATATCTGGGCAACTTGACTGGTTCTCCCGAAAAGCCGGTGACCCTGAGGTATGTAAAGTCCGCAAACTGGATGAAGATACTGCCAATCTGGGACACCTTTCCAAGCTTCCCTGCTTACCATGTTGGCCTTCAGATCACCGTTCAGCCTACAAATGAACCAGTAGAAGAATCCATCGTTGACCACTTTATAATCTTTATTGCATGCAGGCACAGTAAGCTACAGATAGCACTCAAAAATAGGATCCTTGGAGAGCACACCACGTCTATTCAGCTTGGAGAAGATACCCTGCGAAGCAACTGCATATACCAAATATGAAGTCATCTTGAAGTTGTAAGTCCACCTCACATAATAAAGCTGCTCACCGATGTTGTCACTAATGATTTTCGACCAATTGATTATAGAATCTGCTTTGTTGATTTCAATGGTCCTGATGAAGGCATACATCCATGAGGGTTAGCTTCACCATTTATCCTGCATAGCAATTTGGTAATGTCATCCACCTCCTGCACCAGATTGGATCATGGAAGAGTCCTCGAGAACTTGGATGGAGATCTGGGCTTCGTCATATACCTGCTATTCATTATGCCCACATAGTCGACTTTATGCTTCTCCCATCTGTTGTTGGTGTCTAGTATGCTGATAGTAGTCACCACCTGTCGTGCTGGAATCTTCAGACAATAATTGACGAGCTGTGCGTCCAGTCGGATTATTGTCTTCCCTGCAGCATCTCGAATTGATCTAGATGGTGGGTGGTACGACCTTGCACACTCCATGACGAATTCTGGCAACTGGGCTGTGAATGGGAATGTTGAAGCTCGAATGATTCCACTACTTTTGATTGCACACATGAGAGAAGTCTTTCCAGCTCTAGATCTGTCAATCAATTTGGAAAGAGGTTCTGGACCTAGATCTGTGTCTCCGATGTCAGCGAACCTAGAAGTAATGCATGATTCTGCTGAGCTTTCTCTTTCATCCCGCTCTGCCATGGCCGGATCTATCTTTGTCTGAGCAACTCTTTTTCTCTTTATTCGGCCGGAATTCTTTACAACTGGTGCAAATTTGGGAATTTCTTCAGATTTGGAGGATATATTGAATGTATTTGACATTGATTTAAGCTCTCTCTCAATTATATAAGCACCTGTAATGAATACCTGCAATTAATTCAGACAAAGACGGTAACCGGAATATGAACACTTGATTTTTATCATAAAAATATGCATATATAAAGCCCGCTACCCTAAAATTTGAGGCTTTGTTTGCATGCAAAGCAAGCATGAATATTTTCAACTTCACCTAGGCACCTGTAATAATATGCAGACAATTAATCAGACTTAAATCAAGCTCCTTCAAACCTAGGCGCCAAACTTTGAAGCTTTCCGGTAGTGAAAATACATTTTTTTTAGTACAATTCCTCCTTCGGGCACCAAAATTGTCTGGGTTGCACTCCTTTGCTAAAGAATTAAGAACTCCATTAATATGGCAGCCCATGCTTATATAACCTTCATCATTCTATAATTAATAATTGCCCTTCCTATTTCCAACAATTAATTAATTAAAAATCATGTTTTTCTCTTTAAACTTGGGCGCCAAAATTTGCATGCTTTGGGGCTGCATTAAATAAATTAAATTTATTTAATTTTAGCTTTCTTCCTTCAGTCTTCCTTGACTTCACACTATGCATTGACCTCATGCGCCAAAAATAGGAATTAATTCCATCAATAAATAGTTTAAAAAGTATTATTTCTCCTCTAGGTGGGTCGCACTTTTTTGCATGATATAGGGCTGCATTAAATAAATTAAATTTATTTAATTTTAGCATTCTATTTCTAATCTTCTTTATCCTTTTATCATGCGTTGACTTTTCCTCATGCTTGGGCACCAATTTTAGGAATAAAAACAATTAACTAATACTTTAAAAAGTATTATTCTTCCTCTAGGTGGGTCGCACTTTTTGCCATGGCTGATTTCTATTTTTAAAAGTCACTTTTTGATGGGAATAATCACCTTGCACTGCAGCTCCAAAAATTCCATGGTCCACTTAAGCTGTTTGACTTTCATAATGAGATTTTTTACCCTGTAAGGCAGGTAAGAAATTCTCATCAATGCCTTAAGTGATTTTTTTTTAATTTATAATGAGAGTTTTCACCCTGTAAGGTAGGTAAGAAATTCCCACCTGTCTGCTGCTTCTAATTTTCCCATCATGACTTAAGTGACTTTGTTTTCATGGGAAAAAGTACCCTGCCAGGTAGGTACAAATTTTTTACCTGCCCGCTGCTACCAAAAATCTCATTGTAACTTAAAACCTTCCTTTCCCAAAAATGCGACTTGCCCAGAAGAGGCCTTTTTTTGTGCATGACTTCGTCTTTTTAGAGAGAACCAGACTTCTTGTGGCAAATTCTTTTTGGCATGACGTTCGTAGATGATTTCTAGATACTCTAGGCAAGAAAACAGACTGAAGTGGCAAAGGAATTGACCTAGGGGAATTTCACAAAGAAAAACACGCAAAAAACACAAAAACGAAAAACATTGTCAGAAGTCACAGACAAAGCCCAGGATTCATTCCTGGTGGAAACCCTACTAGTATATGGGAATATTGACATGTAAAACCTCAACAGGGTTAAACCGGAGCACAATTTACCTCAAACGGGCTTAAAATAATTAAATAAAAAAATTCTGCAGGGAAACCCCAGCGACAGAATATAACGAGTTTGGGCATTTGGGAATTTGTCGAAATTGGCTTATATGACTATCTGGGAATATCTTGATGCAATACAGACATTTTCTGGCAATAAAAACACAAAATGACCCATTATTTTAAA
This sequence comes from Taxus chinensis, assembly GCA_019776745.2. NCBI lineage: Eukaryota > Viridiplantae > Streptophyta > Pinopsida > Cupressales > Taxaceae > Taxus > Taxus chinensis. The sequence goes on from CM034146.1 coordinate 302,977,395, forward strand.
AGTACGATTTTTTTTAACATGGGGTAGTCTCACATTTTAGGGTTAAATCTGGGGACACCAACTTTGCGCTAATAACCCTATCTTGCAACAATCATGAAATGAAAATGTGGGGTGTGACATACTTCCCCCCTTAATGAATCATCGTCCCGTTGATTTTACTTACTAATACTAACAGAATAAACCACAACAAATTTATATCATACAACAAAGGGAAAAGAATCATGCATTCTCATCCAAATTTGAAGTTTTTCCCAGATTTTCAGTTTATTTGCCTTCTATTTATTGGCTGTAACATCCTTATAAAACATCAGTTTTTGCCAGACTGTCTGAAATATGATAGAATTTCATCATTTCAGCACTTCAAATTTATGAAATTATATCAATTTTAACTTAATAAATTGAAAAATATTAGTTTTTATGTTTGAAACAGAAAGGAAATGTTGTCTTCATCTCTTCTAGATCCTCCCAGGTTGCACTTTCTTCCGAATATTGATTCCATTGGACTTTGCATTGCGCTTCTCTATTTCTTAAGTGCAATCTGTGAGTTCCCAGAATTTTGATCGGTTCAACTACCATGATTCTCGGATCCTAAACCTACAAAGCGTTCCAATTAAGCACATGTGATACATCTGAAATGTACTTTTTAAGAAAATAAATATGAAAAACATCATGCATCTTAGACAATGCGGGAGGAAATGCCAAACGATATGCTACCGGACTTATGATTTCCATAACTTGAAAACGTCCAACATATCTTGGTGATAACTTAGCAGCCTTGCCAAATGTTATAGAACACTTTTTGGGCTTAACCCTTAGGAATACTTTGTCTCCTACCTCAAATTTTATGTTTATTCGTTTCAGATCAGCGTAGCTCTTTTGTTTATCAACAACCTCTTTCGATCGTTCACGGATGAGCTTCATTTGCTTTTGCATTTCCGTTAACATTTCAGGGCCCACTAACACCCTATTTTGAGTATTACCCCAACTGATGGGTGTTCTACACCTTCCATACAATGCTTCGAAAGGAGCCATTTTCAACGATGTATGGTAAGTGTTATTTTATGAAAACTCAACCAATGGAAGGTATTCTTCCCATTTTTATTGCTGATTCATGCAGTACATCTTGAGCATATCCTCCATAACTTGGTTGACCCGTTCAGTTTGACCATCTGTTACCGGATGGTATGATGAACTAAAATTCAGCTTCGTTGCCAATGCTGAATTCAAAGTATGCTAGAGTCTAGATGTTATCCATGGATCCCTAACCAAAATTATTAACTCCAGAACTCCGTGCAATCTGAAAAACTTATTAACAAATCATCTTGTAAGCACGATATAATTGTCTTTTAGATTTTCCGGTATAAAATGAGCTACTTTCGTTAACTTGTCAACAACTACAAGTATCATGTCATGGTGTCCCCAGATTTCACCCTGAAATCTGGGACTACCCATTTGAAAAAAAAATCGTTCTTTTAAAATAATGGGTCTTTGTGTGTTTTTATTGCCAAAATATGTCTGTATTATGTTAGGATATTCCCAATGTATCATATGAGCCAATTTCAACAAATACTCAGATGCCCAAACTCATTTTATCCCTTCGCCAAGTTTTGTCTGCGAGAAATTTTTATTTAATTATTTATTGAATAAATAATGCCTCGTTTGAAGTAAATTGTGCTCCGGTTGAATCCCGTTGAAGTTTTGCATGCCAGTATTTACTCATCTCATTAGGTTTTTCACCAGGAATGAATTCAGGGCATTGTCTGCAACTTCTGGCAACGTTTTTTGCTTTTATTTATTTCTTTTGCGTTTTTCGAGTTTTCTTAGTTTCTCTGTGAAATTCCCCTAGGTCAATTCTTTCACCAGTATAGTCTATTTAATTGCCTGAAGCATCTGGAGATCATCTACCGACACAACACCAGAAGGAATCAGCCTCAAGATGCAAATTGCTAACCAAAAATGATGAAGTCATGCACAAAAAGCTTCTTCCAAGCAAGTCGCATTTTCTGGAATTAGTGAGTGAAAACAGCAATGTGATTTTTGGTAGTTGTAGGCAGGCGGGAATTTATTATCTGCCTTGCAGGGTACTTTTTCCCATAAAGTCAAAGTCACTTAAGCTGTGATGGGAAAATTAGAGGCGGCAGGCAGGCGGGAATTTCTTACCTGCCTTGCAAGCTGAAAATTCCCATTATAAAATAAAGAAAAATCACTTAAAGCATCGATGAGAATTTTCTGCCTGCCTAGTAGGCTAACTTTTCCCATCGGAGGGTTTTATTCACCCATACAAGTCGCACTTTTCCAAAAGAAGCTATTTTTAATATAAGTCACACTTTTTAGAAAGTCATTTAAGCTGCAATGGAAAAATTGGAGGTGGCAGGCAAGTGGGAATTTATTACCTGCCTTGCAGGGTAAAAATTCCCATGATGAAAGTCAAATCACTTAAGTGGAAGAAGATATTTTTAGATCTGCGGTACAGGGTGAAAATTCCCACTGGAAGTTGACTTCTTAATTTTAGAATTCACCCATGCCAAAAAGTGCGACCCATTTGGGCATTAATAAAGCTTTTAATGATGTTTAATAATAGTTGTTTTGCCTAATTTCGGCACCCAGGATGGAGGAAAAGTCAATGCATGAAGATAAGCTAAAGAGAACTCAAGGTAGCATGCTAAAAATAAATAAATAAAATTTATTTAATGGCATTCATCAACATGCAAAAATAGGTGCCCAATTTGGGTGAATAAACACGTTTGTTTATTAATTAATTTCCAGAAATAGGATGGACAATTATTAGAAATAGAATGCTGAGGGTTACATAAGCATGGGCTTCCATAATGAAGAAGCAATTAATTCTTTTGCTAAAGGTTGCAGCCCGGATAGTTTTGGCGCCAAAAGGAGGATTTGTGCATCTGGAGGTGTTTTTCATTGCCGGGAAGCTTCAAGGTTTGGCGCCTAGGGTTGGAATAGTTTGATTTATGCTATGATAATTATCTGCATATTGCTATAAGTGCCCAGGTGAATTCAAAAATATTTATGCTTGCTTTGCATGCAAGCAAAGCCTCAAATTTTAGGGCAGCGGGCTTCATATGCAGATTGACAAAAATCAAGTATTCATGCTCTGGACTTCATCTTTGTCTTAAATAATTGCAGGTATTCATTACAGGTGTTCATACAAGTGAAAGGAAGTTCAAATCAATGTCAGGTACATTGAATATATCTTCTGAATCTGAAGAAATTGATAGATCTGCACAAATTGATCCAATTATAAAGAATTCCGGCAGGATTAAAAGAAAAAGAACACAGACAAAGATTGCTCAGACAAAAACTGCTCCAGCCATGACAAAGCGTGATGATAGAGAGGGATCAACAAAATCATGCATAGTTTCCAAATTTGCTGATATCAACGACACAAGCATGGGCCCAGAACCCATATTCGAAATAATTAAGAGATTCAGGGCCGGAAAGACATTTCTCATGTGGGTGATGAAAAGTAGTGGAATTATTCCAGCATCAACATTCCCAGTCATAGCTCAGTTGCCCGAATTTGTCATGGAGTGTGCGATATCATATCATCCTCTTTCCAAAACAATCCGGGATGCTGCGGGAAAGACAATTATTAGGTCGGATGCACAGTTTATCAATTTTTGTCTGAAGACTCCGACACGAATGGTGGTGATTGCAATCAGCATGCTAGATGCAGGTAACAGATGGGAGAAACACAAAGCAGATTGTGTGAGCATAATGAACAACTGATATATGAAGAAGCCCAGGTCTCCATCAAAGTTCCCGAGAACTCTTGCGCAATCCAACTTGGTGCAAGAGGTGGATGATATCACCAAATTGCTTTGCAAGATAAGTGGAGAAGCCAATACTCACAACTTTCGCTCATGGATGTATGCTTTCGTGAGGACTATCGAGATCAACAGAGCTGATTCGATAATCTATTGGGCAGAGATCATCAGTGATAGCATCGGTGAGCAACTTTGGAGTGTGAGGCGGACTTACAACTTCAAAATGACTTCATACCTGGTATATGCAGCAGCCTCGCAGGGCATATTTTCCAAGCTGGATATACGAGGCATATTGGCGAAAGATCCTATCTTTGATTGTTATCCACAATTGACAGTTCCTGAGTGCTACAAAGATTACAAAGCGGTCAACGATGGGTTCTTTTATGAATTCATCTATAAACTAAATAGTGATCTAAAGACCAACAGGGTGAGCAAAGAATCTTGGGAAGCTGTATCTCAACATGGCTGCATTTTTATCCAGTTTGCAGACTTCAGATATCTCAAGGTGACTGGCTTTTCGGGAGAACCAATAAAGTTGCCGAGATATCCAAACGACAAGTGGGTCATCATGGAGTTGTGCAAACAACTCGTGGAGATGCATGACTTACAATCAAAGCGGCACAAGTCTACAGGTTTATTTCCCGTCACATTAGGTTACTACAGTTTCCAGAGCATCCACAAAGCTAAAGGAGTCGAAGCTGAAATGTTTTCTAAGTATGAGCCTGAGTTCTTCCTAGCACGGCTAAACTTTGACCCATATGGAGTAGCGAGGAAGACAATCTCCCAGGAATACTCACATGTGCATTCGTTGGAGGACTTCTGGATGAAGTGCATGAACAAGTATGAAGTCAAAAAGAAAGACTTCAGCAGGTTATTGGTGCAACAAGTGTCTGATTATAGTTTGGCACGGATACCTACATATCTCGCCGATGATGGGCATGTGATACTTGACTCGTATCATCAGATGGGAGGAGATAGAGCTGCTCTTCAGGAAAACGTTGGTGGCTGCCAGACGATTGAAGAAAGATCTTCTGTAGTTCTGGTTAACACTTCGAACTGGTTGCTGACAAAGGGGTATTACCTGGATGAAGCATTGATGAACCAGATCACAGGCAAATTTACCACGGGAGTCTCCAGCAAGAGGAAACACAAAGGTGAAAGCAGCAGAAGGCCGGAAAAGCTTAAAGTTCACAAGAAGTCTCACATATAGGAGAAGGCCAAATCTACTGCTATCGTTCCAGTGCCAGCTTCTCCAACATCAACTCATAGCACTTAAGCAGCCTCGGAACCTCAGAGAGATCTTGTTGTTCCTCCTTTGAATCCAGCCTCATTTGTATTTTCTCCTCAACCACTCAGGGCTTCACTTATTCATGCGGAGAAGTTGAAAGCATAGATGGTGGAGTTTGAAAAGGCATTATCTTTGGATAATTCAGAGGGTAGTAGTCATAACAGGGTGGCAAATTCTGATAGAGCGGAGTCAGAGCATGAGATGGTGGTGCACTCGGTGGTTTCTCATTCCCCAAGAAGCAACTTTTCATCATGGTTAGCTTTGCAGACGATCCCAGAATCTAGAGAGAAGATCAATCTGGAAGAACACGACTTTCAGCTGCTCCTGAGTTTGGGAGGAAGAGATAGAAGACCTAAAGTCGCCAAAACGACTTCTAGGTTGATTATTGAGGAATCGGGACAGAAGTTCGCCGAGTTATCTATTCCAGCAGAAGGAAAGCACAAGGGGGAGCTCACGGCAGCTGATATAGCAGTGACCAAAGTGCCAATAGGTCAAACTACCACATAAGGGTTAAAGCAAGATACGCAGACACTAATGAATGTTGTATTCCTTAAGCTTGACAAAGAGAAGGCTGAGAGATCCAAGCTTCAGAGGCAGGTATTTCAGCTGTGCGAGATCATTGTTAAGGTTGCCAAACCTTCCTCTCAACCCATTTTAGCACATGAGTAGGTGAGTAATCATCTGATGCAAGAGGTGGAAGATGTAGGGGATCAGGTCAGAGCTATTGCCCACTGGAAGGAGCAAATCATTCACCAAGCCTTAGAGCAATTCGAATCAATACCGGTTGAACTAGAGAACATGCACAAGGCAGTGTCTCAGCTAAAGGATTTGATGACACAGATAAAAGATGAGAACATAGTGGCTGAAAGTCATCAGGATACTTTGACTAAGATACACTCGTTGTCAAAGGATGCGCTGATTGCAGAACAGATTGTGCTTGGCGGATTGGTGGAAAAGGGGAAGCAATTAGAGATTTCAGTTTCCTTCCGTGTAGATATCCTCAAGCTCATGCTGAAGAGGATGCTGGAGAGTAAGATGGGAGAAATGTCGGGGAGCATCCCAGATGAATTACCTGCTTCCCATGAGGAGTTTATGTTGGTTGTGCGGAAAGAAGTTGATGAGTCCACCATACCTTTCACGATGGATTCGATTGGTAGACTCATAAAGCTTCAGGCAGATATTGAGGGATATGTGCCTGGTTTAGAGAAAGTGAAGGCTAACGTCGTTGCTTTGTCCAGGGGTTGTTACATTTCAGAACCGAAAGAGATGCTATTGTTAAAACAGATGGGAAGATGTTGAATTACATGTTTGACAAGTATATTCAATATCAAAACAAAAAGAAAGTATAAGTGTCACAACTGACAGATCTTCTTTCTTCTCTTCTTCTTTCTCTTATTTCTTATATTCCCGGATGAAAATGTAAAGTTAAAGTTATTGGTTGAAAAACCACTACTTTAAGTTATGTGGGAAGATTCTTTAAGATAGGTGACAGATGTGCACAATTTTGACTTAGACTCCTGATGCATGTCACTAGGAGAGGAATTTTATGAAGATAACTGTCAAATGTTCCCTTTACTACTTCTTCATGTTCTAGTTCAGTTGTAGTTTCTCATTTGTAATTTTCCCTCTACACTATAAGTAGAGGAAGAGCCTACGGGTTAAAGGATCAAAATTTGTAATCAACATTCTTGTGTTCCAGACTTTGAGTTGAAACCCCTGATTTCTGCAAGCAGAGGAATAGAGAAGAGATTTCCGGAGAACTTTGTGTCAATGGTGTATTTTGCTTCTTATTTCTTTCTAGATCTATTCATAAACTGTGTTATTATAGATCTAGATCTGAAAGTTTCCTTTGCTTTGAATTTTGTGTTTAATGATCTATTTGTTTTAATCTATGTGCATGCAATCAACTCTATAAACTATTGCTTGGGTTGCACATCCTCTCTACTTTCTTCCGTTTCCTATTATTTTCCTCTTCTGCAGATTTTTCCTTTCTTTTACAACTGCTTACTTGCTGCAGAACCGTATAGCTATGGTTCATGAGCTACACGGTTAAAGTAATATCAATAGATAGATATTAGGACATATAAACTGACAAAATCTTACACGGGATCCTCACCGGTAAATGAGGGAGATTTATTTCATGATTGCTTAGGTTTTCAGTTGTGCAGAAAATCTAGCCAACATGTCATGTTTATTTTTCGACATAGGCAACTCCTGCAAAAATCCATGCTAGTAACTTGTCATTTATAATGCAGAATGTTGTGCGGATACAATAGACCAGCAAGGGGCAAGTGCTCAACTTTTACACGTTGATATTCCAAATAGTGAGAAACATAGTTTATCACGTCCTTTTTCATTCCTTCCCAAAAATATTGTTGTTTTACATCAACAAACATTTTAGTTACTCCACGATGTCCAGAGTATGGTGAATCATGAAATTCTTTCATAACCTTGACCCTTAAGTCATTTCCCGAAGGTACATAGATTCTACCTTCGTATTTCAAGATTCCTTCATTGTCAAATTTGAATCCTTCATTAGGATCTGCTGTTAAAGCAACCTTAACATGCTGATTATAAGAATCAACTATCATTTGTTTCTTTACCTCATCCTTGAATTGGGTTCTAAGGGTAACAATCACAGAAACATGCTTCCGACGGGTTAGTGCATCTACCACTTTGTTTTCATTACCTTTTATGTAGCTTATATCAAAATCACACTGTGATAAGAATTCAAGCCATCTTCGTCGTCTTGCATTTAAGTTGGGTCATGTGAAGATATATTTCAGCCCCAAGTGGTTCATTTTCAGTTTAAAGCCTGGATTTCCCAACAAATAATGTCTCCAAACTTGGAGTGCGTGCACTATAGTAGCAAACTCTAGATTGTGGGGAGCATAGTTCAACTCATGCACCTTATAATTTTCTGCTCTCGTATGCTATCACATGGTCATTTTGGAGAAGAATTCCACCCAAACCTTCACTGGAGGCATCTGTTACCATGGTGAAGCCTCTGTTGGGGTCTGAAACTTTCAAAATTGGTGTTGTAGGTAGTTTCTCTTTCAGTAAATTGAATGCATTCTCATATTTTTCAGACCATACAAATTTCTTATCCTTGTTTTACAGAGATGTAATTGGAACTCTAGAAAAGTCTTATACGAATTTTCTATAGTAACCAGCCATCCCCATGAAACTTCTAACTTCATGAACGTTCTTTGGTGTTGGCCATTCTGTTATTGCCTTGATTTTTGATGGATCTACGGATATTATATTTTTATTTATGATGTGTCCAAGGTATTGTACCTCATTTTGATAAAAGGAAAACATAGAAATTTTTTCATACAGTTTCCTTTTTCTAAGTATGTCCAACATTATTCTTAAGTGCTTATTATGCTCATCAATGTTTTTGAATAAATCAGAATGTCATCCAAGAAAATCAACACAAACTTGTCTAAGTATTCTTGAAATATGTTATTTATTAAATTCATGAATGCAACAGGGGCATTCGTGAGTCGAAATGGTAAAACCATGAACTCATAATGGCCATACCTAGTCCCAAAGGTTGTTTTATGTATGTCTTCATCTGTAATTCTCAGTTGATGGTACCTTGATCTTAAATCAATTTTTGAATAAACTAATGCATCACACATCTGATTAAAAATATCATCTATCCTTGTCAAAGGATATCTATTTTTATTGTGGTTTTGTTAAGCATACGGTAATCAATGCATAACCTTAATGTGTCATCTTTCTTTTTGACAAAAATGACCGGTGCTCGCTAAGGAGACACACTCAGTCTGATTAGTCCTTTGGACAACAATTCATTCAGTTGTATCCTTAGTTCTACAAGTTCGGTTTTTGTCATGTGGTAAGGAGTTTTTGAAATAAATTATGTTCCAAGTTTGATGTCTATTGTGAAGTCAAATTCACGTTTTGGAGGGAGTCTAGACAACTCCAGAAAGACATCGCTGTACTCTTGTAACAACGGGTAATCAGCCAAAGAAGTGTTGCCTTTTTCGCCGAAATCTGAATTTTTTAACTGCATATAACATGCACCTTTGTTTTTGGCCTTTTTAAGCTGTATAACAGAGATTTGCCTCACTATTATGTCTTTTTTTATGCCTTGAATGACTCTTGTTTACCGTAGGTCATCCAAGCACTTAATTTGTTTTTCATAATAGTCAACCATTGCTTTATGTTGTGACAACCAATTCGTGCCTATGATGACATCATATGAACCCAAGGGAGCTACGTATAGGTCTATTTCAGTTGTAAAATTGGGCAGCTCTAATGTTGCACCAAAAAGGCATTTGTTCACCGCGTAAGCAACATTGTTCCCATATTGCACAGTCCATGATTTCTTCATATAACCAACTTTTATTTTTAATTTTACCCTTTCTTATGACGAAAATCTCAAATCTGTTTTTCATTGTATCTCTACTTGTACATCTCGACTGGGACAACTTGGTCAATGTTGACTCTGTACACTTCATTTTACACTCCCTTTCAGCACACCAAGGTCAGATTCAAGATATCATTCTTTTCTAATGTACAAGTCTAGGAGCATTTAAGTATTTGTTTGAGGTTCCCTTGTATAGCGACTAGGTGTAACCTCCTTAGTGTTAGTCATCTTTCATACCCATTGGCCAACCTTTTGAATCTGTATGGAGCAACCAAAAAAATACTAAAAAGCCAAAAGCCAAAATATCACAAGCAAATTAAAATCAAAAGGAAAATAAAAGTCAAAAATCAATCACGATAAAAAAAGATATGATAAGTCATTGGAACACCCCCATCCTATTTGAAAGCTCAAATCCCGTAGGTTGCCTCACAGTAGAGCCGGAGGTCTTTTGGGGTGCGGTAGGTTGTTAGATTGGGATAGCTCCATATCTATTATTTGTGCCACTTGCCTTTTCACATAAGTACCTAATCCTCGATGTTATTTGATAGATCCTTTGGGTTCTTAGGAACATAGCACATCATGGGAAGGTAGATACTTTTGCTTTCTTGCATCTTATAGCTAACATGGCATACTTTCATATTTGACTAGTTTTCCCAAGCCAAACCTTTTCGAATCAGGTTCCTTCACATCTCGATGTCGGAAACTCTTAGTCTTGCCAATCTAATTAGAGTGTTTTGATTTTGTTAAAAAAATGTTTTTGCCTTGGTGGCGCATTTCTTCTTTCCTTTTCACCATCTACCCTAGTTGGACATGTATGTTTCTAAGTCTTTCCCTTCTTCATCTCTTCTCCATGTCTTCCAAATGATAGCATTACAACAGGGATTAGGGTTTTAAGGACTTTCCCTCAAACTATCCAAATTTGAGTATCAGTTGTATTTTGGGCTTTTAGAATGCTCTTTCGCAACCATTTCTCTTGCTTGGATTTGTAATGTCCCCTTTTCCAACTTAAGGACCTAATTTTGGACTTCTTGCCATTCCCTTTTCCATGGCATCGAAGTAGAAGAGTTGGGAAAAGGAATTGAACTTCTTTTGCATTTATTTTCTAATTTTAATGTTTCTTTTTAGTGTGTTTTTTCTTTTAGCAAGTCGGCTGAATTTGAAGCTTTAATGAAGCCAATTAAAGATTAAATAGAACACAGTATGGGTCAACCTTGTCTTTTTGGGGCTTTGGTGCCAAAGAGAGGATATAAAAGAAGGTTATAGAGCTCATTTGCATCATCTATCATTGGCACATTTTTTCTACTTGGACTTTTGGGTTGATAGCTCATTATTTTTCCACTCTTGGGTGGAAATCCAAGTGTGGCATTCCAAGATGGACGGAAACCATTCTTGTGATTGGTTGGGGGATAAAAATCCTCCTTCCTTGTGTAGGCTTGAAGGATTATTGAAGATTTGAGAAGAAGTCATTATTATATTTTTATATGCATTGATTGGTCTCTCTGAGGTGGAGCGACTTACCCTAGGGTGAAGTTTGGTGTCTTTAAGGGCACAAATTTGATATTTCATTTCAAATTCAGATTGAATTCTATTTATAAAGCCGAAATCAACTATTTGTTGTGAAGTTTGGGGTTTTTAAACCCTCCTTTCATATTTATTTTGGAGTTGTAATTCTACTTGTTTTAATTAATTTTTCAACTGAGCATTAGCATGTTTTTGGGGTTGAAAACAGTTCTAAAATATCTCTAAAAGGTTTTTTAAAATTGTGGATGCATTGTTGGATAATATTTTGGTGAAATTGTGAGTTTTTCATACCGCTCTTCCAAAAATCTAATCGCTGTCCAAATCTGGGTTTATTTTCAGTTTGCTGGTCCTAAAATCAGATATGATTATATAGAGGGTTTGTGTTAATTTCCTAATTTTCAGTTGTAACCCTTGAAAAGGATATTACATTGGTGTCAAAGCTCGGATCTTCAAAGGCCTAGGGTTTCAATGGAAGAAGACAATAAGGATATTTTATACTACCAAAGAAGATGGAAAGCGGATCAGCTAAGGGAAGAAGACAATATGGCTAATCAAGATCCTGAAGAAGCCAAATTTGATAAGTTGATTGTAGGGAAAGAAAGATTGGCCAATACAATGGCCCAGCTGATCCATACCATGCAAGGCTCCAATGGTGGAAAAATATCTTCAATGGAAATCATTCATTCTCCGTCACCCAAAGAAAGCAACATCGGTACATGGTATGAAGAGTATAGAGCTCTTTCGAAGAAGATCCGTGATACCCTACCTTTTTCAGAGTTCGTAAAATTGGAAACAAAAAGAGTGGGCATTGGAACTTGGTCCAAGCCTCAAGGCATGCACAAGGGTCATGGGAAGGATATCTCAACCCTGGAGGAAAGGAGCACCTTCATGTTGCCTAAACATGAAGAGAGCACAAATTTTGACGAAGAGGGGGCCAAACTCCAAGTTCGCCATGCAATGATGGAAATGCCTATTTCCTTGAGGTGAAGAAGGGGGAAGAATTATTGCAGCAGTTGGTTATTAAAAGGGAGTAGCCCTTGGGAGCCTTAGAAGCACCCCTAGTCATTACCAAGGGTGAACCCTTGATTGATTTTTCTTACAGCCCTAGGAAAGTGCTAGAAGATGGAATCATAAAGGAAGAAGGGTTGGTGATCAAAGGACCTAGGGCCATGGCAATTACACCCGTTCCGAAGAGTCAACATCATGAGGTAAATATTGCTCATTCTGTGGTTAATACTGAAAATATTTTGACATGTGATGAATCCAGGGATGAAACAAGGGGTGTGGAGTAAGAAGGGGAAGAGAAAGGGTTGGGTTGGAAACCCTTCTCCAAAGAAACATGATGACAATAAGCTTGTTGGTCTGATTATAGCAGCAGTCACTAAAAAGCAAAGTAGTGATGGATTAGACCTTGGTAAGAGCTATGAAGATATTTCAAACACACATGAACAAGGTATGAAGGTAGTGCACCCTTGCAAGCAACTTCTAAGTCATGCATGCATCAAAACAAAGGTCGCTTCAGGCTCAGGGACTGAAACTGGATTGATAAGAGATAACCTTCTTTCCAAGGCCAGCAATATGCATATTAAGGAAACTACTTCCTCTTTCCATTTGGTTTATAATCCATCTTATATGCTTGTGTTTGAGGTAAGAAATAGGGGCCACAATGATAGTTGTATTGATGGTTCCTCAGCAAGCCTTTTATGGTCAAGGAGATGGAAGGAAACTCTCCATAAAGGACAAGATGAAGTGGCTGGTTTGTTCCTAACAGAAATCAGAAAGAGGTCGTTTGATGGAAATCACAGCCCAAACAAGAAGCCAAAGGTTACCCAAGACAAGCACAAACAATGTGGGAACAAATGCAAGAAAGAAAAGACCCCATCTAGCAAGGAAATCATACCAAGAGAGAGTGTTGGTTTAAACTCAAAAATTCTGAGTCCTAAGAATGTCATGGGCAGCCCACAGTATGGATATTTTTAAGTTTTAGCCAATATATCATTTCAGATTTGTTATCATGGATATATGACTAAGAGTACTCAAGTCTCATGTGGGTTGTATCCTCCTATGCCACCGCTGATTGTATACCTTCATGCACATCATACTTCATGGGGTGATGAGGTAAGAAGTACCTTTTGTAGTAAAGAACATATAGATGCTTGGGATCAATTTCTAAGGTATTTCCAGAAGTGGCATATAGGTGTTTGTTGGCTAGATTTTCTGCATAGCTGAAAACCTAGGCAGTCATGAGATAAATCTCCCTCATTTACCGGTGAGGCTCCTGTGTCAGATTTGTCAATTAAAATATGTTAGTATCTATTTGGGGTTTTACTTTAACTATTCAGCTCATGAATCATAGTTGTATAACTCTGCAGCAAGTAAGCAACTGTTTAAGAAAGAAAATATTTATAGAAGAAGGAAATAAGAAAACCCAGGGAAGAAATGGGGAAGATGTGCAACCCAATAAGTAGATAACAGAGTTGATTGCATGCACATAAAGCATCAAATTTTGGGGCAGCAGACTTGATATATGCAAATTTTTATGATTAAAATCCACAGTTCATGTTTTGGTTGCCATCTTTGTCTAAATTAATTGCGGGAATTCATTACATGTGTTTTTATAAGAGAAAGGGAGCTTAAATCAATGTTCTCCTTCTTGGTGAGAGACTTGATGAATAATTTCAGCCGTCGGATTATGCTGAAGACAATTCGGATCTAGATGAGTGTGCACTTTCCTTCCCGGTGAGAGACTTGATGAATAATTCCAGCCGCCGGATTATTCATCAAGTCTACACAAGGAGAAGACGTGCCCCATTCATCATGGCGAATCAGAACTAGATAGTACCTGTCCCATGGGGAGCAACTTTTGGGCCACTGAACTTGGCTCCACCTATGCACGATCTGCCAAAAGGATCCAAAAAGAATTTTCCAAAATTCTTTGGAGATGGAAAGCAAAACCCAGATGATCATTTGGCAGCCTTCATATCTTGTGGTGTGCTTGCAGTGGAGCATGAAGATGTCTCAGTCAGACTCTTCATTGAGACTATACACGACTTGGCTGGAGAATAGTTCTACCGGCTAGCTCCTGACACCATAACCAATTGGGCTACTATGTGGGATGCGTTCCTGAAAAGATTCAAACCAGCTGAAGATTCCAGTACCTTGATAACTCATCTCACTCAGTTGAAGGAGCCAAATGAGCACATGCGGGATTTTATTGCAAAATTCCAAAGATTATTGTACAAAATTCCGGCTTCTGCTTCTCTGAATGACGAGAATCAAAAAATATTCTTCATCAATGCTTTACTTCCTGAGGTAAGCTATCAACTGTGAAGAGCACATCCTGCTGATTTGTTAACAGCTCAAAACATGGCGGTTGAGATTGAAGACAACCTCATCATGGCTGGAAAGATAAAGAGGAACACTTCTAGAGTTGAAAGTTCATCTTCTGCTACTACATCTGATTCACTATTGCAAAAGTTAGCAAATGAGATGATGCAGATGAAGAAACAAATGGCTCGAATGGCTCAAGGCAACAACACTGCCCCTGCTCGAAATTTCAACAACAACCGAAACCACATTGTTGGTTCCCAAAGATTAGCAATTGAAGTTGCTCCCAGAAACAACGTGGAGATGAATGAAGAAGACCTGGAAGCTGACGCTGATCATCTCGAGAATGATGATTTTATAGGTCCTGCTGGTGACTCCAACATTAATTACCTAAACTACAAATCTGAACATGAGTATGAGGAGCTTCTTGAAGACGATCATGGTCATGCATATGCAGTACTTACAAGATCACAAACTCGCCAAACTGAAGCATTAGCAAACGAACAAAGAAGGGGCATCCCTTTGCCTTCTTCCTTAGCTCCCAGAGATAAGAATGTGAGTTCTTTATTTCAACCACAAAAAGCAGCTCGGGTATCTGAATCTATACCTTCTTTTGACATTATTGATCATGTTAAGAAAACCATAGTTTAAATGTCAAAAGTTGAATACTTGAGAGCCTTTCCTAAGCAGTTAAATAGGCTAGTCAAATATGTACAATCACCAGGACAATTCAATACATCAAAAGGTCTTTTTCCTAAGCCCAAAGATACTCCTCCCCAGAACAACACTGCAGTTGTTAAATCCTCACCATCTTTTGAAAGAGTGGAACCGTTCTATGTTTCCCTATTGCTTAATGGTTTCAAGTTAAGTAATTGCATTTTAGATTCAGGTGCTTCTGACAATGTCATGTCAACTAAAGTTGCAGATGCTCTTGGGCTTACCTTGACAAAGACCATAAAAAAGTTATACTCCATGGAGAGACAAGTCCCTTTAATTGGACAAATCAAAGATGCACAAGTTGTTCTAGTAGCTTTTCCTGACAAGAGATTAAAGACGACAATCTTAGTTGCAGATATTCTTGTCTCCTACGGGATGTTGCTGAGCAGAAACTTCTGCAAAGAGCTGGGAGGAGAAGTAAAGATGGATTGGTCCTGTGCACATATTCCTATCGAAGGGATTAACCATAAGCTGGAGTTGGAAAAAAAGTCCAAGTACATGGTTACAAAATCTGAGGATCCTAGATCTCAGATTATTTTTCAGGAATCTGACCGTGGGGTCTATTTCTTGGAAATGGATAAAGACGTTCCAAAACCAGAACTTCGGCCAGAGCCAGAGCCAGCAAAAGAAGAAGAAAAATTTTGGACTCTAGAGTTTAAAGGCACCTGTTGTTCTTTTGGATCAGGAGCCGACGTTCTACTAATATCTCTAGATCATGAGATATTCCCATACTTCCACAAGTTGATGTTCGAGAACACCAATCATACGGCGGAGTATGAAGCATTGCTGCTAGGAATGGAGCAAGCTAAAAAGAAAGGAGTAAAACTCCTCAAAGCCCAAAGAGATGCTGAAATTTTAGTAAAGCAGGTTCGAGGGCAAAGTCAAGTCAAAAGAGATAAGCTGGAGCATTATAGAGATAGAGTGCTTTTTGCCACATTCGATTTTGCAGCCTTCTCTATTGACTTCATTCCAATGAATCAGAATTTCAAGGCAGACTCTTTGGCAGTCACAGCTACACTATTGAATCCAGATAGACCACCGTCCATATTCAGACAAGGAAACTATAGAGTGGAGATGGTCTACCACCCCAAAGTCCCTGATAATGTTGAACAATGGCAGACTTTCAATGAGGACAAACAAACATCTGCATTTCTGGAACAAGACAACTTTGACAGACTGTATGTTGAAGGGAGTAAATCACCACCACGACAAACAGTCACAGGAAACGTTGATCCAGGTTATGATGACAGTAGTGGAGTAATCCGACCAAAAGGTAACAAAATCCCCAAGGGTTTAGTTTCCTTAGTGGAGACTTTCAATAAGCATGATCGATACCTAGAGAAGAACAAAGAATATGGTGATAGTTCTTCCTTAGAAATGCAGCAAATAAATCTGAGAATGAGAAAAGTTGATGTAGACTTATCCACCATAGAGAGAAGAAAGGATGAGCCACCACCAGATGAAGTTGATAAGGACTTGCCCAGAGTATTTGACAAGAAGGCCAAAGAAAGGAAGTTCAAGATCGGAGACTGGGTACTCTAGCGAGACAAGAGACATGAACCAAAGGGCATGCACGACAAATCTGATTCACTCCAGAAAGGGCCCTTTGTGATCAAAAGAGCTGCAGGAATGGATACCTTCTTCCTTGCCTACCGGGATGGAATTGAGTTACCATTGCCTTTCAACGGGCAGCATCTGAAGCTATTCAGGAACTAAAAAAGCAGGGTAAAACCTGTATGTATATAAATAAAACTTTGTTTGTTTTTTCCTTGTTTTGTTTTTGTGTTGTGTTGTTTTTGTTTCCCTAACCTTGAGCCCAAAAGACAAGATACGAAACTAGAGATGCTGGGATCTCATTTTTTCCCCTGTCATTTTGATAGAGGCAAAGATGTCCACAGACGGAGCCTCACCGGTAAATGAGGGAGATTTATCTCATGACTGCCTAGGTTTTCAGCTATGCAGAAAATCTAGCCAACAATGTTATGATGACTCCTTCAAAGGGAGCAATATCTGATTTTAAAATCATTATGGAAGGGAACTTCATCATGCAGTGTTTGGGTCATAATGATGGTTCTAACTTTTTCGTTTCTTATATGGTTGTTGGCTAGATTTTATGCATAGCTAAAACCTAGGCAGTCATGAGATAAATCTCCTTCATTTACCGATGAGGCTCCCATGTAAGATTTGTGTCAATTATGTATTCTAATAACTATCTGTGGGTTTTACTTTAACTGCGAAGCTCATGAACCATAGCTAAGCAATTCTTCAGCAAGTAGGCAGCTGTAAAGAAATATTTGCAGAAGGGGGAATAGTTGAATACGGAAAGGAGAAGAAGATGTGTAATCCAATCAATAGTTTACAGAGTTGGTCTCATACACAGATAAAACAAATAGATCTCACAATACAAAATCAGAGTGAAGAAAAACTTTTAATCTAAATCTTAGATAATGCAAAGTTTATCTAAAGATCTACACAGAAGTAAGAAGCCAATGCACTCTTGACACAAAGTTCTCTGGAAATCTATCTCTATTCAATTCCTTAACTTTCAGAAAAGATATCAAGGGTTTCAGCACAAAATCTGGAACTCGAGAATATTGATTACCATTCTCATCCTTTAACCTGTAGGTTCTTCCTCTATTTATAGTGTATAGAGGGCAATCACAAATATGAAGCTTTCAATGAATTGCCACATGTGGAAGCTATGAAAAGGGGAAGTAGCTGGAAGTATTCTTCCTAGAATTTCTCTTTACATGACATGCATGATTTATAACTGAAAATAAAACCTTCTATTTTGCATGTCTGCCACCCATTTCCAAGTAATTGACTTCTTCTAGTAACTTGAAGTAACGACTTTTAAACCAATCACTTAAGTTTTACAATTTAATTGATTACTCAATTACTTTGTCGAAGAAAATAAGAAGAAGAAGAAGAAAGAGGAGAAGAAATTAGAAGAAAGTTGTTGCAACACTCTCAGTCTTGTTTCTTCTTCCATACTCTGCATGTTGATCCAACTTGTATTGTACCTCTGCCTCATGAATGATCTAAATGATATCTCTGCCTTGAATCCGAGATGCTTTTTCTTTTTCATATGTTGTTGAATCATTTCCTTTGATTCTCACCAAACTGGATCTAGAAGCTACTGACTGTGATTTTCCTTGCAGGTGTTGCCTCCGACCGGTTTTCCCTCTTATCCTTGAAGTTTTTGCAGTCCTTCTCCAGTACGTGCACCAGTAAAATGCTTGCCGTAAAGCCTGCTGCCCTAAAATTTGAGACTTTATTTGCATGCTAAATAAGCTAAAATATTATTTAATTCACCTGGGCACCTATACCAACATGTAGATGCTCTGAATAATAAAAAGAAAGCTTCTCCAACCCTAGGCGCCAAAACTGGAAGCTTCCCAACAATAAAAAATATTTTTTAATGCAAATCACTCCTTCCCTTGGCTCCAAAACTCTCCAGGACAACATGCTCTATCAAAAAGAATTAATTGTCTCCTCCTTATGACGTCCGATGTTTATATAGCTAATTGCATGCTATTTTTAATGATTGTTTCTTCCTATTTCTAGCAATTATTAATAATAAGTTATGCTCTTTCTCTCAATTTGGGCGCTCAAGTTTGCATGCTTCTGCTTGCTTTTTTATGCAATTCTTTTATTTATTTTTAGCATGCTTCTTTGCCTTCTCTTTAGCTTACTTTCATGCTTTGACTTTTTTCCTATTTTTGGCGCCAATTTTTGCTAGGAATAAATAAAATAAATATTAATTAAAGCATGTATTTATGCCAAGGTGGGTCGCATTTTTTGACTTGAAGGCATGCTAAAACTAAAAAGTCAAAGCAATGGGAATTTTTACCTTGCCAAACAGCTCCAAAAATCCCATCCTTCACTTAAGTGATTTGTCTTTAATGATGGGAAAACTTTAATGATGAGAAAAAACAACCTTCCAGGCAAGCATAAAATTCCCACCTTTCTGCCACTACCAAAATTCTCATTAGCAACTTAAGTGATTTGGTTTTAATGATGGGAAAAAAAAACCTTCCATGCAGGCATAAAATTTCCACATGTCTGCCTCTACCAAAATTCTCATTGGTAGCTTAAGTGACTTGACTTCCATCATAGGAATTTTTCACCTTCTAGGCAGCGCCAAAATTCCCATTTGCACTAAAAAACCATCCTTCCAAAAAATGTGACTTGCATGGAAGAAATATTCTTTCCAAAAGTGCGACTTGCATGAAGAAATTGCTCTTCCCAAAAAGTGCGACTCACATGACTTCTGCTTCTAAAGTCTCGTGAAAACTCGTCAGCAGCATTTTGTTTCCGTTTTTGGATTTTCAATGAAGAAACTTTTGGAAAGGGTCCGAGAGATGTAGCAACAAAAATTTGCAAGTGCCATAACTTTCACTCCGTGGCTCCGTGTTAAGTGTCATTTTCTCTAAAAGTGCATATTTTCTTGAGCTCTACGTATTGATGGCAATATTTTCCTTATTTTCATAAAATCCATTTTTGCACCTTTTTGGACCAAACAACTTTTTGCAATCTCCTAAAAGAATCATGAGCTCTGATTACCTTTAGACAGATTAGTAATTAAAAATACTGGATAACTTTTCAAAACCCTAGGCCTGGGAAAAGGTCTGACAGGAAGAATGAATAGGCTACGGGAATTGCCGGAGAAACAAACCAAAACATAGACAAAAAGAAATAAAACAAAACAAAAGAAGCTATAGACAATTGCTTGAAAATTTTCTCCAATTAGCTGATCTGCAAAAATTCTTCTCCCCGGGTGAATGTTCGATGGTAATAATGATGGGGTGAAGTGCTTTATATAACCTAAATCCTCCAATTTTAGCTCAATCTATTTTTAAAAGAACTTTATTTATTTGATAAATAAATAAATAAAATTCTCTCAGACAAAACCTGGCGAAGGGTTAAAGTGAATTTTAGCATGTGGGTACTTGAGGAATTTGACTTTTATGAGTCTTTGGGGATACCTTAGAGCAATGCAAACAATTGCATGCAAAACAAACACAAAATGACCCGTTACTTGAAAAGAACAATTTTTTTTAAAAGGGGTAGTCCCAGATTTCAGGGTGAAATCTCGGGGACACCAATGGTTAACTCTTGGACCCATAAAAGAGGAAGACTCAGAAGGAATGGGCAGCAGTATGCATCAAATTATCAAAGAAGAATTAGCAACAAGGATGGTGCCAAACAAGGTTGGTTTCAAAGGCCTCGTGATAACCAAAACTTATGAAACATATCCTCTTTGCACGAGGAAGAAATCTCAGCCCGTTGTTCCCATAAAAAGGTATGAGTTTTGCTTTGACTTCTTTGTTCTACATTCAGCGGAGTTACACATTGTTTGTAGGAGTCGAGAGCTCTTAATTTTAGGGGAAATCAATCTCAAAGTTTGCAAGGAGGAGCCGGGATTCCATTTGCAAAATGAAGAAATCAAAATTTTTGAAATCCAGGAAGGAAAAGGAAGGAATGTTAAGCAAGGGAAGGCTAATTTCAATTGTAGAGCTGTTGTTCTTTAATTTTTAGCCTACATAAGTCTATTTTCAGCTGTACTTTATTACAAATTTCCTTTTTTCCATCAGATTTCAGTTTGGGAGTTATTATGTCATGGTTATAGGACTGAATTTGCAAAAAATCAGGTTGGGTGATACCACTAGCAGCCATGAACATCATTGTGTTTTCATTTTTTGAGAGCATTCCATCATGGAATGATAAGGAAAGAAGATTTCAGTTGAAGGGAGGGAATAAATCAGACTTGATATCCTCATTTGGAATAGAATTCTATGTGGATCTTGACCATGGTGAATTGTTTTCAGCCCCTCCCCAAACTAATTTGTATTTGGTAGTGAGAGTGATAGCTTTTTAGGCTGATTATACATCCATTTCTTGCTTTATGTTGGAAACTACAACTTGCAGGAAAGCACCTTCTAACAATTGTGGCATGAAGGAAGACGATGGAAACATGGTTGATCATGAGGGGTTCGACTGTGAATCATTGATAAAAACAAGGATGTTGCTGTTTGGGGAGAAATTCCAAGCATTTCATGATTATTGTAGTCACTATACAGACCCCTTATAGTCACTTTGGTGCTATTTCCCTAAAGGAATTGATTGTCTAATCATAGGAGAACAATGGGATGGAAAATAACCTGACCCAAGATTCAATTTGAGGACAGTTCCACCAAGGAAGCCTGTTGTTTTGTGCATTTTCCATTTGTTCTCCTCAAGGCTTTGGAGCATAAGGAAACATTTTGTTGTAGCTGAGAGTGGTATTCTCTACACACCAACTCATTTGTACTATTTTGTGCAAGTAAAGATGAAATCTTACCCCCCTCATTTTGAATTTTGAAGGAGAAGAGCAACATTACATTGGTCTTTGGGACAACAAGAGAGAAATGGTGGGTCACCAATGCTTGGATGGTGATTGCACAAAGAAGGAGAAACTAAGACTTATTTGGGATCCGGGCACTTGCAATTGCTTGAGGACAAGCAATTTTGGGAAGGGAGGATTGTAATGTCTCTTTTTCCAACTTAAGGATCTAATTTTAGACTTCTTGCCATTCCCTTTTCCATGGCAACGAAGTAGAAGAGTTGGGAAAATGAATCGAGCTTCCTTTGCATTTATTTTCTAATTTTAATGTTTCTTTTTTAGTGTGTGTTGCCTTTAGCAAGTTGGTTGGGTTTGAAACTTTAATGAATTCAATCAAAGATTAAAACGAACATTGTGTGGGTTGACTTTGTCCTTTTGGGGTTTTGGCGCCAAAGAGAGGATATAAAAGAAGGTTAGAGAGCTCATTTGCATCATCTATCATTGGTGCATTTTCTCTACTTGGACTTTTGGGTTAATAGCTCATTGTTCTTCCACTCTTGGGCGGAAATCCAAGTATGTGGCATTCCAAGAAGGATAGAAACCCTTCTTGTAGTTGGTTGGGGGATGGAAACCCTCCTTGTGTAGGCTTGAAGGATTGTTGCAGATTTGAAAATAAGTCATAATCATATTTTTATACGCATTGATTGGTCTCCTAGGTGGAGCGACTTACCCTACGGTGAAGTTTGGTGTCTTTAAGGGCATGAATTTGATATTTCATTTCATATTCAGATTGACCTCTATTTATAAAGCCAAAATCTACTATTTTTTGTAAAGTTTGGGGTTTCTAAACCCTCCTTTCATATTTATTTTGGAGTTGTACTTCTATTGGTTTTAATTAATTTTTCAGTTGAGCATTAACATGTTTTTTGGGTTGAAAACAGTTCTAAAATATCTCTAAAAGGTTTATAAAAATTGTGGATGCATTGTTTGATGATATTTTGGTGAAATTGTGAGTTCTTCATACCACCGTTCCAAAAATCTGATTGCTGTCCAAATATGGGTTTATTTTCAGTTTGTTGGTCCTAAAATCATATTTGTTTATATAGAAGGTTTGTACAGATTTTTAGTTTCAACCCTTGAAAGGGATATTACAGGATTCCTCTTTGATATGGTAGAGACTACAAGCACTACATTTTGGTGATTCACATTTTGAAACTTGGTAGACCAACTATTTTTCCCATCTATACACCTTATATCATTCTTAGGTTCCCTAGACTTACTTTTGTCTCTTTTAAGGCTATTCAGACCTAACCTAGAACCCTATTATTTATTTATTTTACAATTTTGTTCGGGCCTACTAGATTAGTTTATTTCTCGTATATGCATTGCACATCATCACATTTCCTAGATTTTCCATACCTACTTTAGTCTCTCCTTGTAGGCTATGTAGACCCGACCTATATCCTATTTTAAGATCTTTTTGGACCTTCAAGCCTAATTTAGCGTCTTTTTATGATGCACTTCATAATTAATTTATTATGACTTAGTTTCCCTTTTTTTCACCCCTTAGCCGTCATGAAGCAATGAATGGGCTAAGGGTCTTTGACTAGCTGCTTTCGAGAAGAGGATTACAATCCTCCCTTCCCCAAATTGCTTGTCCTCAAGCAATTGTAACTCATATACCCAAGTGACATGTGCAAGAGATAAAACATGCTGTAGTGCTCCAAGAGTCTTGATCCTGTACTTGTCAACTGGGAGAGCTCTAGCTAAAGTATATAGCTCTCATAATGCCCACAATCATGAATTTGGAACAATGGATCCACATGCTCCATATTACAACTTGTATTACCATACTTCACATGAAGAGAGCAAATCTGAAATGGTTTATTATGTAGCAATAAATATGACATATTTATTTCATACCTTGGAGTATTATCAAGATCTTCATCACTCTGTGTCTTCATGATAACTTGACTTTGTTGTACCAAATTCTTAGCATCCTTGTCCATAATGTGTTGAATATCCTCATGGTAAAACTGCTGCGATAAAAAAAATGTACCTCTTTCCACATAATCCACATCCCGTGCAATCTGCTTTTTTTTAAAGGAACCTTCCATGCTCTTGGTTGTCACAACTTGAGGAGTACCATTCCTCATACCTTGCAAAACTACTTCTTCCAGATCAATAAACTCTTCTTCTTCTTCTTCTCCATCCAAAATTATCTCAATATAATGAGTTGCGCCTTGTTGCCCAAAATTTGGTGTTTTTTGCTCATTGTTTGAAGTAGTTTTGGGTTGTCCAAAAGGCCTCTTTGGCTGCCCCAAAGGTGCTGACCTTTGTTGTCCATAAGGCACAGTCCTAATACCATCTTTGGATGCATCACATTCAACAAGAGGAATTGCAAAATCTGAAACATCAAGTACCGGGCATAAATTCATTACCTTTTTAAACTTGTCAAATGTGTGTTGTATGTCTCTTCTTAGCTCTTGATGACCTTGAGGGCTCACCTTATTTTTCTTTGTTCCTTCACTTCTCCTTAGTTGTCAAAAATCTTTGAAAAAGCTAGTCTCTTGTGTTGTGATTCAGAGATGTATATTCTTCCCCATACAGATCCATTTCTTCAACAACTTGAAGTGCTTGTGGATGTTCTATCTTCACTTGTGGCTATTCTCTTTGTAGAAAATTGGCACGAAAGAATTCAGAGGGGCTCTTGCTTGACACCCTTTCTCCATGATTGGTAGAAGAGCTTCCTTCATCATGATTATCTTGATTTCCTTGAGAGTTCGGTCTGGTAGTGCTTAGCCCTTGTATAGATTTGCTCAAATCAACAATAGCTCCTATAAAGGAGTCTCTTAGATACCTCTGAGGTTCAAACAAACGATTTTGCAATTCTCAGTTACCCCTAGTGAAAATTTCATTCACGTAGCTCAAACCATCTGTTGGTGGAGGTCTTTCTGGGCATTTGATACATGCATTCCTGTCTTGAAGTTCTATTATTTCGGAAATTGCTATGTGAAACATCTCTTTTCACGTGTCTCCTAAAGACAAAACTGATTTTTTTCCCTTGGAGAGCCTTGTGTGAGCATGAAACCCTTCACTTTGAGACCACTGGAATGACTTCAACATGGACAAGTCTCCATGCCCCTTGAAAGGGATCTCTTTGCTAGACTGCAATCTTCGTTTCCACGCCCAAGGCAAGTTGTCTTATAGGAGCATGAAAGTGGTCATTAATTGAACAATCTTTGCACTACTTAATCTTGCAATAATTTCGACTTGCCTTTGAGATTGAAATAATATTCTCTATATTTTTAAGGGCCAAGTTACTGAAGTCTTCATGCACATTTTGGTGGTGATATTCTATTTATGGAGAAGCAATAAGTGGACAGTTATGTTCGACTGTTTTGAGGCTATGTAATTGTATTTATAAAATGCTAGCTGAGAGTTTTATAAGTAAAAAATTAGATCTGGAAATCGAAATTCCAAGCTTATCTCAAAACCAGTTTTCAAATGCACGATATGATCTGTTGCTTCTAATATATAATGATTTTAGATCAACTTAGAGGTAGCTGATTTCAAACGGGTTTTGAGGGCACAAAAATGGGTTTGAAATACTCCAAAAAGTAGGTCGCTTCCACTATAGGAAAGCTGAAAATTAAGGGTAGAACTCAACAACAATTTTCTACCTTCAAACTCTCACCGAAATTAACACCAATCTACAACTCTATCTTCAACAACTGCTGGAAATCTGAAGTAGACCCCTAAAAACCAATGGAAACTCCTAAATAGAGTTTCCTCTCAACAGAAATAAGAGTTTTCGTTTTTCTTGCTAAGCTTAAGGAGGGTTTTTCATCCTCTCAACCAAAACTACAAAAGGTTTTTGTCCTTTGGAGTTGAAATGGAAAATATGCAAGCTTAGACCAAAATTCTGAATTGATAAGATGTAAAAAAAGATAACTTCTACATGCATGGCATCATCCTTTATAATAATATCTCTTTTCCAATCGAAGACCTTTGGCTTATTTTGTCAACCCGACGGCCAAAGGAAAAATATAATGGTGACTTAAGTTTTATTAATTCTATTATATTGTGAAAAAAAATAAAAAAAACATTATAAAAGTACATATAATGAATTAATAGGCTTAACATAAAATTAGAACCTATAAAAGTGCTTTAAAAATAAAGCACTTATTAAATTCGTATTTTCTAGGGGAAAAATGCGACTTGACCAAGGAGGATAAAAAATAGAAAAAAAAAGCACCACAAGCTGATTGATGACTTTTTAGGTTTCTATTGGGTCACTTCTCTTTAAAAGGAGAAGAAGGCGACTTGTAAAGGCATTCCAGATTGATTTGATATTTCTCTTCTTGCATTTGGAGCCTTGGGCTTTTTGCAAATTAATTCAAAGACGAAAACCCTTTGAATTGACTCTAGAGGACGAAAACCCTCTTAGAGCTTTGGAGGAATTTCCACACAAGATTTTCCAGTGGGACTACACAGATTTTTGCTAGTTTTCAGCAGTGTATTGAAGAATAAAAATTGCAGCAGGGTTATCTTATTTTCTTCTAGTGGAGCAACCCATCTTTTGGTTGGTTCTCAGTGTTTTAGAGCTATTTCAGCTCTGAAATCTTTTGCTGCCTATTGTATTGAATTTTGGGAATCGAAATAAATTAATTTCATAATTTTTAGAGTTGATTTGATGTCCTAAATGTGTTGGGTGGCCTACTTTTTAGGGAAAAGTTAGGGTTTCGTGTTTGTTGTGCGAAAACTAATTTTAGAATATTATTCTTCATATTTTTTTAGCCCAAGATCCAAAGTTTCAACTCATTTGGACTCCTCTAGCAAAAGATATGAATTTTTGAAGTTATGTTGCAGACAGGATTTTTAAATCAGATTTTCTATGTACTTGCGCTGCTAAAAATACAAAGACCAGTTTAGCATAAAAACATAATTTTTCGAGTATTGATTTTGTTGGGTTTTATACATAACCCTAGTTACATATTCCTCCAAAAATTTAGGTCTGCAGTATTTGATTTGATAAGTAATTTATTATATTGCTTCTGGGGTTTGGATTTGCCGAAAATCCAACTTGGGTCAAATATGTTCATTTGGGGACATTACATCATTTTATAATTTGTTTTGACCCATAAGCCACCCCTAACAACCAATCGACTCACTTTACCCATATCTAATATTTTCCTTGACTTATTTACTTCTCCACATGGGTCGCATTTTTCCTCGAGGAGAAATAAAAATTATAAAGTATTTTTTCCCGTTTCTTTTTTTATTTTGTTATTTATAAATTAACTTAAGTGCTTATAATAAACTTTTATGATGCACTTTATAATTAATTTAGTACTACCTCCTCGCATCAACTTTCCATCTACTCCCCTCGCCATCCTTCCTTCCCTTCCTCTTCCTTCACCTTTTAGATTATTTGTAGCCGGAAAAGTTATTTGTTTAAAAAACCATAGATCGTGGAAAATTGAAATTAGATTATTGATTTTTGTGAGATTTAACTCACAACGTGTTATTTTAGTCATTTACTCAAATGGCCTTGATGAGTAGTTATGACTTTAAATACATGCTTACCACCCCAAGTTGGATATGCCTCCTCAATGCATCTTGGAATTGCTTCTACGACTCTAAAAATCCTCATCATTAATGACATTTTTCTTCATACAATCATGTTAATTTAGTCATTACCCAAATGACCTTCACAAGTGGTCATTACTTTAAAAATATTTTCCCTAATGTATATTTGATCATAGTTCAAAAAATTGTAAATCGGGATTAATCGGCAGGCCAAATTTTGAATCGAAAATCAGAAATCGGCGAAAAATCGGCATTGATTGGCAACTTTATCGCTACTTTTAAAAACGGTTAAATTCATAAAATATACTTAAATTTAATATAAAAATAATGTTAAATAATGCGAGAAGTGACTCTATAAAAGTGACTTTACATATTGTATTACTATTATGTAATATAATAATTAATTATTAAACTTATAAATATAGTTATGCTTATAAATATAGTTATGTAATATATTATATAATTATTAAACTTATAGTTATAAATTTATTAAATTATTAACTATTATTATAATTAAGTTATTAACTATTATGTAATACGTATTTAAAAAAACCCTATTATTAACTATAATATATAAATACGTATTAACTATATTACATATAATATAGTATATGTAATATATTATATAATTATTATGTAATACTGTAGTATTAAGTTATTAACTATTATGTAATACGTATTTTAAAAAAAGGAAATAAATTACTGTGTAATTGTAGTATTGCGGATTACCTCTTAGCGGCCACGAGCTCTGAAAATAGGGCTGGAAATACTCAAAACCACCTTCGCTGAACTCGAAACCACTTTGGTAGAATTCGAAACCACCTAGAATGCCCACGCAATCACGTCGAAGGCCACGATTCCAGGTTGAATGCATAAAAACGAATCGATTTGGTTTATTTTCGTGTTACACCCTAGGCCGCGATTTTCGCCGATTTTCAACGATTTTTGCAGGTTATTTGATCAAGATTTATCGGCGATTTATCGGATTACAAAAATCGCGATTTTTCAGAAGTTTAATCATTTTGATGGAGGAACACGATTTATCGCCGATAAATCGCGATTTTTGAATCAGAGTATTTGATAATAGTTGGAAGGCCAGGGGACCCACTTTAACACACTAGTACCATAAGCATTTGTTAGTAGGGGGAGGAATGGTGAATGTAGTTAAATATTTCAAGGACGAACACCGTAAGTATTTATTAGTAGGGGGAGGAATGGTGAATGTATTTAAACATTTCAGGGACGAACACCATAAGTATTTGTTAGTAAATTGCTCATGGAAGCCATCAACTTAAAAAACTATTGTTAGTAGGGGGAGGAATGGTGAATGTATTTAAACATTTCAAGGACAAACACCATAAGTATTTGTTAGTAAATTGCTCGTAGAAGCCATCAACTTAAAAAGCTAAAAGTTAGGGGAAAAAAAGTTGTATCCAAAAGAAAGACATCGTATTACATTAAATATCCAATATACAAGAAAAATTCGGCTGCAAAATTCTTTTGCATGTAGATAAGTCTAATAATTTTTCTTTTGTTGGAGTTTTTGTGTAATCTGTAACTAGTTTTTTCTGAGCCATATTTGACAACAGTAATTTGCATGAACAGGAGTGACATGCCTGGGGAGGTTGCAAATCAGGAGGCACATATTCCAGTGGTGGCCCCAAAAATCCCTGGAAGGATTTATTATTTATTTGGAAAACCCATTGCAACTGCAGGTATATGAAATACTGTTTTATATTCGGCAGTCCACGTGTGTTCATGCGTGTCTGTATAATGTAAGGATAGGGAGAAGATTATCATTGAAATATACAGCTTCAGCGGTCAAAATGATCTATAAGGTTGGACTCACTTTAATACACAAAATGAAGGGCATGACGCTAATACCATTGATATAATCTGCTGTCTCCAAATTTGTTTGTAGGCTGTTTTCATATGCAATAAAATTTATAATTTAATTCTAATTTCAGTCTCTATTTTGATCGGTTCATTCAATTGATCAGTGCCGCAGCTTATTTTATGTTATCCTTGTTTACGAAAACCTAAACGGATTTGACTTTGTCGTTTGTAGGAAGAGAGAAAGAGCTAAAGGACAAGGAGAAAGCACATGTACTGTACCTGCACATTAAGGGTGAAGTAGAAGCAGCTATGAGCTATTTGCAGGAGAAGCGTAAAGAGGATCCTTACAGACAAATTTTGCCTAGGATTTTATATGAAACAGCGTGGAATTTCACACGTCAAGCTCCTACCTTTGAGCCATAGTAATCCTATTTTGTATTTAAGATACACAGGGCACGAGATCCTTTAGGGTTCTCCATGAAATCCTGTAGTAGTAGTAATCTTGTAGTTTTCAATAATTTAGCCTTGTAGAGCAAGCAAAACTTGCAGGCCAATTATTTCTTGCAGCTGCTAGCTGTTCTTTTAAAGAGGAAATTCTTAATTTATTAAAAGTTATTTGCTCCAATTATCTGTCTTGTAATTATTTCAATGCCGTATTTTGACATGAATAAAATTACTAACTAGCACATGCACCAAAAAGATGTGCAATGGTTATGCGGATAGTAAAATGTAGGAAGGCTGTTCACGACAAAGTTGTGAATGAGAATACCAACTAGCAATTGCTCCTCCACATGGAGCAAGGGTGCGCTATTATTAGAGCAACAACAGCCGCTGTAAGAGTGAGCAATAAAACATTGTAATTGTGCAAGCAAACTACAGCGTCAGCATTCATCGTAATAGTAGGGAAGTAATCACGTGAAAGCAATCTATAAAAAACGCAACCAATACAATAGGTGCGAACACTATCCGTTGGTAAAGGGAACGGGCAGAAACACCGCAACTCCGGTCAATGAAACAGCCATAACAAGAACAGGATTTGGAACCGAGCATGTCGAAGAGTTGCAAGTTGGTCGCAGTAGTAAACACTTACGATGTAATGAAACCGAGGTTATGAGTGTGTTTACATATGAATGGTTTGTAGTATAGTGGTAGTGGTATATAAAATTGTAAATATCTCTGTTTGGGCTGCATAGAATTTCTTGTAGAATTTATTGCGAACAATTTGTTGTATATCTGCAATTACGAGTCCGGCATGTGTTAGGATGCGGGCAACTTCCTCTAGTTTTTTGTCGGGGAGCTAAAAAGTGAGGAGGCCATCTTCATCAATGAGGTTGTTACTTTGCACTCATGCATCAACAGAGTCATATAAGGATTTGTACTATATTAGGTGTGGAATAATGGAAATAGGAAACAACTTGAAATGGTGTGGGACCTGTTCGTAACATTAATGCAAGCGAAGTTGTGGAAATACGAAATGAATTCATATGGCGAGTATGGGTTAAATTTGATGACCACCTATGCATGTACCATATTTTCTAGGTGACGGCAATTTTGTAATACTATGCTTCTAAAATACAACACAACATTATGTATATAACAATTATTCTATATTTATTTAAATATTTTTTATATAATTTAGATATAAATATATATAAAAATTGATGGTCAAACTTTAAATATGCAAGTCACCTACGACGGTTATTACAAATATTTGCAAGTATTTTATGGCTACAATTGCAAATATTTACCCTTTGATGGCGAGGAAGTTATTTTTATTAACAGTAGTACAACGAGAGATACTTGTTTTCAGGGCAATCACTATTTTTTGTACGCACTTGGTAACAACTTCAATAAATAACATCCACACATGTCGACTCTATTAAAATTTCTACAACAAAAGTCCAATGTCCACTCATCCATTTCTCCCAGCGGGAGAAAACTTCAAACATATAAAAGTGGGCACATCCTTTGTTGTTTGGAGCCATTTGTACTTCTACAGACCATGTGCACACATACGTGTCACCATTAACCTTGCATTCTCACATATTCAGAAAAAATAAGTATTTGTATGGTTGTTCATGATTTGTAAGCCATTGCACAATCAACCAAAAAGTCGTTGAAAAGTGAAAACCAAAAGGGAGGTTGCTCCTTGTAGCCTCCCACTTCGGCTCCATTTTCAAATTTGATAATGCTACATGGTGTCCCCAGATTTCACCCTGAAATTTGAGACTACCCCATGTAAAAAAAAATCGTACTTTTAAAATAATGGTATGTTTTTTATTTTAATTGCCAGAAAGTATTTGTTTTGTGTCAAGACATTCCCAGAGAGTCATATAAGCCTATTTCGACAAATACCCAGATGTCCAAACTCGTTGTATCCTGTCACTGGGGTTTGCCTACAGGAAAATTTTATTTAATTATTTTAAGCTCCGTTTGAGGTAGATTGTGTTCCAGTTTAACCCTGTTGAGGTTTTACATGTCAATATTCCCATATACCAGTAGGGTTTCCACTAGGAATGAATCCTGGGCTTTATCTGTGATTTCTGGCAACATTTTGCATTTTTGGTTTTTTTCTCGTTTTGTTTTCTATGAAGTTTCTCTAGGTCTATTCCTTTGCTGGTTCAATCTGGTTTCTTTCCTGGAGTATCTGCAAATCATCTGCAGACTTCATGCCAGAAGGAATTTGCCACAGGAGATCTGGTTCTCCTTAGAAAGATGAAGTCATGCACAGAAAAGGCCTCTTATGGGCAGGTCGCATTTTTTGGAAAGGAGGGTTTTAAACTACAATGAGATTTTTGGTGGCAGTAGGCAGGTGGGAATTTTATACCTACTTGGCAGGGTACTTTTTCCCATGGGAGCAAAGTCACTTAAGTCATGATGAGAAAATTAGAGGTAGCAGGCAGGTGGGAACTTCTTACCTGCCTTACAGGGTGAAAATTCCCATTGTGAAATAAAAGAAAATCATTTACGGCATTGATGGGAATTTTTTACCTGCCTTGCAGGGTAAAAAATCTCATTACGAAAACCAAACGGCTTAAGTGAATCATGGGAGTTTTGGAGCTGTGGTGCGGGATTAATAATCCCATTAGAAATTGACTTTTAAAAATAGAAAGCACCCATGTCAAAAAGTACAACCCCTTTAGGAATAGAAGAATAAGCTTTAATTGCATTTATTTATTAATTCTATCTCCAAAATGGGCGCCCAAGCATGAGGAAAAGTCAACACTAGAGAAGGGGATAAAGGAAATTGGAAATAGAATTCTAAATTAAATAAATTTAATTTATTTAATGCAGCCCTCTCTCATGCAAAAAAGTGCGACCCATCTAGAGGAGAAATAATACTTTTTAAAGTATTAATTGATGTAATTAATTCCTATTTTTGGCACATACTATAAAGTCAAAGTGGACTGGAAGTAGAAATCTAAAATTAAATAAATTTAATTTATTTAATGGCAGTCATGAGCATGCACAAAATAGATGCCCAAATTGAAGAGAAAAATATGTTTATTAATTAATTAATTGCCAATAATAGGAGAGCCAATAATCAATTATAGAATGATGAAGGTTATATAAGCATGGACTGCCATATTAATGAAGTAATTAATTCTTTAGCAAGGAAGTGCAGCTCATGCAATTTTGGCACCCAAAGGAGGAATTTTGCTCATAGGAAAGTGTTTTCACTACTGAAAAGCTTTAAAGTTTGGCGCCTAGGTTTGAAGGAGCTTGATTTAAGTCTGATTAATTGTTTGCATAGTGGTACAAGTGCTCAGGTGAAGTTGACAAAATTCATATTTGCTTTGCATGCAAACAAAACCTCAAATTTTGGGGCAGCAGGCTTTATATATGCAGATTTTTATGATTAAAATCAAGTGTTCATGTTCCGGTTGCCATCTTTGTCTGAATTAATTGCAGGAATTCATTACAGGTGCTTTTATAATTGAAAAGGAGCTTAAATCAATGTCTAGTACATTGAATATATCTTCTGAATCTGAAGAAATTCTGAGATTTTCACCAGTTGTAAAGAATTTCGGTTGAATAATGAGAAAAAGAGTTACTCAGACAAAGACAGATCCGGCCATGGCAAAGCGGGATAAAAGTGAAAGCTTGGTAGAATCATGCATTACTTCTAGGTTTGCTGACATCGGAGATACAGATCTAGGTCCAGAACCTCTTTCCGAATTGATTGACAGATCCAGAGCTGGAAAGACTTCTCTCATGCATGCAGTCAAAAGCAGTAGAATCATTCAAGCTTCAACATTCCCATTCACAGCTCAGTTGCCAGAATTCGTCATGGAGTGTGCTAGATCTTACACCCACTATCTAGATTAGTCTGAGATGTTGTGGGGAAAACAATAATCCGGCTGGATGCACTGTTCATGAATTATTGTCTGAAGATTCCAACACGACAGGTGGTGACTACTATTAGCATACTGGATGCCAACAACAGATGGGAAAAGCATAATCTTGACTGTGTGGGCATAATGAACAACAAGTACATGAAGAAGCTCAGATCTCCATCCAAGTTCCCAAGAACTCTTCCACAATCCAATCTGGTACAGAAGGTCGATGACATTACTAAATTGTCATGTAGGATAAATGGCGAAGCTAATGCTCGCAACTTCCGCTCATGGATGTATGCCTTCATCAGGGCCATTGAAATCAACAAAGCAGATTCTATAATCAATTGGTAGGAAATCATTAGTGACAACATCGGTGAGCAGCTCCGGAATGTGAGGCGGACTTATAGTTTCAAAATTACTTCGTATTTGGTATATGTAACAGCTTCACAAGGTATCTTCTCCAAGCTGGATAAACGTGGTGTGCTCTCCAAGGATCTTATTTTTGAGTGCTATCCGCAGCTTAATGTGCCTGCATGCAATAAAGATTGCAAGGTGGTCAACAATGGATTGTTCTACGGATTCATTTGCAGGATGAATGGCGACCTAAAGGCCAACAAGGTAAGCAAGGAAGCTTGGGAAGCTGTGTCTAAAATTGGCAGTGTCTTCATCCAATTTGTGGACTTTACATACCTCAGGGTCACCGACTTTTCAGGAGAACCAGTCAAGTTGCCTAGATATCCAAGTGACAGATTGGTCATCATAGAGTTGAGCAGACAACTTGTTGAGATGCATGACCTACAATCAAAACGACACAAGTCTACAAGCTTCTTCCCGATCACAGTGGGCTATTACAGCTACCAGAGTATTCATAAAACTTGAGGAATTTAAGCGGAGATGTTCTCTAAATACAAGAAAGAGTTCTTCCCAGCACGGCTCAACTTTGATCCATATGGGGTGGCAATGAAGACAATCTCCCAGGAGTACGCACATGTGTCTTCATTGGAAGATTTCTGGATGGAGTGCAGAAGCGAGTACGAAGTTAGAAAGAAAGATTTCAGCAGTTTATCAGCACGGCAAGTGTTTGACTTTGAATTAGCATGGATATTTGCGGATCTTAAAGATGATGGGCATGTGTTACTTGATGCATACCATCAGATAGGAGGAGATAGAGTTGTACTTCAGAAGAGCATAGGTGGCTGCCATACGATCGAAGAAAGGTCTATTGCCATTCTGGTCAATACTTCAAACTGGTTGCTGACAAAGGGATATTGCCTTGATGAAGCATTGATGAATCAAATCATAGGCAACCTCAGCACAGGAGATTCCCTCAAAAGAAAGCATGAAGGAGAAAGCAGTAGAAGACCTGAAAAGATTAAAGTGCACAAAAATTCTCATTCAAGGGAGAGGATCACTTCTATGGCTATGTTATTAGTTCCAGCTTCTCCAACATCAAGTACTTCACCAACTGTTGCACCTCAGCAAGATACTGCCTCCTCCATTGAATCCGGCAACATTCATCTTTTCTTCTCAGCCACTCCGTTCAACACCTATTCCTAAAGAAACACTGAAGTTGCAGATGGAAGAATTTGAAAGAGCTTTGTCTTTGGATAATACAGAGGATGGTAGCCACGACACTGTAGCAGTTTCTGATGGAGAGGATCCAGAGCACATGATAGTGGTACATTCGGCAACTTCTCATTCTCCGAGAAGTAATTTCTCAGAATTGTTGGCTTCACAGTTGGTTCCAGAGGCTAGAGAGGAGATCAACCTGGAGGAACACGACTTGCAGCTACTCTTGAGTTTGGGCGGAAAAGATAGAAAACCTAATGTTGCTAAGGTGACTTCAAGGTTGATTATTGAGGAGTCGGGAAGAAGTTCGCTGAAATATCAGTTCTAGCATAAGGGAAGAAGAAGGATGAGCTCATGACAAAGGATATAACAGTGACCAGAGTACCCATAGGTCAAGCCACCACCAAAGGATTGAAACAAGACACGTAGACATTGATAGATGCTTTATTCTTTAGGATTGACAAAGAAAAGACAGAGAAAGTTGAACTTCAAAAGCAAGTGTCTCAGTTGTGCGAGATTATTGCCGAAGTTGTCAAATCTTCCACTCGGCCAATTTCAGCACAAAAGCAGGTGAGTGATCATCTGATGCAGGAAGTGGAGGATGTAAGTAACCAGGTTAAAGCTATCGACGAATAGAAGAGTCTAATCATTTTCCAAGCTTCTGTATAACTCGGAGAGGTGCCAGCCCGTCTAAAGGTTATGAAAGATGCATCAGTTCAGCTGAAGCAACTCGTGATGAGCACGATAGATATGAACACAGTTGCTGAGAGTAACCTGAGTACTTTGGTCGAAATAAATAAGCTACCGAGAGAGGTGTTGGTTGCGAAACAAATTGTGCCTGACAGATCAGTTGAGAAAGGGAAGTAGCTTGAGTTTGCAGTATCTTTCCACTTAGAGATCTGCAGAATTATGCTGAAAAGGATGCAGGCACTTGAGAGTATGGCATCATCTTTACCAGACAATGTCATTGCTTTCACTAATGAGGAAGTGGTCGGGAATGTTTCTTCATACACAAGGGCCATTCTTAGCAAAGTGCCTGATTCCTTGGAGGGATCTCTTATGATGGTGCAAGGGAGAATTGATGGAATTGTTAGGCCTTTCACGATGGATTCCATTAGTAAGCTGATAACGTTGCAGTCATATATTGAGAAGTTCGGGCCTAGCTTGAAGGATGTGGAAGCATGCATCAGGGTTTTGAATGAAGGATTGTTGCAATTCAGGACAGAAAAAAAAGTTGTGGTTAAAGTAGATGGGAAGTTGTTGAATTACATGTTCAACAAGTATATTTAGTATCAAAACAAAAAGAAGATGTAGATGTTACAGCTGGCAAATCTTTCTTCTTCTACTCTTTCTTCTTCTATTTTCCACGTTCCCGGATGTAATTGTAAAACTTTGAAGTTGTTGGTTTTAAAACCATTACTTTAAGTTATGTGGAACAATTCTATAAGTTAAGTGATAGATGTGTATAAGTTTGACTATGGATCCGGATGCATGTCACTCGGAAAGGAATTAGAGGAAGATGATTGCCAAATGTTATCTTTACTTCCTCTTTATGTTCTATTTTAGTTGAGTTTCCCATTTTTAATTTTCCTTCTACATTCTATAAGTAGAGGAAGAACCTTCGGGTTAATCATCAGAATTTCTAAGCAGCATTCTTGTGTTCCAGACTTTGTGCTGAAATCCCTAATAGCTATTTAAAGCAAAGGAATAGAAAGGAGAAGATTTCTAGAGAACTTTGTGTCATGGTGCATTTTTTTCTAGCTTTTGTTTTAGATCTACTTATAAACTTTGTGTTATTCTAGATCTAGATTTGAAAGTTGCATTTGCTTATAATTGTGTGTGTTAATATCTATTGGTTCTGTCTATATGCATGCAATCAACTCTGTAATCTATTGATTGGGTTGCACATATTCCCTCTTTCTTTCCTATTTTTATTATTTTCCTTTTTCATTAGATATTTCATTTATTTAACAGCTGCTTACTTGCTGCAAAACTATACAGATATGGTCCATGAGCTGCATGGTTAAAGTAATACCCACAAATAGATACTAGCATATTTAATTGACAAATTTTTCACATGAACCTCACCGATAAATGAGGGAGATTTATCTCATGATTGCCTAGGTTTTCAGCAATGCAAAAAATCTAGCCAACACTACAACTACTTTTGTTCGGGTTGTTGGAATCGACTATGGGGCACCAACAAAGCTTCTTCTTAGTGTGGATTCCGCCAGGCTCTTCATCAGACACCACGAAGGCAGGCTGAGGGTTTGGAATCATCATTCTGAAGTTTTCCATAACAGTGCCAACCCTGTAATTCTTGCCTTCCATCCCTGTCGGAGATGTCAGGGAGGGGTGGTCATAGAATGGCGATACCAAACAAGGAACACGAAAATGTGGTACACCACGCTATGTCTACATAATTTTTCTTTATTATTGCTCTGCATACCTACCCGTTGTGGCAGTTACCTCTTGTTGCATGCTTTCCTCTTGCCTCTGTTTATGCACCTGCTGTTGTTAACACCTATTACATGTTGCTTGCCTCCCTCCTGCCGCACTAGTCGTTGTCTCTATTCTTCAGCTTATTAATATTGTTTCTTCTCTAATTTCTGTTACAACTCTTATCTATTTTACATTGACGGCTCTGTGTTTTAGGTAGTTGGTTGTTTGGTTTTCCACCTTCCATTTTCGTTGGGCATGGGTCGTTCCTTGTTGATAGAGGTGGCACTACAGTACAGTTTTTCCTGAACTTTCAGTTCAATTTGGCAATCTAAACTGCCTGTGGTTTATCGGTTTTACATGTTGCATTTAGAATTTGTAATCAATGTACTTGTTTTTAATGTTATTCTCTGTATGATGCGGCATTGTTAATTTCGACCCGTTTATATGTTTTGTTATCCATTGCCGATGAAAAAAAATCCAAATCTTCATTTGATCTTGAACTCTTATAGGCATGTTCTATTTCATTGTTTGTGTTATATATTTAGGTAAGATCCGTAACTGCACTTTCTAGGCATAAAACATGGCAGGCTTCTTTTTATTTTCCCCCGATATAGAACTCACAATATTAAAAGCAACAACTATAGTGGTACCCCACACATTTTAATGGTTGCATGGAATAAATGTCTTTATATCTTATTCAACTTCTATTCCGTGATTTATGTAAACCTCTTTAGGAGAGTTGCAAATATGTGTGTGTGGGGGGGGATAAAGGAAGGTATCATCCAATTGAAATATTTTCCAAAAATTCAGCCACAACCTAACAATCTAATTTTCATGATTGAAAAAAAACCTAAACGTTTAAATACAATATAATAACATTTCAAAATAGTCACTGTAACAACCACCAATCTATTTTTGTGGACTAGAGAGCTCGTTTAGAGGCCCCAATATGACCTTGTTCATGCCTGCGTGGATTGAGAATATTTACAAATGGAACTCGTGACTCATATAAGCATGTTGCACATTGAAACCTCCTTCACAACTCTTTATTGAACATACCGATCACTCCTAAAGTTAAGACTCTGTAAATTGTGTAGGTTTTTGAATTGATTGCATAATTGAACATGCGATGCCACCAGAAACACAACTCTATGGGCAATTAAAATTTGTTTTTTTTCCAAAAAAAAACTCACCTGTGTATTTGTAACTGTATTTACCTCTTCCAGATCAAATTTCTTTGCCATTTCGCTCTTTCTCGTTAATTTTTTGGAATTGAAAAGCATATATTTAAAAATAACAATACTAATAGTATAATATTCACCAGTGTTTGATATTTTTTAAAAGACTAATAATGCTAACAAAACAATCCTCAATTTCCAACTTTGTTTTTACAATTCCTGGAAGTTTCCATTACCATTTTCATTATTACTACAATTTTTTCCTATTTCGAGAGTGGTAAAAATCTCAACTTGTGAATGTATATGGGGTTTAGATAGGTGTGTTCTAAGTCCTCCCCATACTTTCAGGTTCATGTTCCCCTTTCTTAATGTAGTGATACGCAAATTGACAATGTTGGTTACTACCGTAATACATTTACTTATTATTTCTTGTACTAAAGAGTCCCTATTTTTGCTAAGAATTGTTTCATCAAGAAATGAAAAACATAATTTTCAGTTGTCAGTTAGCATTGTGGTTATGTGGATAACTAGACTGGATTTGTTGTTGTTTTTTTAATTTTTTATTGGTGCAATGCCTTTGATTCGATGAGATCAATTACATAAATTGAATTTTTTCTTCTAAAGCTCTTTAGATGTTTGTTTATCTCAGAATGGTTGTTTTAGCATTCACATGGAAGAACATATTTTGGAAAGAATCTATTTTGGTTGTCTTCCTCAAGTTTGGGCGTCCGAGATAGGGAGCAATGACAGGGTTGAAGTGGATGATTTAGAAGAACACTACCACATTTACGACATAGTGCAAGTTTTAGACAACACATGTAACATATATCCAAATATAATAATAAACTACGGCCAACCGAAACAAAGGAAAAACACAAAAGGATACGTACATGAGTAGGGTGATCCAAGTGACAGAGCAGGGCAATAGCAGAGTCTATGCAAGTGGCGAATGTTGCAAACAAACTTAGGCTAGATGAACTATAACATGGAAAAAACCAAATCCAAAGCAATGCATAAAAAAGCAACGCAACAATGGCGACTGATGAAGCAGGGTGGTAGGAGGCAATAGGGGCTACTAGGAACAACGGCCAGCCAGCAAGGACGGACACGCAACAAAAGGCAAACCACCTAGGTAGAAACCATATCATCACCAAAACTCCCACCAAGGAAACACAAACACAAAAAAAACAGAACAAAACATAAAACAGGGGCAACAAAATAACACGACGAAAAAGCAGAGGGTGCGTGCACTATGAAAAACGACTGCAGCGTAAATAGATTTTCAACAAAATATGTTATTTAAATATCTATGTAATGTTGCATTTATATTTATATTGCATGTCTTCATAGTGATAAAAACGGTTTCGCAAAGTTCTTTCACATCCAATAGAGACGAGTTGACAATGTTGCAAAGTGTAAAATACGGTTAAAATAGGCAAAAACACCCACGAGGGATGTCAAATCTCAGCTCTGAGTGGCTCCATTCATTCATAAATATAAAGGTGTCTGAATAAGAACTTGTACAGTGACATTTGTCATATTTTTGTTGCACGAAATACTCAAATTCAAAAAAGACACGCATATTATAAATAAAATTGATAAGCTAACAACTATTTTGTAGGAATTTACAACCATGTAATGACATAAACGTGGAATTCAATTTCTTTTACTAAACCACCTACATTTCAATAAACTTGACACATTAATCACTAAATAAAATGTTGAAAGACACATATCTAAAAAAAAGTAAAGGAAAACACATTTAAGGAAATGTTGATGTGTGGAGGAATAGGGAAAGGTTGGAATTAAATATCTGCATGCCCCATGCCTACTCCATGACTGTTCGGAGCCAACTAAAGTTTTCTAACT
Source organism: Taxus chinensis (assembly GCA_019776745.2). Classification (NCBI taxonomy): domain Eukaryota; kingdom Viridiplantae; phylum Streptophyta; class Pinopsida; order Cupressales; family Taxaceae; genus Taxus; species Taxus chinensis. Next base: position 303,017,580 of record CM034146.1, read on the forward strand.
CTACTCCACTCTATCGTCTCTGTGTGGCTCGGATGGTTGCGCAAGCAGAATGGGCCCTCAGCGGGAGACATATTATTGTGTTAATGATATGCTTGATCAAACAATTGTTGAACAAAATTTACCAAAAACTCATGTCTTAATGCTATTAAAAGTGTGAAAACCCAACCTCCTAAATTGAGACTGTATATTGCCCTATCATATTATGTAACATATACGAACTGTCAGCAAAACAATTTGATGGAATGTTTACATATGGATGATTTAAAAAATAATTATTCTATTTTTTCAATATAAATATATCAATATTACATTCAAAATCTTTTGTCCAATGACTTGTGTCACTCTTCTCAAATTTACTAATGCACCATTACAATTTATACCTCTTAAATTTATATTAAAACCCAATGACAGATGGGTTGGTAAAAAACTAACATAAAATCACTAAATAAAAGCCACAAAGTTCAAAGAACTCATAATGAAACATTTATATTTAATCGAAAGGCCCTTGGTCTATTGGTGATGATGTTGGCTCCCATGGAGCTCCCTAGGGATCAAGTCTTACTGAGTGTAAGGCCTAAAGATACCTGACACTGAGAGTCAAACGATTGAGGCCAGGATCGAGACATGGGTGACTTTGACGGTATAGATGCCCCTTACCCATAGCTGCTTAGTTGAAGGTGCTCACTGGTTTAGTTTCTTCGCATATTTTGTATCGCTAAATCGATATGTTCCCTCCGGAATTTAGGCAAAGAGGCCATTAGACAATGTAATCCAGTGCTCAATTGGGTTACTGTCTAATAAAAAGACATTTATATTTGACCAAACAATTACAAAATGAAATAACTATTTGTTTTTAATACATTTTGAAACTCATGTTTATGTCCATAAATGTACGTTTTATTCTTTAAATGAAATGGATATTTGGTCCACTAATTCATTAGGTCATAATGATTTATAAGGGCGAGACACTTTTCTTTGGCTATATAGTTAGAAACAATAAAACTACACCACATACAATAAATTAAACTAGTGAAACCCCCCACTACCCTCGCCCTTTTTTTGTAAAACTTGTGTTTTTACAAGAGGTTCAGATCCATGGGCATTATATACATACATCAGACAGCTACAAATAATCCATCGGTTATTACCTGACATGTTCCCAGTGCCAACCTTACTAAGGAAATCCAAAGCAGGGTTCGATGTTACACATAAGGAAATTAGGAATGTGTCTCATTTGAAAACCTAATGAATTGTGTCCATTAAAAATTAACCAAAAAAATGGAAACTATTCTTTTTGATTGGGAATATCAAATAATTTGATTTTAAAAATATTTAGACAAATAACAATTAAGTATATTTAGAAAAATAGTTGTCATTCTTGTTTCTTTAATAGTATTATTTCAGGGACATTTGAGATAGTTATTATCCATTGACTTTAATATGATTTTTTGCTTTAGTTTTCCTTGATGCAAATTGTTGGTGTCCATTTTGATCCTCTATTATTTTGCCCTAATTTTCCTTTCACTCTGCATTTTCTGAAACGTTCTCTATAGTTTTAATGGGTGAAATGAAATTGTTGCCTCTGTTCCCATGCCTTAGTCCATTTGAAAATCATTTGACATGCCCCATTTTGCAAGAATACTCAAGCTTGCACCGTGTTGCCCTAATTTTTCAAATTTGTACTTGCTCAAAAATGTTTTTCTTCAAACTTGGTGGTCTGCAAACTTTGTTCTCCAGATTGAATGCTTTCAAAAGCTCATAAGCTTATTATTTTGCCCTAATTTTCAAGGAAAAATCCATGCATGCCTTGTTTGTGCCCTAATTTTTCAAAATCTGCTGGCTATGCCATGTTTTCCCTTTTGCCCGATCGTGAAAAATCAAAATTGACCGATTCATACTTGTATGTATTCAAAAATCCAATCCCAAGGTCGAGAAATGCTCGGAAATCATGTTTCATCTGATTCTATTTCAAAAAAATTCCATCCTTGGTGAAAAAATCGGGTTTGGGCACAACTGGAAAAACTCTGTGTTTTTGACGGTCAGACGGGCGTATTTTAGCCGTCAAATTATTGCTGAGAAGTCGGAGGGTACGTGGCGGCATCTAATTAGCTGAGGAGAAGCGGGGAAGTGTTATAACTTATCATTTTTTGCCTTTTTGGTGAATGGGGCATTTTCGGGCCCAGGGCTCCGCTTTTTCCAATTTTTCCTACGTGGCGTGTTTTGATTGGCTGAGGGATGGTGGGTGGTCAGATTCCCTTAGAGTTTTTAGACTTTATTTTGCAAAAAAATTAAAGTCACAAAATGGCCCAAAACCCTGCAGCCAATCGGGAGTGGACACGTGTCCTAAAAATAAAAAAGGGAGGAGATGGCCAATGGGGGACTTAGAGTTTTTTAGCTCTATTTTCCTAAAGTTTCAAAATCAGTTTTAGCCCCGCTCCAATCAGGGGAGGACACGTGGCATCAATTTTTCCGAAGGGGAGCAGAGTGGGTGCAGATGGTGGAGGTTTTTTGAAGTTTTTTTCTTTGGAGGTAGAAAAGGACCTAAGGTAAAATTTTGGAGTGCGGCCCCGTGGCCAATCACGGGTGGACACGTGTCCATGAAAAGTTAGAGGGAAGTGCGGGCCGCGGAAGGAAATGGAGAATTTTTCCCTTTTTGGCAAAAGGAGTTAAGGTAAAAAATTGAGCCGTGGGCCCGCGAATGAGCCACAGGGAGACACGTGGCGAAGGCAGAGTGGGTCGGCGAGGCGGCGGAGGAAAAAGGGAAATTTTTCCCTTTTGCAAAAAAGACTCAGTGTGGAAATTTGAAGCTCTGGCCCACGAACGAATCATCAAGTGACATGTGGCAAGGGAGAAATTGGAGGCGCGGGCCCGCGGGGGAAAAATGAAAATTTTCCAAATTTCCAAAAAAGGTCAAAATGCGCAGAATTGAAGCGCGATCCCAATGGGACCCACCATGTGCCACGTGTCATCACCAAAATTCAAGGGCGGAGGGGTGGAGAAAAAAGTCAATTTTTTCCATTTTTCCAAAAATGTCAAAAAGTCAAAAGGTGAGCCCGAATTGATTCCCAATCATATTTTGACACGTGGAGGGCCCAGATTGAAGGAGAAAGAGCAGATCAAGGGTAACTATACATCTTCATTTTTGGCCACCATTTTTGCTCCAGGAAACTTGGAATTGTAAATTTTGCATCAAATTTCATCAAATTTTTGGTGATTCCATGTTGTTTTGGCCTTCTAGGATCATTGGAATCAGTTTCATAACTCAATTTGCAGATTTGAGGTGTTTTTGAAACAAATTTTTTTCCTAATCCGTCCAGACACGTGAAATGTCAAATTTGAAAGTTGCAGAGGTAGTTTTAAAAGGTAAAAAGGTGAAATGATGAGAGGAAAGGCATCTGCATGCCTTGATGATGAAAAACGTGCCTCTAGGAAGGATAATGATCCGAATATTTGTAATGATTCAGTCTTTTTAAAACACCTGGCAACTCTCGTTGCAAATTTGTTAAATGTCATTTTCAGTGAATCATGAGAAATTGTTGTAACAAACTTGATCCCTTGGCATATTCTTTGCTTGGGAAAGAAGGCTCCAATGTGGCAAGAGATATATAATGCATTTTTGAGAAATGCAAAAGGGTCGGAGAAACTTGAAAATCATGAGAAAATTCTGAGAGAAAGCTCATTTTCTGAGAAACCCACCAAAGAACCAGGTTAATTTCTTTTTGTTGGATCTTCATGTATGTGAGTTGGTTACAAGTGTATAGCCATCACACAAGCTCTGAGATTGTTCATGATAACTCTCCCCTGCTGATGAATCTAACAAGCTTTTGAGTTAATCTGTGTTTTTCTAGGCAAAATATGATGTCTGTTATCATTTTAAATACCTGCAAATAGTTTTCATTGTTCTTGTTGCAATCTTGCATTGAAAGTCTTTAGAAATCACACAAAATCTCATCCTTATTGATAGTTTAGTGGCATTGTAGTTTTGTTTTTAGAAGAGCTTTCATCTGGCATTGAAAATAAGCAGTTTAAATTCACTCCACCTTCATTTGAATTGATTGGGATTTTTTGTAAGCCTTTGGGGTACCTTAGGTGTGATTTGAACAAGAGATTTTGGATGTTTAATTGAGTTCTTCTACTTCAAGATTTTGTGGTGAGTTATCAAAGATTGTGTGAAGAGTGCAACCTGGGCTTCCATTTGGTGCATCTTCTTGTTGAAGAACATCTTGATTATTTGAAGCATTTTATCTGATAGTTGTTCAAGTATTGTAAAGGTTGTCAAAGAATTTGATATATCCAAGTTTGTCTTGTATAATATCTCCCACCAAAAAATCATTCTGAATAACTAATCCTACCCATACTACCCCTACATTGCATTGTGTGTCAACAAAAGAATCTAACCCATCTACAAAAATGCACAAAGAAAATCAGGATCATACAATGTCTCTAGCAGCCTCAGCCTTGTCTTGAAAGCATTTCCATCATTTAGTAGTGACAACTCTGTTGAGTTTGAATAATGGAAAATTGATCATGTTTTCCCAAGGCCATCTCCATACAATATGCATAGTATAAGGATATCTCCACCTCCTTCACAAAACAAAGGCTGCAATATAGGTTCTCTTACCTTGGTTGAAAGGCACAACCTAAAATAGTGAGGATTAGATCAAAATCCTTTCAAGGTGCTATCCATCTCTCCACAAATCTGAGTGCCAGTTAGATCACATCCCTAGCTACAAAATGAACATATATCAAGATCTATCTGCCTTCAAGATTCATGCCATATTTCTGATGCTTCTCAGACTGAAAAGGAGATTAAAAGTACCAACAATTTCTAGGGGTTTTGAATTCCTGGGAAATAATTTGCATTGCTGAGATTGATTTGTTGATTCATTTTCCAGTCCATGCTATTTGTGGCACCTGAGGACATTATTCAGTATTTTAGTATTTCAGATCCCTGGTAATACTTCTTGTGTGATTTATGTGCAATTAAAAATCTGAGTATCATCTTCTGATCAGATTTATAAGATTGGAATGAAGAGTAGAGTTCTGAGTTTGATATTCTCTTAGTTCAATCTGATCCATGTGCATACATATTTGAGATATTTGAATGCATATCAAACCCTGGTAAAGTCCCTTGCAAATTCTGCATGCAAATACATTGAAGCATCATTTTATAATCAAATTTGTAAGGATTAAGTGAAGATATAAGTTCTGTTTGCAAATTTTATCAGTTTCCAGTAGTATGTTGCACTTCATTTGCATTTGTGATTGATAAATTCAAAGAAAGGAAGGTCTGATCTATAAAGTTTGGCAAGATTTTCAGTGCTGATAGATATTTGACAGAGTATTTTAGTGCATTTGCACAACTAGGGTGAAAGTCCTTAGTGGCGACTCCATGTTGTTCTGATCTTGATAAATACCAGTGTCTTAACCTTTCTGTCATTTACTTTGGTTTTTCTAATCTCTACCAAAACTGGAAGGAAGAAGATCTCTCTTCATTAGAGACTCTGCTAAGAAGTTGTTTACAGATTCAAGAAACTCAGAGTTGGAAGGGAGAAGAGTTTGGAAAGTTGTTAAAGGTCAGACATCAGGCAAAGATATATCCATTGGTGAGAGAGATCGGCGTTTGGTAGAGGATTATCACTCTTCTTCAAGTGATTCTGATTCAAGAAATCCTCTCATAAACTTGTTTGCCTCAGCTAGTGAAGGTATTTCTGTTGTACCGGGTAAGTTCCTTCTCCAATCTGCACCTGTGTGTTTCAATTCTAATAAAAATTTCCAAGAAAATCAACACTTAGAGAATACCAGTCTTGTGAATCACATTCTTGAACCCCAAAGACCTTGCACTCCTCATCAGATTGTGTCACCCCCAAGATCACCTCCACCAAACAATATGGCTCAGCCTAGACCTCCATTTGTTGTTAACACCTTTAGTCCTATAGAGATTTAGAGGAATGAATGGTTACCCAAATGTTTTCCCACAAGATGTCAGAAATAGATATGCCAAAATTCCAAGGTAACAATGCAATAACTGGTGATCAACATCTCAAACTTTTTGTTAACATGATGGAAGATTTTGAGATAGAGTTTGAAGATGTGTATATTAAATTGTTCATTCATACACTAGAAGAGGATGCTAGGGATTGGTACAAGGATCTGCCTGATAATTCAATTGATTCTTGGACTGAAATGAAGAATGCATTTAGGTTGCAATATGGTGACAAGACTGATCCTAGATTTCTCTTGTCTGAGTTTGAGAATATCAAGAAGAACCCTAATGAATCAGTCCATGACTTTAACACAAGGTTTAACAAAAATTTGAGAAGGCTGCCTAGTTAGTCTGAGGCCTTGTGATGAGTCTTGTTTAATCAAATATGCAGATGCATTTGATAAAAAGGTAGCCTATTACCTAAGAGACAAGAACCCTACCAATCTAAGACAAGCTTTCACCATGGCACTTCAAATTGAAAAAAATATCAAAGCAATTGGGAAACCTCTCAAGAGAGATGGTGTAAAGTTGATAAACCCTGAAAAGCCTCAAGCTAGAAAGGGTGCTGATTTAGAGGAGGTTGTGAAAACTTTGGCAGGGGTTGTCAAAGAAATCTCATATAAGTTGGCAAGAGCTGAGAAAGGAATTGGGTAAACTTCACAAGGTCAGCCAAGAGCACAAAACCATGACAAATTTTCCAATCATCCTAGAGGTGATCAAAGGGTAGATGATAGAGGGAAAGGACCCATGGGGTCTGCAAATAGACATCCTCAAGCACGTGAAGGAAGAGTGTTACCTGATCCCCTAACTGCTAGGGTTGCTGCTGTTGAAGAAGTTGCTGATATTGATTGGTGTGATAGGTGTTTTTTACCCCATCCTCCATGTGAAGTGGACTAACAAGATAAGGTGAAGCTAATAATGATGATGGTACTGATGATGATATCTACATGATGGCTGTTCTTCAAGTCCACAAGGAGGAGAAACATCTACTGAAGTGATAAGTGCAAGGACAACTGCAACTTTTTGCGATTGCATCAAATGGGTACAATTTTTCCTTCCCCCTCATACTCTTGAAGTTGATGTAGTGCAAGATTTTGAAATTCCTAACAATGACTTTGAATACTTAAGAGCTTTGATGATTAAGAAGTATGATGGCGGTATTCCTTTGGAGGAAGATAGACAATTGTTGATGAATGTTGTTGTAGCTCAAGAGAAAGACTATAACACTAGAAGAAAATTTGTTAAAGGAGTTGGGCCTCAAGCCAAACCTAAAAAACCCTTGCTCACAAGCATTCCAAAGAAGCTCCTAGGAGAGAAACACTTGCCAAAATCTCTGCTGTCCCAAGCAAAAATTACAGTCCTCCTCATGCCCAAGCTGCCAAGAATCCCATGCCATCAAATGAATCTTCTTGTCTCCCTTCCAATGCTACTTTGCCAAAGAGTGTTCCCTATGACATAGCCCAAGTATTGAGCCAAATAAAAGTGAGTGTTCCAATCATTGAGTTGCTTAGAATTCCTGAGCATAAGAAGAGAGCATTTGAGTACTTGGGGTTGAAAGAAGAGAAGACTACTCCAAGAAGAAATATAAATGTTGTTGAAACTCCTCCTCAAATCATTACTGACCTTGAAACACCACCAGTAGTAGAGGATCTTGGAGAGACACCTGAGGTATATTTGGGGACATCCTTGGTTGATTCCCAATTGAATGTTGATCCATTCTTCACAACTTTTATCATAAAGGATAGGCTACTTCACAATTGTATGTTTGATTCTGGTGCATCATGTAATGTCATGCCTCTAGAAGTCATGAATGAGTTGGATATCAAAGTGATAGTAGCCTATGGAAAATGTACTGCCATGGACTCAAGAGAAGTGTTGGTTGTTGGTTGTGTGAAGGGTTTGGTAGTGCAACTTGCATCTTATCCCGGGAGGAATTTAAAATTGGATGTTGTAATTGTTGATTGCCCTGCCAAATGGGGTATGTTATTGTCAAGAAAGTGGGCTGCAAGTGTTGGAGGGAGTGTCCAAATGGATATGTATTTTTCCACCATTCCCATTGAGGGCAGCCTTGTCAAGCTCTATGGAGAAAAGAAAATGTTGCATCTAATTGAGGACCCAAACAATGCTTCTTATGAGGTATTAGTTTACTGATGTTGATGCTGATAATTTTATTAGTTTTGCTGATGAAAAAGAACACAAAATGGATCAGTCAAAGTTCCTTGAGCAGGTATGTTCTCCTTGGACCTTACTATTTGATGGAGCTTGCTCCAAATTTGGAAATGGTGCTGGTGTAATTCTGATTTCTCCTAGCTTGGAAGAATTTGTTTTTTCCTTCAAGCTTAATTTTGAATGCACTAACAACATTGCTGAGTATGAAGCCTTGTTGTTGGGTCTGAGAATTGCATGGAAGTATGGTGTCAAGGACATCATTGCAAAGGGAGATTCAGAGCTAGTTGTCAAACAAATCAGGAAACTATATGCTACAAAAAATCAGTGGATGAAGCAGTATAAGCATGCAGTTTGGGATCTAATTGAGATGTTTGATTCTTTCAATATTGTACACCATGAAAGAAGTTTGAATGTTGTTGCTGACAAGTTGGCAGTGATGGGATCAAGATTTGGAGATTACACCACTTCACCTTATTGTGAGTACAATGTTGAAGTGTTAACTAGGCCAGCTGTCCCTGATAACATCAAGCATTGGCAAGTGTTTGATGATGATGCTCAAGTGCAAAGGTTCTTACAAAATCAAGGTGATTTTGTAGATCAACATATTGATTGGGAACCAATGGTGTGTGTGATTGAAGGGAGAGAGACTTTGTTTGGAAAAGATATTATCCAATTGAAAACTAACACCATTCCTAGAGGTCTTATTGCTCTTGAGTCAAATTTTAGCAATGTTGATTGCATCATCAATAGAAACATGTCTACCTCAAGGGATGTGGAAGAGCATGACTTGGGAACAAAGGAAAAACCAAGAAAAGTTTGGTTGGGAAGTAGTTTAAGCAAGGAAGAAAAACATTCCTATCTTCAATTGTTGAAACAATATCAAGACTATCTTGCCTGGTCATATTCAGAGCTGAAAGCATATAGAGAGGACTTGTTTCAGCATGAGATCCCTCTTGACAAAAATGTCAAACCATTCAAATAGAAGCAAAGGCCAATTAATCCACTCCTCTCCATGAAAATGCAAGATGAATTGAAGAAACTGAAGGAGGGAGGGATCATTCAGCCCAGGAGGTATTCATCTTGGGTTGCAAACCTTATGCCAGTCGAAAAGAAGAATGGAGATATCAGACTTTGTGTAGACTTTAGAAATATGAATAGAGCTTCATTGAAAGACAATTATCCTTTTCCAAACATGGAGAACATACTGCAGTTAGTGACTAGATCTGAATTGTTGTCCACCTTGGATGGTTTCTCTGGCTACAATCAGGTTGTTGTCAAGGAGTCAGAAAGATTTAAAACTACCTTTACCACTCCTTGGGGAACATATGTTTATGTGAGAATGCTTTTTGGTATCATGAATGTTGGAGCTACCTTTCCAAAGACAAAATGGATGTTGCTTTTTTTGGTTATATAAATGACTTCATTGTAGTTTATCAGGATGATGTGACTGTGTTTTTAAGGAGTAGAAAAGATCACTTGCAGCATTTGGAAAGAATGTTGATCAGATGTAGAGAATTTGGAATCTCTCTCAATCCAAAGAAGTGTCAATTTGGGGTGCAAAAGGCCAAGCTACTTGGTCATATTGTTTCAAAGGCTGGTGTCATGATTGACCTTAAGAGAATAGAAGCAATCAGCAGGGTGCCAATTCCAAGAACGAAGAAGGGCATCCAATCTTTCTTTGGGCAAATCAATTTCATTAGAAGGTTTGTGTCTAATTTTGCTGAGTTGACTCTTCCTATCACATGCATGTTAAAGAAAGATCAAGTTATCAAGTGGGAGGAGGTTTTTATTCAGGATTTTGAAGGAATCAAAGAGACACTTAAACATGCACCTGTCTTGGCAGCTCTGAATTACAAGAAGCCTTTCCAAATCTTCTCCTTTGCCTCTGAAAATACTATTGCATTTGTTTTGCTCCAAAAGGATGAAGATGGGGCTGAGAGGCCTATTTCCTTCTTTAGCAAGGCTTTACAAGCTGCTGAGTTAAAGTACACAATCATGGAAAAACAAGCATTTTCCTTGGTGAAAGCAACAAAGGTTTTCAGGCCTTATATTTTAAGTTCAAAAGTTGTTGCTTATGTTCCCCACACCATGGTAAAAGACATCTTATCAGAGATGGAGATCTCAAGTAAAAGATGTAGATGGGTGAACAAATTACAAGAGTATGATATGGACATCCAAACCACAAAGTTGGTAAGAGGTTTGGGTCTTGCTAAGCTCATGGCTGAGAGCAACTTGCAGACTGTGGAAGTGAATGAGGTAGAAGAAGAAAAGGCAGATGTTCTTGGGAAATTGGTAAGTTCTAAATGGTACAAGGATATAATATTTTACCTCAGACACCTATGTTGTTCTGATTATTTAAATAAAAATAAGAAAAGAGCCCTCAAGTTGGCTTCTCAAAATTATATCATCACTGACTTTGGGTTGGCTTAGAAGAACCCTGAAGGTGTCCTCTTGAAGTGTGTAACTGAAGATGAAGCTCCCAAAGTGATTACTGATTTCCATGGGGGAGTTTGTGGAGGACACTTTGCTGGAAGGGTTACAGCACACAAAGTTTTGAGAGCTGGTTATTGGTGGCCTACTCTCTTCAAAGATGCAACCATGCTGATTAGAAAATGTGAAAGTTGCCAGCATTTCTCTGGAAGAATGAAAGCTTCAGGCTCCCTTCCTTTGCAGCTTGTATCAATTGAAGCTCCTTTCAAATAGTGGGGAATGGACTTCATTGGTGAGATTTTAGATCCTTCTAGTGCTGGTCATAAGTGGATTCTTGTAGCCACTGATTATTTTACAAAGTGGGTAGAGGCAATCCCCACCAAGAAAGCAACACATCAAGTTTTTACGGACTTCTTGCTAAATAATATTATATGCAAATTTGGTGTGCCAGTCAAAATTGTGGCTGATAATGCTATGTGTTTCAGAGTTAAACCTTTGATGGAAATGTGCAAGGAGTATGGAACCAATTTGACTTATTCTTCAAAATATAACCCCCAAGGAAATGGACAAGCTGGGTCCAGCAATAAGAATTTTTTGAAGATCATTAAAAGAACCTTGGAGTTGAACAAGATAAAATGGGGTGAACAACTGAAATTTGTAGTTTGTACTGATAGAATCACTGCCAAGAGAGTTACTGGTAAGAGCCCACTTGAATTGGTGCATGGAACCCAAGCTCTGCTGCCCTTACATCTGTATTTATCTTCATTTTAGTTTTTTCAACAACTTGAGGATCAAGAGTTTAGCCCATATGAAGCAAGGATCAATCGCATTATGGAGCTAGATGAAGAGAGAAGAACATCCCACCAGAGGCATGTCAGATTTAGAGAGAAATTGAAAAGATTGTTTGATAGGGAGGTCACTCCTAGGGCCTTCAATATTAGAGATCTGGTTTTGTTGTTGGATAGCAGAAATGAGGATAAGGGCAAACATTGGAAAATTTGATGCATTATGGATGGGCCATTACTCCAATGATATCAGAATTGGTGAGAATACCTTTTTTCTCAAAGATTTAGATGGGAAATTTCTTGAACTGCCTGTTAATGGTAGGCTTCTGACAGAATTTCTTGGATTAATTCCCCAAATTTGAGGTATGCACCACTTATACAGTGTATAGTGTTCGGTTTTTCACTCTGTTTTTTGTGATTTTTTCGGTTTGTGGTTTGCCTTGGTGTGTGGTAGCCATCTTTGTCAGGTTCTCAGTTGGTTTTTGGTGGTTTTGGCTCATGACTCCTTTTCCCAATGGATATTTTGGCACTTGGTCTATGTTTTGTTCTTGTGACACTCACTGGGAGTGCCCCTCCCCAAGCAGGAGCCGATGTTGGTGTCCATTTTGATCCTCTATTATTTTGCCCTAATTTTCCTTTCACTTTGCATTTTCTGAAACGTTCTTTACAGTTGTAATGGGTGAAATTAAATTGTTTCCTCTGTTCCCATGCCTTAGTTCATTTGAAAATAATTTGACATCCCCCATTTTGCAAGAATACTCAAGCTTGCACCATGTTGCCCTAATTTTTCAAATCTATACTTTCTCACAAACATTTTTCTTCAAACTTGGTGGTCTGCAAACTTTGTTCTCCAAATTGAATCCTTTCAAAAGCTCATAAGCTTATTATTTTGCCCTAATTTTCAAGGAAAAATCCATGCATGCCTTGTTTGTACCCTAATTTTTCAAAATTTGTGGGCTATGCCGTGTTTTCCCTTTTGCCCAATCGTGAAAAATCAAAATTGATCGATTCATACTTGTATGTATTCAAAAATCCAATCCCAAGGTTGAGAAATGCTCAAAAATCATGTTTCATCTGATTCTATTTCAAAAAAATTCCATCCTTGGTGAAAAAATCAGTTTCTGGGCACAACTGGAAAAATTCTGTGTTTTTGACGGTCAAACAGGCGTATTTTAGCCGTCAAATTATTACTGAGAAGTCAGAGGGTACGTGGCAGCATCTAATTAGTTGAGGAGAAGCGGGGAAGTGTTATAACTTATCATTTTTTGCCTTTTTGGCGAATGGGGCATTTTCGGGCCTAAGGATCCGCTTTTTCCTATTTTTCCTACGTGGCGTGTTTTGATTGGCTGAGGGATGGTGGGTGGTCAAATTCCCTTAGAGTTTTTAGACTTTATTTTATAAAAATTTTAAAGTCACAAAATGGCACGAAACCCCGTAGCCAATCGGGAGTGGACACGTGTCCTAAAAATAAAAAAGGGAGGAGCGGGCCGATGGGGGACTTAGAGTTTTTTAGCTCTATTTTCCTAAAGTTTCAAAATCAGTTTTAGCCCCGCTCCAATCAGAGGAGGACACGTGGCATCAATTTTTGGCAGAGGGGTGCGGATGGCGGAGGTTTTTTGAAGTTTTTGTCTTTGGAGGCAGAAAAGGTTAAGGTAAAATTTTGGAGCGCGGCCCCATGGCCAATCACAGGTGGACATGTGTCCATGAAAAGTCAGAGGGAAGTGCGGGCCGCGGAAGGAAATGGGGAATTTTTCCCTTTTTGGCAAAAGGAGTTAAGGCAAAAATTGAGCCGCGGGCCCGCGAATGAGCCACAGGGAGACACGTGGCGAAGGCAGAGCGGGTCGGCGAGGCGGCGGAGGCAAAAGGGAAATTTTTCCCTTTTGCAAAAAAGACTTAGTGTGGAAATTTGAAGCCCTGGCCCACGAACGAATCATCAAGCGACACGTGGCAAGGGAGAAATCGGAGGCGCGGGCCCAGGGGAAAAAATGAAAAATTTCCAAATTTCCAAAAGGGTCAAAATGCGCAGAATTGAAGCACGATCCCAATGGGACCCACCATGTGCCACGTTTCATCACCAAAATTCAAGGGCGGAGGGGTGGAGAAAAAAGTCAATTTTTTCCATTTTTCCAAAAATGTCAAAAAGTCAAATAGCTCAAGTGGATCATGGAATTTTTGGGGCTGCGATGCAGGGTGAATAATCCCATTGAAAATTGGCTTTTAAAAATAGAAATGGGCTATGTCAAAAAGTGCGACCTCGTTTGGAATAGAGGGACAACTTTAATTGCATTTATTAATTAATTCTATTTCCAAATTTAGCGCCCAAGCATGAGGAAAAGTCAACAAGGAAAAAGAGGATAAAATAAATTAGAAATAGAATTCTAAAATTAAATAAATTTAATTTATTTAATGCAGCCCCCTCTCATGCAAAAAAGTGCGACCCATATTGAGGAGGAATAATACTTTTTAAAGTATTAATTAATGGAATTAATTCCTATTTTTAATGGATGAGGTCAAAGCACACTATGAAGTCAATGTGGACTGGAAGTAGAAAGCTAAACTTAAATAAAATTAATTTATTTAATGGCAGCCATGAGCATGTACAAAATAGGCGCCCAAATTGAAGAGAAAAAGCATGTTAATTAATTAATTAATTGTCAAGAATATGAGAGGCAATTATTAATTATGGAATGGTGAAGGTTATATAAGAATGGGCTTCCATAATGATGAATTAATTAATTATTTAGCAAGGAAGTGCAGCCCAAGTAATTTTGGTGCCTAATTAAGGAGGAATTTTGCACAGAAGAAGGTGTTTTCTCTGTCGGAAAGCTTCAAAGTTTGGCGCCTAGGTTTGAAGGAGCTTGAATTAAGTCTGATTAATTATCTGCATAGTGGTACATGTGCTCAGGTGAATTTGATGAAATTCATGCTTGCTTTGCATGCAAACAAAACATCAAATTTTGGGGCAACAAGCTTGATATATGCAGATTTTTATAATTAAAATCAAGTGTTCATGTTCTGATTGCCATCTTTGTCTTAATTAATTGCAAGAATTGATCACAGGTGCTTTTATAAGAGAAAGGGAGCTTAAATCAATGTCCAATACATTGAACATATCCTCCAAATCTGAAGAAATCTACAGATCTACATCTGTTGTAAAGAATTCCAGCTGAATAAAGAGAAAAAGAATTACTCAGACAAAGACAGATACAACCATGGTAAAGTGGGATGAAAAAGAAAGCTCAGCAGAGTCATGCATTACTTCCAAGTTTGCTGACATTGGAGATACAGATCTAGGTCCATAACCTCTTTCTGAATTGATTGACAAATCCAAGGTTGGAAAGACTTCCCTCATGCATGCAGTTAAAAGCAATGGAATCATTCGAGCTTCAGCATTCCCATCCGCAGCTCAGTTGCCAGAATTCATCATGGAGTGTGTTAGGTCTTACCACCCATTATCTAGATCATTCTAAGATGTTGCGGGGAAGACAATAATTCGGTTGGATGCACAGTTCATCAATTATTGTCTGAATATTCCAACACGACAGGTGGTGACTACTATTAGCATACAAGATGCCGGCAACAGATGGGAAAAACATAAAGCTGACTGTGTGGGAATAATGAACAACAGATACATGAAGAAGCCCATATCTCCATCCAAGTTCCCGAGAACTCTTCCACGATCCAATCTGGTACAAGAGGTGGATGATATTGCCAAATTTTTATGCAGGATAAATGGTGAAGCCAACGCTCACAACTTCCGCACATGGATGTATGCTTTCATCAAGACCATTGAAATCAACAAAGTAGATTCAATAATCAATTGGTCGGAAATCATTAGTGACAAAATTGGTGAGTAGCTTCAGAATGTGAGGCGTACTTATAGCTTCAAAATGACTTCGTATTTGGTATATGCAGAAGCTTCGCAGGGTGTCTTCTCCAAGCTGGATAGATGTGGTGTACTTTCCAAGGATCCTATTTTTGAGTGCTATCCACAGCTTACTATGCCCTCATGCAATAAAGATTACAAGGTGGTCAAAGATGGATTCTTCTACGGATTCATTTGTAGGCTGGATGACGATCTAAAGGCCAACAGGGTAAGAAAGGAAGTGTGGGAAGCTGTGTCCAAGATTGGCAGTATCTTCATCCAGTTTGCAGACTTTACATACCTCAGGGTCACCGGCTTTTCAGGAGAACTAGTTAAGTTGCCCAGATATCCAAGTGACTGATTGGTCATCATGGAGTTGATCAGACAACTCGTGGAGATGCATGACCTACAGTCAAAATGACACAAGTCTACAGGCTTCTTCCTGATCACAGTGGACTATTACAGCTGCCAGAGCATTCATAAAGCCCGAGGAATTGAAGTAGAGATGTTCTCTGAGTACGAGCAAGAATTCTTCTTAGCACGGCTGAACTTCGATCCATTTAGAGTGGCAAGGAAGATAATCTCCCAGGAGTACGTACATGTGCCTTCATTGGAATATTTCTAGATGAAGTGCAGAAGCGAGTACGAATTTAGAAAGAAAGATTTCAGTAGGTTATCAGTGCGGCAAGTGTTTGACTTTGGATTAGCATGGATACCTATGGATCTTAAAGATGATGGGCCTATGTTACTTGACGCATACCATCAAATGGGAGGAGATAGAGTTGTACTTCAGGAGAGCGTAGGTGGCTGCCATACGATTGAGGAAAGGTATGTCGTTGTTCTGGTCAATACTTCAAATTGGTTGTTGACGAAGAGATATTGCCTTGATGAAGCATTGATGAATCAAATCACCATCAATTTTGGTAGAGGATATTCCCTCAAAAGGAAACACGAAGGAGAGAGTAGCAGAAGGCTTGAGAAGATTAAAGTGCACAGAAGGTCTCATTCAAAGGAAATGATCACTTCTACAGCTATGGTGTTATTTCTGGCTTCTCCAGCATCAAGTACTTCACCAACTATTGCACCTCAGCAGGATATTTCCATTCCTCTGTTGAATCCAGAAACATTCATCTTTTCTCCTCAGCGACTCCATTCAGCACCTCTTCCTGAAGAAACGTTGAAGTTGCATATGGCAGAATTTAAAAGAGCTTTGTCTTTGGATAATTCAGTGGATGGAATCCACAACACTGTAGTAGTTTCAGATGGAGAGGAATCAGATCGCAAGATAGTGGTAGACTTGGAAAATTCGCATTCTCCGAAAATTAATTTCTCATAATGGTTGGCTTCACAATTGGTTCTAGAGGCTAGAGAGGAAATCAACTTGGAGGAACATGACTTGCAGCTGCTCCTGAATCTAGGCAAAAAAGACAGAAACCCTAAAGTTTCTAAGGTAACTTCAAGGTTGATTATTGAGGAGTCGGGGCAGAAGTTCACTGAGATGTCAGTTCCAGCAAAGGGAAAGAAGAAGGATGAGCTCACGGCAAAAGATATAACAGTGACCAGAGTACCCATAGGTCAAGCTACCATAGAAGGATTGAAGCAGGACACACAAACATTGATAGATGCTTTATTCCTTAGGCTTGACAAAGAAAAGATGAAGAAAGTTGAACTTCAGAAGCAGGTATCTCAATTGTGCGAGATCATTGCCAAGGTTTCCAAATCTTCCACTCAGCAAATTTCAGCACAAAAGCATGTGAGTGATCATCTGATGTAGGAAGTGGAAGATGCAAGTAACCAGGTTAAAGCTATTGATGAATGGAAAATTCTAATCATTCACCAAGCTTCTGTACAACTCAGAGAAGTGCTAGCCCACCTAAAGGTTATGAAAGATGCATCAGATCAGATGAATCAACTGGTGACAAGCACGATAGATATGAACACAGTTGTTGAGAGTAACCTGAGTACTTTGGCTGGAATAAATAAGCTGTTGAGAGAGGTGTTGATTGCAGAGCGAATTGTGCCTGACGGATCAGTTGAGAAGGGGAAGCAACTTGAGTTTGCAGTAGCTTTCCATTTGGAGACATGTAGAATTATGCTAAAAAGGATGTAGGCACTTGAGAGTATGGCATCATCTTTACTAGACAATATCATTGCTTTCACTAATGAGGAAGTGGTCGGGAACGTTACTTCATACACAAGGACCATTCCTAGAAAAATGCCTAATTCCCTGGAAGGATCTCTTTTAATGGTGCAAGGGAGAATTGATGGAGTTGTTAGGCCTTTCACGATGAATTCCATCAGTAAGCGGGTGGCACTGCAATCAAATATTGAGAATTTCGGGCCTAGATTGGAGGATTTGGAAGCGTGTATCAGGGTATTGAATGAAGGCTTGCTGCAATTCAGGACAGAAAAGGAAGTTGTGGCTAAGATAGATAGGAAGATGTTGAATTACATGTTCGACAAGTATATTCAGTATCAAAACAAAAATAAGATGTAGATGTTACAGCTGGCGAATCTTTCTTCTTCTATTTTCATGTTCCCGGATATAATTGTAAAACCTTAAAGTTATTGGTTTTGAAACCATTGCTTTAAGTTATGTGGAACGATTCTATAAGTTAAGTGACAGATGTGTATAAGTTTGAGTATGGATCTAGATGCATGTCACTTGAAGAGGAATTAGAGGAAGATGATTGCCAAATGTTGTCTTTATTTCTTGTTTATGTTCTAGTTCAGTTGAGTTTCCCATTTGTATTTTCCCTTCTACATTCTATTAGTAGAAGAAGAACCTTCGGGTTAAGGATCATAATTTGTAAGCAGCATTCTTGTGTTCCAGACTTTGTGCTAAAACCCCTGATAGCTATTTGAAGTAAAGGAATAGAAAGGAGCAGATTTCTAGAGTACTTTGTGTTACGGTGCATTTTGTTTCTAACTTTTTATCTCAGATCTACCTATAAACTTTAGGTTATTTTAGATCTAGATCTGAAAGTTGTCTTTTCTTATAATTTTGTGTGTTAGTATCTATTGGTCATGTCTATGTGCATGCAATCAACTCTGTAATCTATTGATTGGATTGCAAACGTTCCCTCTTTCTTTCCTATTTTATTATTTTCCTTCTTTAGATATTTCCTTTCTTTAAAAATTACTTACTTGCTACAAAACTATACAACTATGGTTCATGAGCTGCAAGGTTAAAGTAAAACCCCAAAATAGATACTAGCATATTTAATTGAAAAATCTTACATGAGAGTCTCACCGGTAAATGAGGGAGATTTATCTCATGACTGTCTAGGTTTTTAGCTATGCAAAAAATATATCCAACAGGAAATTTTCCAATGAAGTCCACTTGTGACTCTTGAATGAAGCCACCAATGCACACAAGATGGTTTTCATCTCAAGTGTGATCTTATTGAAGTTTTTCATCCTCAATAGGTGGCCAAGGAAGGGGTTTCATCTTTCAATGGCAAGAATAGAAGCTACACTAGCTCCAAATCCCAAGTAAATGACAAATGGTGAATAGTAATGATCATCATCCTCCATTAAAACTTCCTTACGCACCCCTCTTTCGTGCCAAGGATGAATTAGAAGATTAATCTCATGGTCAACCTCTTAATGAAAGGGAAGTGTAATTTTTAATCTTCACTTGGTCCTCCAAGAAGACTAACCTCATGCGGAGAAGATAAAAATTCCTTTTTTATTTATCATTCACCCATCACCTAGTCGAATCACTCCAAGCCATAATTAGTAATCAAATAAATAAGGAAAATACAATTACTTACAATTATGGAAATGCTCACCTCTCTGGATTTCCTTCCTTGAATCCCACGTAAGGTGGAGTGGGCCCAAGGCCTTCATAGTGACTAGCTTGGAAAATGGGACATTACAGTCCTCCCTTCCCAAATTTGTTTTCCCTTAATCAAATGCAAACTCATATGCCCAAGTATCATCATTTCAAGGTGGAGGAACATGTTGTAGTTCTTCAATAATTTGGATTCTATGCCTATTAAATGAAGGATCTTCAATCCAAACAAACTCATACCTCTATTGCCCCTCTCTTCATTGAATAGTGACAACTCCTTCCTCTACATATTTTGTTGTACTAAAATCCTTCCAAATTGTTGTAGTTTTCATCATAGAGCAAGAAATGAATGAATAATCAACTTGACCAATTATCTCTCTTATTACAAGATGCAAATCAAATTGTGGATGCGTTGGGAACAAGTTATAACAACCATAAAATATTTGGGACCTCATTCAAATAAAGGTTATTGAGTTTGATTTATTTGTTTCTTCCAGTTGTAACCTTGTTTCCACATTATCTAATGATGAAAGCCTTCCTAAAAGTACATGTTTGTTGTTCCCCATGACTGTTAATGGCAGTCCCGACTTTGAATTTTGCATGCTTAGCCATATGACAATGGTAGAACAACTATCAAATTGAAATCTTACTGGAAGGGACAATTTCATGAGTAGTGTAGAAATTGAAAATGGTCTTATAAGAACTGAAAAATTGAGAACAAATCTTAAATTGAAAACATCATATATATTGGCCCTTATTTCAAGACTCTTACAACACACATGCTTACCCCAACTTGGTGTAGAAGATGGATTTCAACAAGAAAGCTCCATTTTTCCCATAATTCTTCAAGTGTCCCCCATATGAAAGTAATTTTGAGTATGCTCGATACTAACCAAAGATTATCACCATGGAGTACCTTACCTAATGATACACCCTTGCTATCCATTGAGTGTTCCAAAAATATGCCTCTTCCTTCTTCGTGGTAGCCATACTTAGAATTTCATCCATTCTACCTTGAAATATTGCCTTCTTCCTTTTTCCTTGAATTCCAACATAAAATGCAAACAATGCATATCAATACTTATGTTCACCTATTTTTTATTATTGTTATTTTGTTGGTTTTGGGTTCCAATTGTTGCCTCAAAGATGTCCCACTGAATTTTCTTCATAAATTGGTTTGGATTAGACGATAAGAGTGTAGATGAGTGGGTGTAATAGCCATGTACAACTCTAAATTTATTCCCAAGCAACGCCACAGATGTTGGGATGTTGGCTTTGCTTGATCTCAATGAGTGAACCCTCTTACACATCATATGAAGTGGAAAGAATTTCTCCAAACCTCCCCATCTCTTGTTGTCCGTGGAAGATATGTACAACTCCATACATAAATTTGTGAAGAACAACCCATCTTGATTGTAGCATAACATTTCCAGCTCAAAAATCTTGGATATTAGTAACATATGAAAGGTGCAACAATTGCAATACTTGAAATCCCTTTCATACATCATGTAAAATTGAAAGAGCTTCATCATAAATGTCATCCTATAGTTGTCAAAGGAGAGTGTTATCCAACTAAAATATGAATTCAGAAATAATATCTTATGATGGTTGTAGCATTTTATTTTCCCATGCAAATTTGGGATCATGGTGGTTGGAGACCATCTTGCATCCAATGTAAACACTACATCATTCACTGTGGGTGAGAAATGCATCTTCCTTGTGGTTACCCATTCTCTTATAGCTTCCATTATAATGTGGGGAGGGTTGGAAATGTAGGTAACAACAATCCTCAAGTTTTTGGCAACACTCTTCAAAAGATCTTGGATCCCACTCTTTTGTGCATAAGTAATCATAGGTGGTTATGAAATTTCTAGTGAGTTGAAGATTAACATGAGCACCAAGAGAGGCCCTTATTCCATGGGCATGACTCCTAACCAAAAGTTAAATTTAATGTCCGTTAAACATTTTTCATGATTTAAACAGTAAAATACTTACAAATATTTAAAATAACTGTCACATATAACTTGTATATTTAAAATGTGACCATCATTTTTTATATTGATTTGTATATAAAATATAAACATCTATGATGGTTTAGGGACCTTGATCTAGAACAAGGGCGATGGAGGAAGTGATGTGACCTAGGTGTGAATCCCACAAAAATTTAAAATTTCCACAGCTTAAAGAGACCATTGCGAAGGAGCCTTTTGAACCTATGGTGCCTAAATTGAAGCTAGCCGTTACTGACATGAACAGGATCCCGCTTGGTCTAAGCAGCGGTGAGGAATGGAATGGGCCTGGCACGGATGCTCTAGAAAAGGAAGGAGTGTCTTCGTTAGTTAGGTCTTGTGGCCCAGGGATGGCCGTCAAATTTTTGGTCTTACAATTAGGGTTCTCAGAGGTTAAAAACTTGATCAAGGAAATGTATCTAGGCAAAGTGCCCCTTTCTTCCCAGCCTGCAAGGAAGGAGATCCCCTCTACAGTTGGCGGGCTTAAGGTGTGTGGTTTGCGCCCTCTGGAGGAATTCAAGGTGGGCGGGATCGAATTCAAAATCTCTAAGGAATCGGTTCCTATTGATCTTCCCTGTGAGATAAAAAAGGACTTTGTGGATATCCATGAAAAAAGGGCAATCTGCTGCAAATTCGTTGGTGCCAATTTCTCCAAGAGAAAAATTCAGAACTAGATTTACTGGTTCTGGGGCAAGGAGGGAAACCTCAAGTTCCTCTTTCTTCAGAACAACTTCTTTCAAGTCTTGTTTCATTCTGTGACTGTTGTGGAAAAAATCTTTAAAGGGAGGCCCTGGTTTATAAAATCCTCCAGATTATATATGAGGCCTTGGTCCCCTGATTTCAATCCGAAGGTGGAAGCTATTCACAGAGCTCCGCTTTGGCTTAATCTCCCGAATCTCCCCGCATATTTCTAGAACTCGGCCTCTCTAAAATTCATTGCTAGCTCACTCGGCTCTTGGGTGCATATTTCCAATCCATCTCTTTTAAAATGGAGAAACCCTTCGGCGCGCATCTATGTTGACATGGAATTATCTTCCCCCCTGTCGAGTTCTGTTCTGCTACCTTCCTCTAAGGGTCCTAGATCGTCAGAAATACTCTATGAAGGGTTGAGCTTTAAGTGCTTCTCTTGTGGGGCCTTGGGCCATGTGAATAAGGATTGTCAGGGTTTTGGAAAGAAGAATGGATCCCTCTTTTCCTCTCTTTCATCTGGTTTGATATTGGTTCGGGCTCAATCCTTTGCCCCTCCTCCCCCTATGTCTCTCGTTGTTGAAGGTGGTTTGGAAGAACTGGCAGTCACTCTAGTTCCTCTTGCAAGAATTTCAGAAAACTTAAGTCATCGCTCTTTATTAAAGGAGACAGAGGATGTGCATAGGGATTTAGGTACTCTTTTCTCCTTGATTAAGGAATAAATTGTGCAGGGGCAAGCCTCCTCGATGGAAACTCTTTGTGGGTGGATTTTGAATAACAAATGTCGAGATTTGGATTTGCCCAGCTCTGCAGTCGGGAATTTGGAAGATGGTGAGATTGTTCCAGAAGATTTAGTTCTCGTCTTGGTTCCTTCTAAACTATCTTCATGTCAAGTTGGCATGGGGGCAGCTAAGGGTAGCTCTGTAGGTAAAAGGGGGAGAAAGTCAAAGAAGGAGGTGGCACAATTGGAGGTCGATGTAAGAAAGAAAAGAATCCTGAAATTCGATCTTACTGAGCTCGGGAAGGTGATACCCCTTCCCTGTATTCAATGAAGTTCTTCTCCTAGAATTTCAAAGGTCTTAACTCCTTTGACAAACAACACTTGATTAAGCGCTATATCCTCTCATCGGAGGCTTATCTGGTTATTCTTCAAGACACTAAGTTACCCACTGCTGAAGCTGAGTACCTTTAGAACAAGTCTTTTAGAGGCTGGAAAGGAGTCTTTTCAGACTAGATTGGTGCTTTTGGGGGGCTCAAAATTTTTTGGAAGGAAGGCATTGTGATGGTGGAATTGCAAGCGCAATCCCTCAGTTGACAGCTTATAAAAGTAAGTTTCCAGTGCTCTCAGCTTAATTTTCTTTTATATAATGTGTATGCTCCCTCTAGCATATTGGGTAAAAAAATCTCTGGAGGGACTTTCTTATGTCGGTCTCTACCCTAGGGGATCACTTGTTCATCCTTGGCAGGGACTTTAATGCCATCTCTGATAGTAGGGACAAAAAGGGGGGAATCATCCAAAATCTTCAGTCCCAAAAATATTTTATTCTCCTTCATTAGGGAGGGGGCCCTTCTGGATCTAGAGCCTAAGCAGGGCTGGTTTACTTGGACTAATAAGCGTAAGGGATTTAGAAATATTACGGAAAGACTAGATAGATTTCTTGTTAGTCCCAGTTGGAATCTAAATGACATTGTGCTTGAATATTGTATTTTACCGTGGTCTGGGTCGGATCATTTTCTGGTGTCCCTTTCTGTTAAATTCGATGTTTTCCCTCGTAGATCCCCATTCAAATTCAAGCTAATGTAGTTAAGGGATGCTTCTTTTGAAGGTTGGGTCGACCTTTACTGGAACTCATATAAAATCGAAGGCTCCAAGATGTTTGTGCTGGCTCAAAAATTGAAAAGGATAAAAAAGGATTTACAGGAGTGGAATGTCAAGTATTTCAAAAACATCTTTCAAGAAAAAGCTAGAGTTGAAGATGAATTGAAAGCCCTTAATTTAAAAAATTTTAGCGATGGGATGCACCAAGATGATTTTTTTCTTGAAAAATCTCTTTTAAGTGAGTTAGGAGAAATGCTTCTTAGGGAGGAAATTTATTGGAAACAAAAATCTAGGGAGCTCTGGCTGAAGGATGGTGATAGAAACACTAAATTATTTCATGCCTCTGTAAAAGCAAAAAGGAATTCAAATTTCATTTTATCAATTAAGAATAGTGAAGAGGTTCGTCTGGTAGAGCAGAAGGATATCATTGTTGAAGGGATCAATTTCTCCTCCTCCTTTCTAGCAAGGGATGTTGGCTCCTTTGAGGCCAAGTAGACCTCCCTCCTGGAAGGCATCCTTGCACTCATCTCCGAGAGCCAAAATGTTGAGCTCTCGCCTTTCTCCTTCTTAGAAATTGAAAAATTTGTATTCTCCTTGGAAAAGAATAAAACCCCTAGCCCGGATGGCTTCCCTTCCGATTTGTTTCAAAAAATTTGGGGTATTGTGGGATATGATGTTTGGATGGCTGTTGAGGCTTCTAGGAGATTCTGCTCGGTGCTCGGAATGCTTAATAATGCCTTCATCTACCTTTTTTCTAAAATGCATCAACCTTCGGGGACTTCAGGCCAATCTCCCTTTGTAATACATCTTACAAAATGATTTCCAAGGCCATTTCCCTTCATTTGAAACCTATTTTGGATCCCCTCATTTCTCATGAACAAACTGGATTCATGCCTAGGAGATCTATCCTTGAAGGTGTCATCTTGTCTCATGAGATGACTCACTCTCTTTCTTCCTCTAACACCCCTGGTATGATGCTAAAATTAGACATCAATACAACTTATGATAAGCTTAATTGGAGGTTTCTCATTAGGTTTCTTCTTAAGTTTGGCTTCTCCAAGCACCTTTGTGAGTGGATTTTCAACTACATTTTTGAACCCTCCTTCTCTATTCTTATTAATGGGAGTGTCGAGGGTTTCTTTGTTAGTAATCATGGTATTAGGCATGGGGATCCCCTTTCCTCTTTCCTATATATTCTTGTGGCAGAAGCCCTTAGCAGATCCATCAAATTCAAATTGAGGGAAGGTAAGATTAATGGCTTAAAGATTGCAGATGGTATTCCTCCTCTTACTCACCAGAAATTCGTTGATGACACATTTTTATTTGGCAGGGCCTCCACCCGAGAGGCTAAGGAGTTAAAGGATTCTTTGGACAGATACTCCCAAGTGGCAGGGCAAGATGTTAGTGTGGCTAAATATTGCATCTTCTTCTTCAATGTTTCCCTGTAAATGGAGTCGAGAATTCTAAATGTTTTCAAATTCAAAAAAGGACTCCTACCTGTCAAATATCTTGGTATTCCTTTGTTTAAAGGTACAGGTAAGAATTCCCCATG
This sequence comes from Taxus chinensis, assembly GCA_019776745.2. NCBI lineage: Eukaryota > Viridiplantae > Streptophyta > Pinopsida > Cupressales > Taxaceae > Taxus > Taxus chinensis. The sequence goes on from CM034146.1 coordinate 303,042,678, forward strand.
GAATGATTTACTCAATTCTCTAGATGGTAAACTGAATGCCTGGAAAGGTAAGTTGCTCTCCCTCGCCAGGAGACTTTTGCTGATTAAATCAGTCCTATGTGCTACTCCTCTATATCTTCTTTCGGTTCTTAAAATCCCTAAGGGTGTTCTTGATAAAATTGAGGGTATTTTGAGAAAAATCTTATGGCAAGGTATCTCCAGGGAAAAGAAGCTTCCCCTGATGAGTTGGGATACTTTAGCAAAGCCTAAAGAGCTTGGTGGCATAGGAATCCTAAATCTGGGTTTATAAAACGTGACACTTGGTGCTATATTGGTCTGGAAGCTTATCTCCAATCCCAACAGTCTTCTCAGCCTCGTCTTCGAGAAGAAATATTTTGGTACTCCCCTTCCTAAGTCCATCCTCTGGGTGGCAAACCCTCCTAAGGGCTTGCATATATGGAATTTCATGATTGAATGTAGATCTTTGTTTTTCTTTTATGCAGACTGGAGAGTGGGAAATGGGGAGAAAGCTCTCTTATAGGATGATCCATGGAATGGATACCTTGCCCTTGGGGACTTTCCTGCTTTTGAATACATTAAGAGGAGACTGCTAGGCAAATGGGGTCCCTATGTTTCTAATTATGGGGAACTAAATGTTTCCCTTCCCTCCATGTTGTAATGGAAAAATGTGGACCATTTGAATCTCTCTCCTGATTTAAAAGCTAATTTTTAAATCTATTTTGCAGGAAAGTTCTATTCTAATCTCAAATAAGTAGGATGCAATTGTTTGGACCGCAGCTCCCTCGGGATCTTATTCCCCTCATCTTGGATACCTCCTACTCCATGAATATGTTGCCCCTGAGAAACCCGTATGGAAGGAGTGTTGGGACTCCCAATGTCCCCCTAAATCTAGTCTTTTTGCCTGGATGGCCTTTAAGGGTAAGATTTTAACTCAAGAAAGAAGGAAAAAATTTGGTTTTCAAGGTCCCACCAGATGCCTTCTCTATAAAAAGGATGTGGAAGATAGAGACCATTTTCTTCTTCATTACCCCTTCTTTGTTGAATTTTGGAACTATTTTTGCGCCAAGCTTAACCTTCCATGGGTCAAACCTAAATCCCTCCCGGATGTTATCCTAGCCTGGCCTTTTAATTCTCACTCAGGGGATTTTTCTTCTATTTGGTTGTGTAGTCTGGTGCTCCTGTTGTGGCACATTTGGTGGGAGAGAAATAAAAGGCTTTTTAGGGAGGAATATGGCTCAGTGGAATTGGTTCTCCTTAGGCTACAAAGGGCTATATCCGAAGCTGTGTCTGCTAACTGGTATAGATCTAGTCCTTTCACTTCCCAGCACAGGCTGCTTGAAAGAAGTTGGCCAATGATAATCAAGCCTGGGGATGGTGCTATGAAGTCTTCTGCATCTTCCTCCTTGGCTTGAAGAAACACATTTTGGGCTCCCCCTTCCAGTGGGTTTTTCAAAACTTAACTTTATAGGGCTTCTAGGGGTAATCCGAGGGCCTCCGGTGCCGGTTGTATCATTCATAATTCCTCTGGTGAGGTGGTTGTAGCTACTTCATACAAACTCAAGGAGGGTACTTGCAATGCTGCGGAGATACAAGCCCTTAGCAACGGTTTGCTTCTCGTTGCTTCCCGTAATATTGAAAAATTGGAAATTGAAGGGGACTCCATACAAATCATTAACGTCATCATAAAAAAAAGAGCTTTGTCATGAAAGCTAGATCTCAAAGTTCAGAAGGTCCTATGGATGTTGTCTAAATTCAAAATATGGAGCATTAAACACATGTACCGAGAAGGAAATCAGTGTGCCAACTGGTTAGTGAATAAAGGTGTCGAGCAATATTGTGGGGAGAGGGTGGCTAATAACTGTTCTGCGTGGGAGTGCTTGCAAATTATTACCTCGAAGGACTCGGGCCATCATGAAATCGATGACATCTTACCCAGGTGTGAAACCTAAGGCACTTATTTAAGACCGGATGGATGGATGTCTCTTTCATTTCCCTTTTCTCTGCGAAATGGCTCCACCTAGGGCTCCTGTGTTGGCTCTTTCTTGCGACGTGAGAGAAATGGCATTTAGAAATAGGGTTACTGATGGTAGGCTACGGAAGATTTTCCTCATCTCCTATGTTGAGGACCTGGAGGTAGTTAAACTGATTCTGGGGATGGAGTTTCTAAATCGGGAGGGGTGGCCAAGGGTAAATAGTGGTATTGCCTCCACTTTCATGGAAAAATTACCGGTTATGCATCCTTCAAAGGAGGAGGTCATTAAAGTCACGGCTCACTGGATTTGCCCCATCTTTTGCATAAACCTTACATCAAAGGTGGCCAACTTCAACCTAGCTTCATGGCTTGCTCACGTTGTTTCCTCAGGCTCGTCAGTTGGTGATGCCTCGGCCTTCCCAGAGCTCGAGCACCGCTTCAAAGTTCTACTGGAGTTTGCAGAGTCCCTCGTGTCCTACTCAAAAGATAAGAAGGCGGGGCGTATTCACATTCAGCTTCTTAACGTCAAGGCCCTGGGGGCACCACTTGTTCTTGCTCCGACCTGGTGGAATGTTTTGCGCTCCTCTATGGGCGATGAATTCGTTTACCTCTGGCGCGATTGGCTTAATGGAAACTCGGTGGATGGTGAGTCTGATGGCGAGCCTGCGCTAGATCGTGACATACCCAATATGGGTATTAATATTTTTGCTTTCTAGCCCCGTAAGCATAATTTGGACTTAGCTATAGATATATAATAAATAGTGGGTTTTTGTTAATATGCCACTTGGATTACTGTGGCTGTTATATGGTCACACTCGAGGTCATGCCTACTTTTTATAAATAGGGAACAGGTCCCTTCAACCCTCCTTAAATATTAAAAAAAAATATAAACATCTATATAAATAAATATTAAAAATAATAAAATAAATATAAAATTGTTATTATAAATAACATACATTTGTAGTTTTGAAATGCAATATTGAAATATTACCATCACCCAAAAATTGTTGGACAGGCATAGGTGGCTGTCAAATTTAACCCTTGCTCCCAACAAGGTTACTTGGAATTTTAACCCCATTAACCCCTTACAATTTTGTTTTTGCTTCATTCTTAGCACCATGATGATCACCCATTTGTCGTGATTTACTATGGAGCATAAAACTTGCCCCATGGTCATCGTTTTCAACAAATTTCCCATGACCACAAGTCTGAGTTACCTTCATACATTTCCTTGTCCTACAGGTGTTCATATTTCTTTGCCTTATGAGAATTTGTTGAAGCATCGTCATTTTTTTGATACATGTAGGGAACAACATCACAAATCTTGTCGGAATCATGAACATTATCAATTTGTTTTTCATTGCTTGTTGTTCGAAAACCCCTAGTGAGATAAGCATCATCCTTATCCTTTGGCAATTGAACTCTAACCATCATCTTTGCTTCACCATCTTGTAAATCTAATTTTCTTTCTTTCTTTCTTGGTCTCATGTTATATGGTTTCTTCATCCAACCCATGCCCCCTCACATCGTTGTTATGAAAATCATTCAAGGGTTCATCCTTAGATAAAAGGGTAGGTAATTCTACCTCTTTCTTTAGAGATTTTTTTGCATTAAAAAACCTTTTTGGTTCTTCATCTAATAACACCTCTTTGTGTATTTTAACATGGTATTCTTGGGACTCCACCTCAAAAATCTCTTGCAATTTTCTTTTTTTTTCTTTTTTCAAGAGAAACCCCTTTGGGTTTGGCTCTTTAGCACCTTCTTGTGGTCTATGGTTTAACCATAGCATATTCATCCATGCTTCGGTTGTCCCTTTGTCAGAATCATCAAATGTGGAGAGTGTCACCTTCCCCAAGGCATATTGAATATCCCCCTATGACACTTAAGATCTAGGCATGGAACTTGACCTACCTTGGTTACCCCTATGAATTCGACAAGAAAAATAGCATCATGGATCTCGTTCGAAAGAGCCCTATATTCTTCATAAATAGCCACAATTTTGTGACCCATTGAATTTCATGTTTCTACCTCTAGAATGACTTCTTTCTTTGGTAAGAACCTAGGTTGTCAATCCATGTCTATATTCTTTGTCACCTCCTTGCTCGAATACCCTTGGGCTGGGAAGATCAATGTTTTGATACCACTATAATGTCCCTTTCTGGCTCTGAAACTGAAAATAAGGGTTTGGGCTCAAACGCAAATGACAACTTCTGATTTTTATTACATTCACCAATTAATCACTTCAACCTTAGAGGAAAAAAATGAAAATTCCATTAGCAACAAATAAATATATAAATATTTATGACAGCAAAGGAATTCGTATGACAAAAAACAATATCACCACTTAGCCCTAGCAATGAATATGATTTTCTATTTCTTAGGGTAAGGAATTGTATGGACTCTTCAATATTCTCGTGCAATATAGAGTAAAAATCAATAAATAAATATCTCAAACACTTCAGAAGTCTAGCAAGAATGGAAAATAAAAAGTGTAGTAGAAACGCGTCAAAGGACTAGACAAAGTGTGTAATGAAAAAAGTATGGAGGAGCGTGGAAAATAAGGATGAAAAATACGCAAAAAAAAAGTGATGAGAGTGAACCTAGGGTGGAATGCATGTATAGTTGCTACGGTGTGTGATGTACCTGCATGATTAGTAAAGTGTGTACTATCACAAAGTGTTGTTGTTGTTGTTGCCCTCATTTGACTGCTTGTTTCTCATACAGCTGGCCATGCAAGGAGAAAATGATCAAGTAGTCAAATATGTATGTATGTATGTGTAAAAATGCAATGTAAAAGATGCATGTATATGAAATCATGTAAATATTAAATACGCAAATGTAAGTGGAAAATGTGCACCCGATCCATGTCAAGAAAGAGAGTGTAAAAGGATATCTTGTACTGCGAGTTTTTTGGGAGATCTCATTCTATAGGCTAAAAAATGTAGGTTGGAAATGCACTATGTCCTCAAAGCTCTAATTGCTTCCTTGAACTGTTTGTGAAGAGATATTCTTATCGTCCTTATTTTTTGGGCGATCCAACACCACTAGCTGAAGTAGTGTAGAGAGGCATACCCACTGTAACCTCTAAGCCTGTAACTGCTTCCCAAAATGCTAAGGACACCATGTCCTGTAAAATCCGTTGTGTATGGAGTGTGTAGACTGGTCTAAACCCACTCATTGTAAATAATTGAACCGAATTGGTGTAGAATCTATGTGTTAGTATGTAAAAACCCCCCAAATGATGCCCCCCTATTTGGGGGTGCATGTCAAGTCGCTGATAGGAGAAATGCAGCCCCAAAATAGGACCAACTGTATGTATGTTGTAACTCTGCCCTATAGGGGGAAGGAATGGGCTTGGTAGAAACCAAGGCGTGCATAAACAGTGAGGCTAGGCTAAACAAGTGTTGGTACGAACAAGCATGCATGTAGAAAACAAGTGTAAAATAAGAAAGAAATGTGTAAGCTACCAAGTAAAGTAATGTAAACATGTAAGAAGATAAGGAAGCCGCATAAAGTGGGTCACAAACATGGGACATCACTCACGATGTCACAAGACATGCAGGGCTGTCATGGCCATAAACAACGAACAAGTGTGCACACCAAACATAGGGAAAATCTTGCATACAAGAAGAAAACAATGGAAAATAAGTACAAACAAGCAAAAGAAGTAGTCATGGAAAAATATAATCTTGCAAAACAAGTGTTGCACATGAAACACCCATTAACATGGTAAAGAAATAACCAGTATGTCAAAGCGTGAATAACCAAGTAATGTAAAGTTCTAAGTACAAAATGAAACAATAACACCTATGAGAGATGAATGTGGATTCCACCAGTGACCAGTGCAGGAAGGGTAGAAGGCGAGCATCCATATTGCGTGTTAAATATTTGTATCTGTGATCACAAATAAACAAATATGTGAACACACATGTGTAGATGGTATAGATAATGACATATAAGAAATCAATCTAACATGTGTAGTAAATTGATCATGTTAAACAATAGTAAACACCCCTAAGACAATGCAATATGTTATGGATAGATGGAATGGAATGGAAAATGGAATGATAGGAGCTAAAATAAGATCCCCAACATAAAATAGTATTTTTACAACATACTTGGCTAGGTGAATACTCCCTCCACCAATTTTTTGTATCCACTCCTCTAGTTTAGTCAAGAATGAACTATCCCAAACGAGAGTGGTAACAGGGAAATAGTGTATCGAAGTCCTGTGTTTTGATACCAAAGTGCACTTCCAAAGCATATGTAGGTGTAGTGATAAGATTCGACATATACGAAGATTTTGGCTCCATGATACTCATAAAGCTTGTACATTGTCACAACACGACTCATTTGAAACTCTATGAGTTCTCTATCTTAGCTCCACAATGTGTATCACTCTTAGATGACTATGAAGCTAGTGGTGATGTAACCTGAAGGTGTTTAGCACTATAAGCAATGATAGAACCTCTGACGATCCTTAAGTACCCCATGCATTTTTCACTAGCCTAGGATTCTAAGAATAATGCAATGGTCGAACAATGAAATATGTGATGAGCTTGAAATTGGTTTTCTACCTTTTCTCTTGTAAACCCTCTTTTTTCCCAACTCTTAATCCAAGAATCTACCAGTGTGTCATCAAATAGTATTTCTAGCATGTAAGAGGTTGACCATAGCATAAGGTGATGACCATTTGACGAGTATTATGTGTACATATCTGATTTTTTATAGATGACGAATGGATGATGCGTAGAATGTGTAAAATCCAATCTGAATCAGGAAGCCTGTAACAACACGATATGTAGAATGTGAATGCCAGAGGTTTTGAATGTGTAAAGTGCGATGTATGTACCACCAAAGCCCAGTAATTTAAATATTTCAACCCCATGCTAGTAATGTCTATTCTCCTATGCAGTGAATATCTAGTATAGTATAGGATGTGTAAATGAGCTCAATGTGAAAATGTTGTAGATTAGGGGGTATGTTTTTTATCCTGTATCCCATTCATGATGAGTGATGACATTTCATATGTGGAAGACCTTATTAGTGCATTGATAAATGGGTTTTGAAGTGTAGGACCATAACCCCGCAATAGTCAAGTGTGAAACCGAAGCTCAAAAGTTGGTGTCATACAAGTAGTGAAGACGTTAGGAGAAATCACAGCACCCCCAAATGAGTTATGGATCTGCTTTTCTAAGGTAGGGTCATCTGGTGTGATTTGCATAACATGGGACCATCTCTCAAGTTGTGGGACTTGCGGACTTGAGATGGCCCTCCGGAGAAATTGGCTTCTTCTTCCTGATCCTAATGCTAAACTACTCATAAGGAAGGAAATGTGACTATCTAACTATACCTATCCTAATAATTCCAAGGGACCAGGGAGAGAGAAAGTGCATAAAAAGGGAAATCCTACACTAACGAGGTGATAGCACCAAGAAAAGGGAAGTGTTGATCATCTATCAAAACTGCCATGAAATGAAGGGAGGTGAGGTGAGCAATGGAGAGGATGGAAAATGCATCATAGACCAAAGATAGATTTCACACAAAACACCATTTTCAATCCCCATGAACACAGCTCCCAGATCTGCAAATGAAACATCCAAAACATGCACAAAATACTCCAGAATGATGAGAGGTAAGAAGATGCAATGAAAACAAGCGAAGGATGGACAAATGCATCACAAAAACGAGTTTTATTGCTTCAAAATTCACACAGAGCATCATACACGAGCAAGAGGCAAAAAAATGCCATTACAGAGCAGGGGAGGAGGTTAAAACTCCATTTTTGACCCTGGGGAAGAAAAGAAGAGGGGAGGTAGAGAAGAAGAATGAACAACAACCTTTACAATGAATAATGCCCCCATATTTATAGATTCGATTAGAGGGAAGAAGAGAGAGAGAAGTGGAAAAAGTAGGTTGAAACTCAACCACTGCTGTTAATGCTTCTGATAAAATCTGCCCCCAAATCCGTCTTTACTGCATGAATCCTTGGTTCAACGCCTTGAAGGAAGAGGAAATGGTGGAAACAGATCAAATCTGATCTGGTTGTTGAGACAGATGGATCCTGCATTGAAGGCCCGAAGATGTTTCCTCCATTTTCCTTTACCTAACCTCCTCAAAATTAAAGTTTCAGACCTCCATGGCATGGGTGAGGTCGAGATCTTTCCAACGGCATTAGATTTGCAATATTTCGAGCCCTGAGTCGAAAGATATGCCCCTTCGAAGTTTGTATCGGGTCCGTACAGAAGGGCGGGAAAACAACTTGAAAAATGGGTCCCCCTTTTGATATGGGACACGTGGCAGCCAGATTAGACCAAAAATCAACTCGTTGGTTCACAATTTATCTTTTCCCCTTTTTCATGAAAATCACAAAATCCAGAAAACTTTGGCCCCTTTTGACTCCGCTTGGACACTGTGGACCCTACCTTTTTCCTGGGTGGATGCTTTATTTTTCCTTCTGTGCCTTTTGAGAAAAGGAAAATTTTCACCTTTTCCTCTGACTCCCCACTTTGGCTTTGACGGGTTCAAACTTTGACTTTTTCCTTTTGCCTCATTCTGGAATGGGAGCTCGTAGGTCTGAAATGTTTTCCTTCATATTTTCTCTATGTGTGGGGTTGTCTTGACCAAATTTGCTGGGGGGGTGAATTTGGGATAACAATTTGGTGACTCACGGGGACATCTGCCTGCTAGATGAAGAGACCAGTGGCCTTGAAGCATCCATTGGGCATGGAGTCTAGCCTTATAAACTGATTCTGATCTAAAATCTGAAATTTTGACCTTTGAGCCTCTTGGAAAACCACTGAAACTTGAAGTTGAACTTCACCAAAAGCCAACTGAATGCACTGTGCAAGAGCAAAACAACAACACCAAAAACTATGTACAAACTGAAAATCATACATGCTCCAAATGGAACATGCAGAGTGTGCAAAAGCACTTCTTCTGCTGAAAACAAACCTACCTACACTACTCTAACCAAGAGCAAAGGGAACTCAAACAAAACCTGCAACTGGCAGGGAGAAATAGCTTCCCTTCCTCAAAAATGGCAGCCATGCAACTGATTTGGCACTGAACATGGCTGGTTGGATGAGTGAAAAACTGACAATAAGCCAGTCCTCCACCCAAATCATCAAGGTATCAACATTAATGGAAAATACCTCCTCAAGCTGACCTGCATTGGACTCCTGGAGGTATTGATGGTGACCCTTGGTACTTTGATGCTCATCCTCATGCCCTGAAGTAGGCATGACTGGTTTTGGTTTCTCCTTTGGCTCCAATGAAGCCAAGTACCTGATTGGGCATGGTCTGATCCTTTGGATGTGCCCATTTCTCTGAAATTCAACTCCAAAAATGGAGTCTTCTTGTGGACCTTCTTGAGTGGATGGTGTGAGAGAGATGATGACATCCTCCTGCCTTTTCTCTTCCTCCTCCTTTGAAGAACATGGAAGATCAAGATCTTCCAACCTTGGTTCCAGAGGGTTGTTATGAAGTGCAGGCTGTTGTTCCTGAATGTTCTCCTCCATGGCAGTAGGCTCATGTGCTTGGGATGTGAGAGATGGAGGAAAAAATGATGTGATCTCCTCAGGCTCCTCTCCATCAAGACAATCCTCCAAGTCAGACAGATAATCTGCCTCCTTGTTGTCCTGCTGCATGTGTTCGACCTCCTCCATGGTGTCCTTCGAATCTACAATTTTCTCACCATGGTTCCCCTCATCTTCAAACATGAAGTTTGAAATCTCAAACTCTTCTTCAACATCAGAGCTTGAAGGGGATGAAGTGGGAGGAAGAACTGAAGGTTCTTCTGTGGCCTGCTCTGCACTTGGAGCCTCTGAAACTGTATGGTCCTCCTCCACAGCCGGAATGTACTCCTCTTCTTTTGGATTAGGAGTAGCTCCTTCTTCCCCTGCTTGTGCTGTAGCTGGAGCTTCCACCACTTGCGGCTTGACCTCAGCCTCCTCCATAGGCTTAACCAACAAGGGAACCTTTGAAAACTCAAATTTAGCAGCCCAACTCTTCAGATTTTCTATCATTTCTTCTCTGTTGGGTTCCTCTGTTTGATGTTCTCCTTGGCTGGATTCTTGAGTATTCTTCCCAACATGGACTTGGGAAAGCAAGAGGAGTGGTGGTTGGGGTTCAACCAGTCTTTGCAATTGTTTGTGGTGGGAAGGGAAGTGGAACTTCTTTTGGTTTGTAGAGGGGATGATTGGATTTGGAAGGGAAAAGGACATAGAGAAACTGAGATGGGATGGAAGACTAGGGAATGGAGAAATGGAATCAACACTTGGGGCAACAAGTGGGAAGCTTGAATCTTGCCTCTGCTTGAAATGATAAAGATTGAGAGAGAGAAAATGAAAGACAGGGAGCTGGTGATTGACATACCCATTGACAAGGTTGTCCTACACTTTGCCCATAAGCCCCGATCTCCTCAGCCCATTGTGTAAGTTGGGGCAACATTTCAACCATGAAGTCCAGCTTCTCCTGAGGGTTGTAATGTCTTGGAAAAGGGCCTTCCCATGGACAAGGTGCCCTGCAACCAATCTCTGAAAGCCTTCATTTGAACTGTTTCCCTTAATTGAACCATGTCAGCCTCCATTTTTTAAATCTTCTCCAGTAGACCAGCATCCTCTGCATAACTATAACCATCATATGCATCCCCTTGTTCTTGATAAGATCCATGGCCAAACTGGCTTTGACTCTGCTCATATGGGTAAGCATAATGGTCCTGGATCTGATCATAATGTTGATCTGGAGGAGTTGGGAAATACATTGGAGGTGGACTGTATTGTTGTAAGTGTGAGTTCCATGAAGGGAATGAAGTCATGATTGCACAACCTCATGGAATGGGAGAAAATGAAAGAGATGGAAGAAGAAAATGGATGAAATGAGTGGAAATGGATGGAAAAGGTCTGCAACTCAGAGAATGGGTTTTTGACCAGATGGAGTCGCCAGATGTGCTTGAAAGTGCCTCCAAAGGCTGAAATCTTCACCAAGAGCACATCAAACCTGATGAAGTGAAGTGGTAAGGTGCTTCAGACCTATCCCACCGGGCGTGCCAAAACTGTTAGTGTGAAATCACAACACCCCCAAATGAGTTATGGATCTACTTTTCTAAGGCAGGGTCATCTGGTGTGATTTGCATAACATGGGACCATCTCTCAAGCTGTGGGACTTGCGGACTTGAGATGGCCCTCCAGAGAAAGCTGGCTTCTTCTTCCTGATCCTAATGCTAAACTACTCCTAATGAAGGAAATGACATCTAACTACTCCTAATCTAACAATTCCAAGGAGACAAGGAGAGAGAAAGTGCATAAAGAGGGAAATCCTACACTAACGAGGTGATAACACCAAGAAAAGGGAGGTGTTGATCATCTATCAAACTGGCCATGAAATGAATGGAGGTGAGGTGAGCAATGGAGAGGATGGACAACATGCATCACAGACCAGATGATAGATTCACACAGAACTCCACTTTTCAATCCCCATGAACACAGCTGCCAGATCTGCAAATGAAACATCCAAAACATGCACCGAATACTCCAGAACGATGAGAGGCAAGATGATGCAATGAAAACAAGTGAAGGATGGAAAGACACATCACAAAAATGAGTTTTATTGCTTCAAAATTTCACAGAGCATCATACACGAGCAAGAGGTAAAAAATGCCATTTTACAGAGCAAGGGAGGAGGTTCAAACTCCATTTTTGACCCTGGGGAAGAAAAGAAGAGGGGAGGCAGAGAAGAAGAATGAACAACAACTTTTACAATGAATATTGCCCCTGTATTTATAGATTTGATTAGAGAGAAGAAAGAGAGAGAGAAGAGGGAAAATCAGGTAGAAGCTCAACCACTGTTGTTAATGCTTCTAATAAAATATGTCCCCAAATCCATCTTTACTACATCAATCCTTGGTTCGGTGACTTGAAGAAAGAGGAAATGGCAGAAACAGATCAAATCCAATCTGATTGTTGAGACAGATGGATCCTGCATTGAAGGCCCGAAGACATTCCCTCCATTTTCTTCACCTAACCTCCTCAAAATTAAATTTTCAGACCTTCCGTGGCATGGGTGAGGCTGAGATCTTTCCAACGACATCAGATTCACAATATTTTGAGCCCTGAGTCGAAAGATATGCCCCTTCGAAGTTTGTATCGGGTCCGTACAGGAGGGCGGGAAAATAACTTGAAAAATGGGTCCCCTTTTGATATGGGACATGTGGCAGCCAGATTGGAACAAAAATCGGGCCTGTGGGTTCAGAATTTATCTTTTCCCCTTTTTCCGTGAGAATCAAAAAATCCAGAAAACTCCCACGGCCCCGCTGCTCTGCTTGGACATGTGGCACCCTTTTGTTGGCTGGGGAGGTGCCTCCAATCTTTTCTTGTGCCATTTTGAGAAAAGGAAAATTTTCACCTTTTCCTCTGCCTCCCCACTTTGGCTTTGACTCGGGTTCAAACTTTGAATTTTTCCTTTGCCTTGTTTCTAGAATGCAAGCTCGTAGGTCCGAAATGTTTTCCCTTCATATTTTCTCTATGTGCGGGGTTGTCTTGACCAAATTTGTTGGGGGGGGGGGTGAATTTGGGATCCCTATGACGCACTCTTGTGCCGAGGTTCACACATGACTGTTGAGGGCATACTATATCCATGAACATCACATCATACACACGACACATTTCACACCCTGTGTATTCTCAATACATTTCTCTGACATCACATTCTCACACATCACATTACCCTACGACGCACTCTAGTTCCACGGTTCATACTCGATTTCTGAGGGTCTAAATCTGGAATGAACCTCACCACATTCACTCTTTACACTCTAGGCATCATGATATATATTTCTAACACACAAATTTTCCAATCATTTCCCTATGATGCAATCTCATGCTAAGGTTCACACTTGACTATTGAGGGCATATTACATCCATGAACCTCACACACTATACATTTCACACTCTACACATTCACCACACATCTTTCTAGCATCACATTCTCACGCAACACACTACCCTATGATGCACTCTAGTTTAATGGTTCATACTCGACTACTGAGGGTCTAAATATGAAATGAACCTCACCAACTTCACTCTTCACGCTCACTCTTGTTCTATGGTTACTTTATGATCTATCTATCTAGCACACAGTTTAAAACCATTTCTTGATGACACACTCTTGTTCTATGGTTCATTATTGACTATCGAGGGGTATTTTATAAATGAACCTCTTCTCATACTCAACTACACTTGTTCAGGGGGCATGCTACTCTTATCATAATCAATTTGCATCTCATTCCATTCACACTCACAACATCTTGCATATCTTGGTTGTACTTATTATTTCTTGCTTATATTAGTTACATGTACACTTTACTTACTATGTTAGCCATATACATATTACTTAATTGCATTTGTATATATACACATGTACATTCACTTGGTTTTTAGTTGTGAATGAAAAATTTATATAGATCCTTACATGTAACATTGATGCTTCACAATTTATCTCTTACCAATCCCACCAAGGCTCTTGGGGGCATCTAGATTCCTACTCTTACACATAACAGGTTCTATTGTTTCATTTTATACTACTTCCTATTCTTACTAGCACACTACTCTATCGATATATACAAGTCTTGAAATATTTTTTATTTTTCTAACATCTATTATATGCTAATAGGTACTTCATGTGCAACATTTTTCTTACAAAAACTATTTGCCACCATGGTTGTCTGATACTTTTCTTTCTCTTGTCTTCTATTATATGCCATTTTTTGTGGGATTCTCCCTACGTCTTTCTTGATAATTACTTGTGTTATTTTGGTTGCTTCATCCCTAATTGTCATTTGACATTGTGAGCAATGTCCCATGTTTGAAACCCACTTTTCATGGTCTACATTGTCTTCTTGTTTGCTAGCTTACACATTGTATTCTAAATGCGTATTTGTCTTGATTGCACCAACACATGTATCTAGCCACTTTGTTTGCATGTGCATTGGTTTCTACCATGCACATTCCCTCTCCCTTGCAGGGTATCATAATTTAGGTCCTCTCCTTTGGGCTGCATCCTCCTAGCGACGCCACATGCACCCCAAATGAGGGGGGCACACATTGGGTGAATCAGTCACCTCATACAACAACTCAGAGCTTCGTTACATGCCTGCAAAATACATGAAATGAAAAATTTACAAACATAGAACAACCCAAGTTCTGACTTGGGTCCTCATTTTAGCACAAACACTAGTGCCAAGATATAGACATGAGTGCCTGGGTGCTCTTGACCTTTCCTGGGATCTTATGACCAGGGGGCAGTTACAGTTACTTTCTCAGATTGTCACAATTTTTAACAATTTACATAGTAGTTTGCACAACATAGGCACAATCTTCAAGCAATCAGAATGCATTCTATTTTCTTTTTCTACTTGGATTGAACTAGATCAAACATGAAATAAAGTAGGATCACACCATCTGCAGTGGTGTATAAATTTTGGGAAGCAGTCAGGGATGAAGAATAACACTAGACCTTTCTCCCCAAAAATTTTCTTCCGTGGCATAAGATTTCCTAAAAATATCACACTTGGCATGAGATCACCTAAAAAAATCACTCTTGGTGTGAGATTGCCCAAAAAATTCACTCTTCTACAACAGTTCAAGAAAATTTCTATCATTTTCACTCATCACGGATCAGGTGCACACATTCCTTTTACTACTTTTTCACATTTTTACATACTTTTACATGCTTTTTATAGAGTTTTCATAACACATGACTTTAAATACTCTTTCGATATTCTTTTGTAGGCCCATCCTTAATACGCAACAAGAAGAAAACCCACATCAACAAAGCATGAAAACAATAATAGGTATAAACACGGAACACCACATACGCTTCAACCTTATGTCAATTCCTCTTCCTTAGTTTCCACGCTTCTTTTTTATCACTCCATGCTTACACTTGTCTCTTCAGAATGATTTCACCATTGATCTACATGGCTATCAGGAACACATCTCTTATCTACTTTATGTTACCGTGTATTCACTCAAAAACATAAAGTGGGGTCAAATGTAGACACAAAATCATGCACTTGGGTACATTTCTAAGTCCTAATCACATACTACTATTCATATGATTCTTAAGCGAGAAAAATAGTAATTGACATCTATGTTTGGTCTTACAAACCCCACACCGTAGTCTAATATTCATTGGTTTATCTTTATTGACTCTAGACACCAGCACCCAACTAGGACGCTAGTGCCCATGCGCCCTCATCCCCTATAGGTTCCCCCAACCTCTTTGTATCTTACTTGCCTCGTTTGGGCCTCTTTTATATTTTGGGCATCTCGTTTTCTTATGGGCCGACCTTTTATTTTTCAATTACGAAATTCAAACAAGGGAATCATATAAATACAAAGCTATGTGACCATAATAAAGGACCGAGATCTAAGAATTTACTATCACCACCTAAGGTTGCATCCAAAGGCATTCTAAGAGCACTAAGGCATCCAACTAACACTCACTCAAGGGACACGTGACTACATTTTATGCATACATGCATAGGAGGGGAAGTTCATTTTTCCATCCACACAACTACTTACATTGGTACATCTAGCTATCACTTGTTATCAAGTGCATCTTGCACAAGAGCTTCCTAGTTAACTCTTTCACACACACTTCACAAAGAAATACATGGAGTCTGATATGTAGTGCAGTGCTTGGTCGTAAGTTCACTATGTTTGGTGACCATCAGGGTCAGTATGAATCCCCATTTGCATCTTTATTTTTTATGATTTGATGTAGTTTGGGGTTTTTTAGGATATCATTTGTTTTGCAGGTTACATGTGAATATAACGATCATCTAGTGACACACAAGTCACCAAGAATGAAGGTTAGGGACCACCTTATAACACAAGAAGAATCAAATTTTTACCATTTTCATAGTCATGGGTGCCCAATAGAGGTCTCCAATGCCTAAGCACCCTAGTTCAGGCTTATTTGGTAGTTAAAATTTTTTCTGGGTGTGGTTGCGATAGTATGCTTCTCCTATTTACCAGTTTTCTAGTCTAGAACACTTCAGGATCTATGAAATCAACTAAGTCTTTTATTCCCTCTTGCATCTAGGGTTTCATATTTCTCTAGCTTATTTCTTAGGTCATATCTATATTTTATCGTCTATCATTACGTTGTGACTCTGCAATTAGGGTTTTTACAAATTCAACATTTGTTAAATCACAGAGTAAACATTGAAATCATCAAATGAAGAAAAATACAATACATGTCATCAGATATAAGGAAGTGTAATGTAGGAAATATAAGCTTTATATCACCAATGGACGAGTATGAAAGATATAATTTGAATTGGCTTTATATGTAAGATGTATGCGGTGTAGGAATACCCCCAACATGGAAGGTTTCCCCTAGGTGTAGGGCTTAGGAAGCCACAAAGTATGTTTATGAGTGTCTTTGGACTATGTGTATCTGCAATTATCCTATATATACTATAAGTAGCAAGTGCATAAGGAAGTAGGATGTGTAAAGTGTTAAACTCAAGTAATGGTGATGTTTAAATATTTTAATGAATAAGCCACTCTCATGCATGCCCTGGTTTTGTATTTTACCTATATTACATATTATTTTTGTATTTTGACTATATTATATTGGTTTTTAACATTCAAAAATAAGGATCAACATGAAGAGTGCTAACTTGTAATGTACTAGGGATCCTCGGCCACAGGTCACAGGAAATATAAGAAAGAGGGAGAGGGTTATGGGAAATTATGATTCGCTCAACTTTCATATCAAATCGAAGAACTGTATTGCATCATTAATTAATACCTTAAGTATTGATTGTATATTAATTGTTAAAAGAATGATTATTGTGCCAAAATTGAATGTGATTTTATTCAAAATAGAAGAAGCATGTATGTGTTTGTAGATACCTTAAAATGACACAAGCCATTTTATAATGACTTTTAAATGATTTTGTGTGTATGTTTGGTTGAATCGAACAATTGGGATTAATTAGAATGTTAAAAATATTTTTAAGTGAAATTCTTTTATAACGTCTCCTAAACACCTCTTTGGTCATCATTCATATATTTTCTTATGTTTTATAGGAATTCCCACCTTGTGATTTTGATCTAAGTCCATTCTTATATGTGTAAGACATAGTCAAACGTTTTGGATAAAATCATATAAATGACCTTGTCCAATATGACCTACTTTATCCTCCCTTGATTTTCTCTCAAACCTTTCCAAATAAAATATCTTCATGTTAGTATTTTGGGTCACATGATTTCAAATTTGAGATTGTTGCGCACCAAAAGGGTTCTAAATTCAATGAACCTATATGATCATTATATAAAGACAACACTAAAAATATTGTAAAGGGGTAAACTCATTACAAAATCAATACACTAGCCAAGCATCCAATATCTCTTGCACACTCAAGTACACACCTCTCACATGCATTATCTCTTGTGTCATATCATTCTAGGGAATGATGTGTAGTATTTCACTAACTATCACATGCTCTCACACACCTACTAG
The DNA here is from genome assembly GCA_019776745.2 of Taxus chinensis. Lineage (NCBI taxonomy): Eukaryota > Viridiplantae > Streptophyta > Pinopsida > Cupressales > Taxaceae > Taxus > Taxus chinensis. Next base: position 303,060,184 of record CM034146.1, read on the forward strand.
GAGGGATAAATATGTAAGTCAAAGGCCTCTTCAAATTATTTATATGTAGGCAGATCTCAACTTAGTAAGGATTGAGGAAACTTGACCATTGTGGAATAACTCCTTTTTCAAGTTTTCAAGAAAAGGAAGAAGTTAGGGTTTTGAGAAAGGTGAATCCCTAAATCAACTACAAATGTGAAATCGTAATCACCTTGGTCCCCTAGCGCAGCCCTATAATCACTTCCTCATCCTCAACACCTTATCACCTACCTCCTGCACCCCACACATTTTAATTTAATTACTTTAATTAAATTAATGCCATTTACCTCCATACATATTAATTTAATTATTTTAATTAAGTTAATGACCTTTTACCCACACACACATTAATTTAATTATTTACATTAAATTAATTCACTACCCTCACACACCTATTTAATATAATTGCCTTTATTAAATGCACCTCACCTAACCACCCCCATCATTTGACCCATTAACCTAAACCCTAAACCAATGTCCTAAATAAAACCTAACATTAGACCCATCCCCTCACCTCACATTTAAAAGCCTCCTAAGGTCGGTTTTCACCCGAGAGAAAAAAGGAGACCCTTATCAAATGGCGGAGCAACTTCCCAGGAAATTTTTGAACAACCCGAGATATCTCTAAACCGGTTCAAACCGATGTCGGTTCACCCTAAACTGACGCCGGTTATACCGGAATGGACCAAATGGCCTATTTAGACCCATCTACAGCTTTGTAATACGTTGGTTGAAAAACTTCTGATCTCGAGTTCGATCTCTTTAGATGCGACAACAGAATGAAGATTGATTTGTGATCAACAAAGGCAACCAAATACACTGGCACAACAGTGAAACTTTCTTCCCAGCATCCTCCAACACAACAACTTCTTCATTATTCTTCAGACCTGTACCTCACAGAAGAGTAAGTATCCTCCTTCCATCTATTTCATTTTCTTATCATCATCTGTAGTATTTGTGGTAAAGGAACCTAGTCTTTTACCCTCTGTCCATTCCCTCTCTCCAGTTGCAGCCACCTTCCATACCTAATCATCTTAATACTTGGCCCAATTTCCTATTTGACCTCCTCAGTAGTCTCAGACCTTCGCAACATATCTACACCCCCTCTGTGATCAATCCCCATCTTCTATCCACTCCACTTTTTCCCCAAAACTCCAAAAACCCAGACTGTGTGATTCCACCAGCCCCCGACTTAACCATCGTCGGTTCTCTCTAACCGTCACCGGTTACAGTAAAACCGTCATCGGTTTTATAAAACCATGGTCGGTCTCTGTGTCACCTGATCTCTGCCAGAATAACAACCTGTTTGTGACCCACATCTAACTTAACCTCATTTTTTCTGACATATACCTACTTGAACACCTATTTGACCTTCAGATCTGTATCTAACCTAGCCTGTTAGCTCAGATTCACCTATAACCAACCTACTTGACCTCTGGATCTCCTTCTAGCCTAGCCTGTTAGATTAGATCTAGCCTATTGCATTTTGTATGAGATGCCTAAATCATATTAAACTACAGTAGGACAATATTTACTTTATTTCAGCATTGAATTGTTTTAAACAGTGGATTGACAGCCATCTAGGAAGTATCACACTTCCAGGATCTAGCATATGCTAGGCAGTCCACTGCATATATTGTTTAACTCTCTTTGGTGGTCTTGTTTTGGTTCTTATACAGGTAGTTCCTCCTAGCCAAAAGGAAGGTCTCACAATCACTTTGATTCAGAATTCAGATACGCGCGCATATAACCTTCAACCATCCCAAAATAGGTATTCCTCTTACCACCTTTACCTTATCTGTTTCGTCAAGTACTTCTCAGAAAACTAAGAAATCAGGTGAAACATTTTGGCACGCCCGGTGGGACCCATTCGGGGTTCCTTGCATCTTTCTTCATTCCTAGGTGAAAAATTGTGTGTGTTTGTTTCCCTTCTAGTAGCATTCACATTAAAACTTTCTCCTTGGTAACATTCTCTTCTTTCTACTTGCTCCGAAAGACACATTTCTTTTGGTGTATTTAAAAAGAACCTTCTTATTCTTGTTTTCTGCATTTTAGTGAAAGAGCATCCCTCTTCCTGTTCATCTATTTTTGTCATCGAATATCATACTTTCGATTTGGGTTTAAAACAAGTGCACTGCATTCTGATTTAGCTCATTAGCTCACATTAATTGAGGGCAACCTATACGCTGGAAGTCATGACCAGCTGATGGTTGACAAATGAATCATAGAAAAGCACTTCTATCCTTTTCTCTTTCTCTGAGTCTTACCAAACCACACAAAAATTCAAAATACATACATTCTTAAACAACATCCTACCTGGAAGAAGTTGTAGGTGATCACACGATCATGGTACAGTGGGCACCCAGCTCGCTGCTCTGTCGAGTCATACTTCAGAGTGAAGCCCACCCCCGCCATAACATTCCTGAAACCTCACCCTTTAGAATTATTTCTTCGTAGGAAGCCTTCCTCACCAAGAAATTCTATTGTTCTGTTCATAACAGTCAGTCCACACAAATAGCATAAGCTGAACAAACGTAATAGAATAGGCACTCTAGGAACGTTCTTTCTTAGTGTTCTGCTTGATTTGTGTTTTGAGGTGAGAGCTTTCGATCATTATTTTTGTCTTTCCTTGCACACTCCCAATCATAGTCGGTGTATTCTGACTTCGTCTGAGTGTGCCTGGACCACATCTACATCATTCTCAGACTTCTGGGTTTGATTCAACACCAGATTTTTAAATCACAACCATTTTTCTTATTCTCTGTTTCAATTTCACAGTAACCGGCTATGGTTATCTTTTATCACCGGTTACATTCCAACCGGCATCGGTTTAACCCAACCGGCGTCGGTCTGAAGTCTTTTTGGATACCTATCCAAAAGACACCTATTTCACTTTCTGAGCTGTAAAAGGCTCCTATCACCTTTCATATTGTCGTTACTTCAATCACAGTCACCTTACGTCTCATCCTGTGTGAAAATTGTCAGTCTGGGACCATCATTTAACAGACTGTTGGTTTTTCACAGTAACCGGCACCGGTTAAGCCTAACCGGCATCGGTTTACCTGAACTGGCGTCGGTCACCCTGTGCTATTTTACAGCTCACCAGCCAACCTAATTCACTCACCGTTGACTATTTTCCTAGTTCTGTTGTGTTCTGTGCCATTCAGACATAATACAGTCTCACCAAATCAGTTCCTACCCACATGGTGCTGACCCGTAGTCAGGAAAGTGCCCTCGTATTTCATGCTAGTCGACTACCACTCCCACCTAGCCCTTCACCACCTAGTCCTTCACCACCTTCCATCTCATCATCCATGGATCCCAATCAACCTATCACCATTCCTATAGGTGACACGGAGTTTGCACGACTCCTGGATCAGAATCCCACTGCTTTGAGCCACTACCTCACCCATGCCTCCACTCGAGATGCCTCAGGTCAATTGATCTATGGCATGCCCGTATCCTTATCTCCATCCCTAATGATCACTTCCACCTCGGCTCCACCTCCTACCATGGTGACCTCACCCATTTTATCCCCAGTTGTGTCGCAGCTAGGTCCCACGCCAGCTTTGACCGCCCGCATCTGCCACCTCTATTGCACCCGCAGTCTCCACCATACCTTCATCCACCACCCAAAACATAGCATCATCCACACCTGTTGTCTCATATATACCAGTCGCAATGCTACCACCCTTGGTGTCGGTAACCTCTACCCCATTTCAAAATGTTGTCCTTTCTATTCCCCAATCTCTACCTCCCATCTCTACCAGGGTCACTACGAGTGTCCCACCCTCACATACCTACTACCAGCCACCTCCTGTTTCATCGGTCATTCAGTCTGGGTATATACCCTCTATGTCTGTCTCTCAATTCCCACCTCCTTATTCGACACCACCATACTCTGGAATGTCGTATTCTTCATATGTCCAACAACAACCTCCTTTCACTCTGGGGGGTACCCAATCTTCACAACCTAACAATGACTTTATCAAGTTAATGATGGACAAGATGCAGACATTAGAAGCATCTGTTTCCGGCTCCCGCAATTCTCTCACCTATGATGAGATTTGTAATGAGCCTATTCACCCATCCATTCCCATTCACCCATATCCCGTACACTGGGAGATGCCTAAGTTTAACCACTTTAACAGTAAGGAAGACCCGCAGCAGCATTTGCGATCTTTCAAACATGGGTGTTACTTAATTGCCCATGATGATGCTTTGCTTTTGCGAACCTTTCCCATGTCCCTAACTGGTCCAGCATTGGACTGGTATAGTGGATTACCTAGACATTCCATCTTCTCATTCAACCAAATAGCCCAAGCCTTCTTGGATCATTTTTCGATTAACGTCGTCAAGAAGGTTACCATGACCGATCTTTATTCTACGCGTCAATATGACGATGAATCTATCACAGATTTTGTCACTCGTTGGCGTAGCCTAATCAACCAACTCACTTTCCAATTACCACAAACTGAACTCATAGAGCTCTTCACATGAGCCTGTGCTAGACATATCTCACCTACCTTACAGGTGCAAACCTTCCAAACATTCGATGAGGCTTTCACCATGGCACGTAAGCTTGAAATTTGTGCCATCGAAGAGAAGAAGATACAATTACGAAACAAGAACTCCTCGTTTAAATCACATGATACTTCCTCTTCCTCGAAACCTCAGATGAGTTATTCCAAAGCCAAGGGAACTACCAACGCAGTGGTACTTAAGGCTGGCCCTGCCCATCCATCCAATCATGCTAAACCTTCATCCAATCTGTCACCGGTCCAAACCTTCCAATTCAAATGAGAACAAAAGAAATACACCTCAATTGGGGAACCATATTCATCTGTTTTAGAAAAGCTTATTAAAGCTAATGCCATCACCCTTCCTCCTATCAAACCACATACTGGTTTTGACCCCTCTCACCCCATACCAGGTTGGTATAAGGAAAATGACTACTGTAACTATCACCGTGTAAATGGTCACAGTGACAGCAATTGTATCACCTTTAAAAACATTGTTCAGGGAATGCTCGAGAGCGGCGAGTTAGTCCTGGATAACCCTAATGCACCTGCCAATCAAAACCTTCATATATTCAAGAAACCATTCCCTAACCATTCCCCATCTAATGATCAAACTGGTGATGCCTCACACAACGAAAGTAATACACGTGAGGTACATGTTATCTTTACCGACTTACCACTTGTTTCCCAAATATCTCCTATCCCCTCCATCGAGGAAATCCTAGCCCGAAATCCTCTACCCACACAGGAACCTACTTTATCCATTCCTCTACCCATAGAGGAAAGCCCTTCACCTCCCCGTACACGTGTGGAGGAGTCTCTCGTTAGCACCGATATCATTTCCCCTTCAGCTTCCCTACCCAGTGAGCCGCTACCAATTGTACCTCCTCCACCCATAGAGGAGTACCCATCATCTTCTCCACCTATTCAGGATCCAATAGATTTGTCGTTACCACTCGGTGACCATTCTCCATCAGCTACCCAAGATCCTGCGGACCTACTTTTGGCTCTCTTACCTACAGAGGCCAAAGCCAGTGAATTCCCTATTTCTCAGACACATTTTATGGGAATCACCACTCGCTCCACATCTACCTCATCTACCACAGTGTCATTCTCACGTTTGGCCGACCGCCTGGACTATGTTGATAGGTCTTCACTTTGGGGGCGTCTCTTACTCCCGGTCTCGACCCAAATGCAATCATCTTCCACTGACACTTCTACCATTTATCTGAAGATGTTTCAACAACCCAAACCACACATGAACATAACTCTCGATACATCTTCTATTGCATCATCCTCATCTATACCCACCCCTCTACTTGCTAGCCGACGTGTTCCAACATCATCTCTTGTATCTAAACCCACTAGTGTTCTAGGGGTCACACCCACATCAAACCTTGCACATCCTCCTGTCAGGATACACTTGACCACATCTTCCCATATACCTATTGAACCAATCCCTCAACCTAAACGAAAAACCCAACCTTCTAATCCGCATGCACCGACCTCACCAACTACACCTTTATCACCTTCACCCCTACCATCCATCTTGGGACCTCACCCCTCTACCTTAACAAAATCTACTCTCTCCAGGGGTAAACCTAAAATTCCCTTGACCCCTTCACCACAGCCTGCAGCTCTACCTAGGTGAACCTTGCATCCTTCATCACCATCTATAACTTCTTTGCCTCCTATACCACCATTACCTTCTATACCTCCTTCACTACCTATGACATTTTCTTCCACCTCACCTGTACCTCCCTCTCGACCTCGACCAACACCTACCACTGCACCTCAGTTGTCCCCTTGGGTCACTCATCCTCTCCCACCATCTACCTTGCCATCTACATCACGTGCTCCCCCTACACCTCTACCTAAGAAAAAGCACCAAAAATTAAAAAAAATTGTTAATTTCCAAAGAGGTGGTTAAACTTACCCCTCTTTCTGTTGTTGCACCTACACCAAAGAAAGTACAACCCAAATCCAAGACTGCATCACCTCAACTACCACCACAACTACCCAATCTTCCAACCAAACCTACTTTCACTTCGCATTGTGATCCACTGGTGGGATCATATGCCACCATCTTGGCTAACCTCCTGGAAAGCTCTGCTATCACCCTCCCTCCTCTTAGACCTTATGACCCTCTTAAACCTAAACCGGAAGGGTTTGATGATACTAAAATTTGTGCTTACCATCGTGTGCCAGGACATGATGTTGAGAACTGTAAGGGTCTAAAGGTTTCCCTCATTCAATTATGTCCTTCTGACCCCAATTTTGATGACGATGACCTCCTGGATGATGAACCTATTTCACCCTCACCACCTTCTTCACATCTTCCTCCTACACCTATACCACAACCTCCATCTTCACTGCCATGACCTTTCTTTCCATCTCTGAAATTTGAAATCAACATGGTCCGCATTCGAGAGATTGCTCAACCTTCTCCTAAATGTCGGTGTTGGACACTCATCGTAGAAGGCTCTTATCCACCTCTTGGTAAATGTCCCTCCTACCAGTATACCTTTCATGGTAACCCCACCACATCCACCTCTCTGCCTCAAATTAATATGGTTCACATCGTTACCCGAGGTCAGTGAGACAAAGGGAAAGATAAAATAGCCGATCCATCACCCAACCACGTACCCAACATACCAATTGCACCTGCACCTAAAATCACTATCTGTGGTCCCACATATCCTATTTTTAATGGGGTTACGCATCACGATGCTCAAACAATTACACCAATCTCCTCTCAAAATGTCCTTATACGATCTCATCCAAACCTCGGAGTCACATCGTCAAGCCCTCATGGAGGTCCTTCAATCTATTGAGGTTTTACCTAATGACCCCACACCTGTAGCATCTATTATCACACCTCATCATGTCACTTCTCTCACCAAATTGCCATCTACCTCATCACCTCCACCTGTTCACCAAGTTGTTATCCTTAGTTTCTCGGATGAAGAAATTGTCCCCCACCAAACCGATGACCCAGATCCTGCACTTTTCATCTCCATCCATATCGATAATATACGCGTCTGATGTGTTATGATCGATGGGGGTGCTAGCATTAACATCATCTCCTCTCATGCATTCGAACAAATGTGCATACCCAACAACTGCATGCATAAACATCCAGTCATGTTGCGTTCATTCAATGATGCTATCACCTCTACACTCGGCACTATCATCCTCCATGTTCGTGTGGGTCCCCGTACTATTCCCGAGTTGTTCTACATTTTGGAAGGGGAGTTTCAATACAATTTGTTGCTTGGCAGACCCTGGATTCGTGCCATGGGTTGTGTTCCTTCTACTTTGCACCGATGTGTAAAGTTTGAACATGAAGGACGTTCCTATACCATTCCAGCTGACCCATCACCTTTCAAAACCTGCAACATGCTTTACCGGCCCAATGATGTCCTTGTACCTGTTAAGGCATCTACCTCCCTACCTACATCTTCTTCACACATGACCCCATCCACCAGTGCCGTTGCAACCTCACCTTCACCCAAATCTTCTATTCCCACCGCTGTTGTCACTTCTACCAGTCACACATCAGCTTCCCAACTAACTGACACCTCTGCCAATCTAACTTCTAATGCTTCCTCCATTCCAGCCACCAATATATCAACCACTGATCCCTTGGAAGGTGTTTTTCAATGCCTCACTATGGGGGAGTATCACCTGTACAATGTCAATACATTCCTTACTCCACAAGAGTATGGAAACCTTCACCAGCATCCTCACTATGATCACCACATAGGCGAGCATCTCCTTTATGGTCCTCCCCACCTCCGTACCCATCTTACCTATGGGGGACTTGATATTTCCACTTACACACCCGAACCACCATCACAAACCTGACCTTTTTCGGCTGACCTTCAGTCACTTACCAACCGCCGCTTCGCTCACACTTTCCTACACCGCTGTGCCTGGAAGGGTTTTGGCTTTGGCCTTTATGAGCAAGGTCGTCACACCATTATTTCATGTACCATGCGTAAACACAATGATCGTAGTGGAATCAGTTTTACCAAACTACCTGCCAAAAAGCCCCGTATTGAACTCATTGAAGACATTGACCCCTCTCCACCTTCTTCACCTACCCCACCTTCACCACCTTCACCAATGGAGTCGATGGATCCTGAATCTATCCCTCCTACCTTTTTTTTCTTTTCATAAATACCATTTCCTTGGGGCCTCTGACCTATCACCGCGATGGCGAGGCTCCTTCCTCTCTTCCTTTCTTGTATCCTGACATGATAGGGGATGATACTCTTCTATTAATGTCATTCAATGTCAGGATGATGAGTCCATACTCACCTACCTTGGTGCTGAAGACTCTTATATTCACCAGTCATTACCTTCTGAGACGCAAACAATGTTGAATGAATTGACTATCGAAGTCAACATCCACACTCAGGACGACCCCCACATTCTCAAGATTGGCCAATCTCTGGATGCTGCTGAACAGGAAGCCCTCACTTCTTTTCTTAAAAATCATAGCCATGCTTTCACTTGGTCCTATGCTGACATGCCTGGCATTGATCCCACTATCGTGGTCCACAATATTGTAACCATTCCTGATGCCAAACCCGTAAAACAAAAGTTGAGGAAAATGCACCCTCGCATTGCTCTTCTTGTCAAAGAAGAACTTCAACGCCTTCTCTCAGTTTCCTTCATCTTACCCATCGATTACCCCCAATGGATTTCTAACATCATCCCTGTCACTAAGGTGACAGGGGGACTTCACATTTGCACCGATTTCCATGATCTCAACCTTGCCTACCCAAAAGATGATTTTCCTCTGCCTGGTATTGACCAGTTGGTTGACCTTACCACTGGCCATGAGATGCTATCACTTATGGATGGTTTCTCGGGTTATAACCAAATCTTCTCACTCCAGAGGATCAACACAAAACCACATTCATTACCCCTTGGGGGACCTTCTGCTATTGAGTCATGCCTTTCGGCCTTAAAAATGCTGGTGCCACCTATCAGCGGGCTATGACCTACATTTTCCATGACATTATGCATCATATATTAGAAGATTATGTAGATGATCTTCTGGCCAAATCTAAACATCGGGCCGAGCATCTTACTGTCCTGAAAACCATCTTTGACCGCCTTATCAAATATTGTGTTTGCCTTCAACCCAAGAAATGTGTCTTCGCGGTTCTCTCAGGAAAGCTCCTGGGATTTATCGTTTCCTTATGTGGTATAGAGGTTGACCCTGCTAAAGTCAAGGCCATTCTCGATATGCCTCCACCCACTAACCTTCGCCAGCTTCGTAGTTTGCAGGGAAAGTTGCAATCTATTCGTCGATTTATTTCCCAACTCTCTGACCGTTGTCAACCATTTCATCACCTTCTCAAAAAGGATGTCTCTTTCAAATGGGATGACGACTGCCACAAAGCTTTTGAGGCCTTAAAACAATACCTTCTCCAACCACCCGTACTTGTTCCACCTAAAGACGACCAACCCTTCTACCTATACATCTCTGCTACCGATCACTCTTTAGGGGCTATGCTCGCTCATCGTGATGAACAACATAGGGAGCAGGTGGTTTATTACATAAGCCATACCCTTCTGGACTACGAAACCTGATACACTCACCCTGAAAAACTTTGCTTAGCCTTAGTTTTTGTTGCCACCAAACTTCGCCATTACCTACTCAACCACAAAACCTATGTTGTGACCAACACTGACCCCTTACACTTCATGTATGCTAAACCTTACCAAAATCAACGTGCCGCACATTGGCTCATGCTTCTTGCTGACCTAGACCTCGAATTCATCCACCAAAAATCTATCAAGGGCCAGGCCATTGCTGACCAGCTCGCTGATGCGCCTCTTTCTGGGAATCAATCTTCGAACTTTGATTTCCCTGACGAATCCATTGCTAACCTCTCTTTGGATGATGACCCTTACCAAATGACCTTATTCTTCGACGGTTCCAAATGTCAGCGTGGGGGTGGTGCAGGCATTATCCTCATTCCTCTTGATGGTGAACCCATGCCCTTATCATTCAAACTTGACTTCGAATGCACCAACAATATCACCGAATACGAAGCGCTCGTATTGGGTCTCATGACTGCCTATGCCTTAGAGGTTAAGTCCATTAATATCTTTGGTGATTCTCAACTGGTAGTAAACCAAGTCAATGGTGTTTATCAGTGTCATAATGAAATACTTCAAGAGTACAAATGTTACGTCGGCATCATGTTGACTACCTTTGACCGCTATAAAATTCAAACCATTCCGCGATCCACCAATAAATTCGTGGATACCATGGCCTGCCTCGCTTCCCAAATACCCACTTCACCTGACGATTCAGACATCTTTGTTACCATAAAATGCATACCGAGACCTTCTTATAAATCTTGTTGTGTTAACCTCGTCTGAACTGCCTCACTAAACACACAAGACCTTTGGTATAAGCAGCTTGCGGACTACCTTTCCCTTTCTATATTGCCTCCTGATCTCACACGTAATGGACAACGCACCTTTCTCAAGAAGGCCTCTCGTTATGTCGTCATGGGTGGCCTCCTCTATAAACGTGGCTTTGACGGTATCCTCTTACGATGCCTTACCAGCTCTGAAATCCCCTATACCATTAAAGAAGTTCACGATGGCATATGCGGAGGTCACTTCAGTGGCCTTGCTATTGCTAAGTGCATTCTTTGCCTAGGCTATTACTGGCCAACCCTCAATCATGATTGTTGTGACTACGTTAAACGTTGTGTAAAATGCCAACAACATGCCAATCTTCATCATACACCTAGTCATGCCTTACAGGTTGCTCGTGACCTTTGGCCCTTCTCTCAATGGGGTTTGGATCTTGTCGGAGAGATCAATCCTCACTCTTCCCTAAGACATCAATGGATCATCACCGCTACCGAATATTACACCAAATGGGTTGAAGCCGTACCCCTCATCTCCACTAAAGCTGAGAAAATATGTGAGTTCATCAATCATCACATTATTTGTCACTTCGGTGTTCCACATCGCCTTATCACTGATAATGGAAAACAATTCAAAAACAAAACTCTACAGAAACTTTGTGATGCCTTCGGCATCTAGCTAAGCTTCTCCTCACCATATTACCCACAAACCAATGGCCAAGCTGAATCCACCAACAAAACCCTAAACAAAATTCTCATGAAAGTGGTTAACGATACTGGGAAGGATTGGCATACGCACATTCCTTTCGCTCTTTGGGCATACCGTACTAGTATTCACACTTCCACTACTGCTACTCCATTTTCTCTGGTCTACGGTACCGAGGCTGTTTTGCCTCTCGAAGTCCAGATCCCGTCTCTCTGTATCTCTCTTCAAGATATGCTTACTGATGATGACTTTCGCCAAGACCGTTTAGCACAACTTGAGTTATTAGATGAACGTCGTCTTCATGCTCTCGACCATCTCCAAGTCTACCAAAAATGCATCAAGCATGCCTATGAAAAACGTGTCCATGAACGCACCTTCAAGGTCGGTGACCTTGTCCTCAAGGAAAATCAACACGTAACCAAAGCAGAAAAAAGCAAACGGGGAAAATTTGCTCCTAATTGGCTTGGACCATACATCGTGACCCATGACTATGGATCAGGTGCTTATCGCTTGTCTTCACTTGATGGTAAGCCCGAACCTGAGCCCCTCAATGCCTTGCATCTTTGACCATTCTACTATTGACTTCTAGTCCTACATCACTACTTCTCTATTTCATGCTCATCCCTTGAGTGCCATTCACCTTTCTCTTTTCCGCCCCTCCACTTCAATGACTAAACAAGAATCATGTGATTACCCATCACCCTTTTTGCCTTCTCTTAAATATGTGCACCACGGCTCTGCACATGGCATGATTCTCATGGATACTTTTCGTCTTCTTTTAGATGAGATCCCATGGTCGTTCACCCTTTCCTTCTCAACAAGAACCAAATGCTTCGTTATAGTCTAGTCCATGACTTAAAAGCCAAAAAAAATTATTTCCAAAAATAAGGGATTAACTCCTTGAGTCAAACTTCCAATATAAAAGATGAATCCCTCAAAAGGACATCTTCCGCCTTCAATTGTTGCTATAAGTAGACTGCTCCCTCGAAGGACAGCTATAAAAATCTCGCAACTCTCTACATAGTCTTTCCAAAAAGAGGACTATTTTCTCAAAAATCAAAATTCAGAAGCTTCCCGCATCGATCAGCTTCGCGAAGACCTCAAGGAGACATATATTCATCCCGTATAGACTTCTTGCATCGATCAGTCTATCTAACAAAGTCAAAAAGAAAAGAAAAAAAAAGTAAACTTTTTCATCATGGACTTGCCTATTGTGATCTTGGATTCCTTGCCCAAGGCATTTTGCTTCATAACATATGACCTGATTACCTTCACCTCCTTACCCATTGTCTTTTCACTTCATACCTCAAGGGACCTGCTGAACCAACAACATTTGGTGATCATGTGACTATTCTTCACTCTTTAGAATAATCAATCATGCAATGTCTTTAGGGTCTTACGTTCACTAGCCTATCTGTAGATGTGTTTCATACATTTTGATCCTTGCCAATCCTGTGGCTCTCTTTCCTCCTCTTTGCTTTTCACTTCTTCATTACCTTTTGATCATCCAATATAGGAATAGCCACTTGACGCCTGTCTTTTGGGATTTTATTCTCCCACCTCAATCAACCTAAAATCACCTTTACCTATCTACCTATACCCTACCCAAACTTAATTGACCTTGACCTAATCATCCCTATGACCTGGACTCAACCCTACCTATCAACCTACCTACCTCTTCTTCTATCTTCTCATATTCTTCCCTAGCTTATGGGAGAACTACATCAGGTCTGAGGTCCCTTTTCACCAGGACTATGTAGGCAGCACTTCCAGGGCATGGGGCCCTAGAAGGTTAGCTCGGCCACTCTTTACCCTAACCATTTTCCCCACCTTTACCTGATTTCCTATTCATATCAAAAACCCATAAATCTATCCCATATCCACATCATTCGACCTACATACACTCCTCATGTTTCACATACTCTTTTACCACTACCATTATTTCCCATATTCATCTTTAACCCATATTTAAACATTGTACACCATTACATTAACATGTATTATTTGACATTAATCCATGTAAACTGACCTGACTCGATCCATACCACCTGACTCGATCCATGCCTAAAACCTGACTCGATCCATGCCTAAAATTAACCTGACTCGATCCATGCCTAAACTGACCTGACTCAATCCATGCCTAAAACTAACCTGACTTGATCCATGCCTAAACCGACCTGACTCTGTCATGCCTAACTCACCTAATCCATTCATATCATAATGAAAGTAAAATAAAATACACATCACATACACATAATCATCTGAACCTCATACATCTCTCCTCTGTGTATCACAATAATGTACACTCATCTCAAAAATACATGTGTCTCTCATACATCACCGGCTCACAGGCCCATCCAAAAACTTGGCTCGCAGGCCGGTATCCAAAGTAAAATAAAATAATAAATACAAATCTCCACATAGGCCGGTCTCATATATAATCCATACAAAAATGACTCATGTACACCATCCTTGAATGTCCTCTCATCTCAAATCAATTGGAATGCTCGATCCAATCTCACCCCACCTCTCACCTAATCAATCTTGCCTATGTGGCTTGCCAACCAAGCTCTCTGACGTTCTCTTTTGTCCTCTTCCTCTTTTCTCTCTTCTTGTCCTTTTCTCCTTTTCACAATGCACAAATGAATTTTAAAAACGTGGGTTTTTCACCTTTTATAGCCTACCTGACTCAACCGACGTTGGTTAACCCTTGACCGATGCCGGTCTGATGCCCTAGCCAACCGCCGTTGGTTCCTCTCCACCGTCATCGGTTCATACTGACCGCTATTGGTTACCCTGCATACTCATTGCCCTCACATTGACCTAATTTTCCTTACCTCCTCTTTCTTTTGCCTCCCCTACACCTACCTGGACCACTTTACCTTCCCCTCTGGCCCTCCACCTTCTTCAACCTCACCTCGTCAGTTGTTGAAGCCTCATTATTTTACCCCTACCTCGGCCTTACCCGTGCTGTGACCTATCTACCTGGACCCAGAAAACTATTTGTGACCTTTGAACCAATGTGCTCGCTATACCTTGCGACACCGTTACCTGTGTTGTTTGACCTCGTGCCCTTACCTTGCCTATTGCCGTGATGTCTATCCTGACCCAACCTTGGTGTACCGGCACATACCTAAACGTTCCTACACCTGACCCATGTTGTGTTTCCTGACCCTATCCTATACCTGGATACCAGAATCACTTCAACCTTGTTTGGATAAACCTATCGACCTTAGACGATGTAGAGTTTGCAAGCTCTTCAACCTGGTACCGTGTCACAGTTTATACGTGTGTGTGCATTCAACTGCCCCTACCTTTGACCTTGGCCCATTTACCCATTTACCTATATGCCTGATTTTCCCTTTACCCCATTCCTCATTTCTCATCATTCTGCTTTGCATCCACTTTTATCAAACCACTCGCCGATGTGCTCTGCCACCTCATCAGTTCCTGGTTTGAGGGGGATCACCCTCATTCCCACTTGGGGCAACCACACTCTATTTTTGTTTGCGTCGCTTACCAATACAAGCTACGCAACAAAAAGGGGAAAAATGTAGACACCGAAATTGTGTCGTAATCACCTTGGTCCCCTAGCGCAGCCCTATAATCACTTCCTCATCCTCAACACCTTATCACCTACCTCCTACACCCCACACATTTTAATTTAATTACTTTAATTAAATTAATGCCATTTACCTCCATACATATTAATTTAATTATTTTAATTAAGTTAATGACCTTTTACCCACACACACATTAATTTAATTATTTACATTAAATTAATTCACTACCCTCACACACCTATTTAATATAATTTCCTTTATTAAATGCACCTCACCTAACCACCCCCATCATTTGACCCATTAACCTAAACCCTAAACCAATGTCCTAAATAAAACCTAACATTAGACCCATCCCCTCACCTCACATTTAAAAGCCTCCTAAGGTCAGTTTTCACCCCGAGAAAAAGAAGGAGACCCTTATCAAATAGTGGAGCAACTTCCCAAGCAATTTTTGAACAACTTGAGATATCTCACCTAAACCGATGTTCGGTTCACCCTAAACCGATTTTGGTTATACCGGAATGGACCAAATGGCCTATTTAGACCCATCTACAGCTTTGTAATACGGGTTGAAAAACTTCTGATCTCGAGTTTGATCTCTTTAGACGTGACAACAGAACGAAGATTGATTTGTGATCAACAAAGGCAACCAAATACACTGGCACAACAGTGAAACTTTCTTCCCAGCATCCTCCAACGCAACAACTTCTTCATTATTCTTCAGACCTATACCTCACAGAAGAGTAAGTATCCTCCTTCCATCTATTTCATTTTCTTATCATCATCTATAGTATTTGTGGTAAAGGAACCTAGTCTTTTACCCTCTGTCCATTCCCTCTCTCCAGTTGTAGCCACCTTCCATACCTAATCATCTTAATACTTGGCCCAATTTCCTATTTGACCTCCTCAGTAGTCTCAAACCTTTGCAACATATCTACACCCCCTCTATGATCAATCCCCATCTTCTATCCACTCCACTTTTTCCCCAAAACTCCAAAAACCTAGACTGTGTGATTCCACCAGCCCCCGACTTAACCGTCGTCGGTTCTCTCTAACCGTCGCCAGTTACAGTAAAACCGTCATCGGTTTTATAAAACCGTGGTCGGTCTCTATGTCGCCTGATCTCTGCCAGAATAACAACCTGTTTGTGACCCACATCTAACTTAACCTCATTTTTTCTGACATATACCTACTTGAACACCTATTTGACCTTCAAATCTGTATCTAACCTAGCCTGTTAGCTCAGATTCACCTATAACCAACCTACTTGACCTCTGGATCTCCTTCTAGCCTAGCCTGTTAGATTAGATCTAGCCTATTGCATTTTGTATGAGATGCCTAAATCATATTAAACTACAGTAGGACAATATTTACTTTATTTCAGCATTGAATTGTTTTAAACAGTGGATTGACAGCCATCTAGGAAGTATCACACTTCTAGGATCTAGCATATGCTAGGCAGTCCACTGCATATATTGTTTAACTCTCTTTGGTGGTCTTGTTTTGGTTCTTATACAGGTAGTTCCTCCTAGCCAAAAGGAAGGTCTCACAATCACTTTGATTCAGAATTCAGATACGCACACATATAACCTTCAACCATCCCAAAACAGGTATTCCTCTTACCACCTTTACCTTATCTGTTTCGTCAAGTACTTCTCAGAAAACTAACCTAAACATCGCGCTACACGAAACTATAATTAGAAAAACAACAAAACTTAAAACTTGGATATGTGACTTGCAAGTCACACACCCTACCACGACATTATAAACATTTCTATAAAAAATTGTGAAAATTTTAATTTTATAATAAAATTGTAAATTAACAAGTATATGAAATATTTAGACATAACTTATATAAATAATCCAAAACCGATTTAAATGAATGTAACATAAAAACGATGGCAACATTTTAAACTACAACTAATATATTATTTGGTTTCAGACATTATAACCCTACAAGGCTTCAATATGTGGATGATAAAAGCAAAATATACTTTTGCAGTTTTGTAAGTGCAAAGCATGTGATCACATTACCCTCAAAGTAAAAAGTACACTTGTGAAGATCAACGAAAATCATACAAAAAATTAAAAAAAACTTCGTTCTTTTAAACCTTTTAAGAGCTATGAAAACTTCGAAAGTCAATATACACAATGCGAGCACTCGAGCAGGGGAAGGTGATTTTTCCATGAATGTTTCGCTTTGTGAAGCATGCCCCTCTCCCCTTAACGTCCTTCACATGCATAATTAAAATTGTTTTTATGGGAACGTATTAATCAATACACTATGTTAATTAATGATAGAATTTTATCCATTTTGGTTTAATATTTATGAAAAGTGTCAAATTTGAAGTAGAGTCTACGTGATGGAGTTGTCAAAGAAGCTACTCGATGGATTAGAAAATATGTCGGGAATTCCTTTGACTTGTATGATTTTCGTTGATCTTCACAAGTGTACTTTTTACTTTGAGGGTAATGTGATCACATGCTTTGCACTTACAAAACTGCAAAATGTACAATCATCACCTATCATGCAAATTACATTATCTATGATAAAAGTATATTTGCTTTTATCATCCACATATTGAAGCCTTGTAGGGTTATAATGTCTGAAACCAAATAATATATTAGTTGTAGTTTAAAATGTTGCCATCGTTTTTATGTTACATTCATTTAAATTGGTTTTGGATTTTTTATATAAGTTATGTCTAAACATTACATATATTTGTTAATTATTATAAAAATATGTCAGGAATTCCTTTGACTTGGAATATAATATTTGGTACACATTTGACTAAAAAGACAATCAAAAGGCACTCAAAGCATCTTTTTTCCAAAAGTGGAAATCAACTTCTTTCTTTTCAATATGTAACTTCACATGAAACTATTATTACTACTTCCCTTGTCAATCCATGTTTATAGCTTCTCTTTGTAATATATGCTCATCTCCTTCCTTTTGTCGTCACTTTGATTTTTTGAAAAGAAATAAATGTATATAAGCCATACTTAAAATAGGTGTCACTTCTCCGAGCAAGGAGATTAAAAGAAAAATAAATCACAAATGAGTGCATTTGGTTTACAACGACAAGGGAGGGAAAACAATTACAAGTGATTACAACCAAGATTCTGCAACATGTGAAGTGACAAGACCTGACTTTGACCATGAATCTTCTTTGTTCCTATGATGGAAATTGGAATCGCTTACTTATGGCCATGGTTTAAGTTTGACGTTCATTATGTCTCTTAAATAATTTTAATATATATGGTTGAATATTTGTTAGATGTTTGTGAGATATAGATAGAAGTCTCACCTCTATTATAGACTCTAAGAGAGTTGTCCTCGATGCCCACCTTATGTTTTTCCTCATCTTAGGGGAGCTTCATCGAATGATTGCAAATAATACGAGTCTGTTCTCGGAACAATAGCGAGAGAATCTTAACTATCGAAATGGATCATAGATATCATATGGAGTTGAGCCCTTTGTCGACTTCTATGGGCATTCTATATTTTATATAGTCTTTCCAGGACAAAAAATGAAAAACAGTGAAGTTATGATCTACCAACTTTATGTGTCTCCTTATGACACTCCCCCTCTTAAGTTTTAGTTAGAAGATTCTGCTTTCGAGTCATTTTATCTATATGATTTGCGATTGTATATTACATATATGTATACAAAAACTTCATTTATGTGTAAGCCAATTGTATACCACCATTGATAAACACCAAAAAAAAGTAATATTGACTGGACTAGGGGTAAAGGCTTTTACGAGTGGTTGACTAGAATGAGTATCCCAAATCGCATGAGTAATAAGTCTTACATGTAAGGGGTCGTGGACGCATGTTTCGAAATTATCTTGCAAGGGTTTCCCACCTCAAAAGTAGCTCAATTTAGTATTCTTTAGTCCTTAGTACAAGAGATAAGTCATTGTGAATAAGTTAAGGTTAACTGAAAGAAGAAGAAGAAGAAGATATTTTAACGTCCACGAGGCTACCAAAGACAACCTATGGGACAACAGAGCCTATTAAAGATCTTTTTGGCATTTAGATCTCCTGTTGATGAGTTTAACAATCAGCTCCCCTGTTTTTCCAACCATATTTTTGCTGATTTTTTTTGAAAGGATGCAGTAGCCACTGTGCTAGCAAACTGAGCCCTAATGTTGTTATAAGCATTACATTCCAACATGAAATGTTTCTCTGACTCCACTACGCCAGGTGTGCAAAAAACACAAATTCTCTCTTCCCATGCCTCTTTAGGTCTTTTCCATCTTCTTGTTTCACATTGAAGACGATGTGAATTAGTTCTCAGTTGAGCTATGAAGATCTTTGCTTTCCACGGGATATTAGCCCCTATAAAATCCTTTTGTTGATGATCACATGTAGAGTTAAATTCCTCCAAATAATACCTCTTCTTTCTCCCTAACGATTTTCCCCACATAACTTGGTGGAATTTATCTCTAACAAAAGTTTTTATCTCTTGGCTGTTATTAGGACACATCTTCAAGTAAAATGTTCCATTTTAAAGCCATTTGTTGTTTTGATTCATCCATGACTTCTTTCTTTTCTCCAAAAACTCATCGAGGACAACCTTAGGCCATCTGCTACCGTCCATTTGTTCAATCCTTTTTAAATACGTTATGAGACGAACAATACCAATAGCTTCTAGAGGTATGGGAAATAAGAGAAATGGGGCAATGACACGAGTTTCAAACTTTGTTTTTGATACTTTTTATAAATGATCAAGGTTTATCTTTTCTTCCACCCTCATAAAAACAAAAAAATCCACTTCAAATTATTCAAATAGAAGTCTTTTTTAAGAAGAACTATCTCTGTTACGTACTATTTTTTTTTAATAATAACTTATTAAATTATTTAACAAAATGACTTATTTTTTATTTTAATATATATAAAAAAAAAAACATTTCAAATATTTAGAAATATTTTACAACAAAACCATATCTTTGACATCAAATTTAAACCCTCGCCAACGTGGAAATCACCTCCACTATCCAAACCTTCCAAAAAGCCAAAGTATAATGGCGAATAATCCCTATCACCGAGATGTCAATATCGACACGCATTTAATACTAAAGTTGATCTTTATGGAACGCACAAAATCCACACCTTTGAAAACCCCAAATATCCCCCTCTGCAATCCCTAGAAGAATGCAATCCGCACTACGAAACTTTTCACATTTAAACAAAGTCAATCTGACTTTACAAAAATTATGCTCTTTATGAAAAAATAAAAAAATTCTTTCACACTATCCGAGCGCATTAATCATCCCACAGTATTCCCACTACTCCTAGTATAATATTGTGGCCACTAACTTGTAATGTGACCGTTAAAGTGTGTGGAAGATGAGCCCTGGGTCCTCCAAATGCTCTATAAATGCCTACTCTCTCCTTTCATTCTCTACTCTTCCGCTTAATAACTGCGTTGAGCCAACATTTTTTTGGCTAACTTGGTTTCTTTTTTTCTTTTTTCAAGCCATTTCTCTGATCTGCAGCACAAACGATAAAAAATCATGGAGTTCTGGGCACTGTTAATGCTGACGCTGCTCTTCAATGTTGCTGTAAAAGCGTGTGCCAACTCTGAAGGTTTGTTGTTTTCATTCTTATTCTGTGTTCAATTCTGGATTTTGGTTTTTTCCTTCCAAGATTTATTTATGGGTAATAATGTGGTTTTTTTTTTGGAAGATTAATGGGATTACTGTAATAATTTGCAGGTGACGCTCTGCATTCTCTGCGAAGAAACTTGCACGATCCACTGAATGTGCTGCAAAGCTGGGACCCAACGCTGGTAAACCCGTGCACATGGTTTCACGTCACTTGCGATCGACAGAACCGCGTCACACGCCTGTAAGCGTTCATGAATGGAGATTTTTCTCATATTTTTTGTAACCAGATTGTGTTTCAGATCAGATAGAAAACTTTCTTATATTTTTATTTAAAAAGATGTGTTTCAGATCAGATAGCTAAACTTTCTCAATGCGTTTCGAGATTGTAGGGACCTGGGTAATGCGAAGCTCTCTGGATCGCTCGTTGCAGATCTCGGCAAGCTTACAAATCTTCAGTACCTGTAAGTCTCTTCATTTTTATTGTGGGGTTGCCTCATGCTTGTATTTTTTACTCCAAAGAATCTAAGGTGGGTTTTATGTCAAATGTGTTATGGTGATATGGACATAATGTGTTTCGTACGGAATATTCCAATACAGTCTGTAAACCGGATTTGGATTGAATTAAGTGTGAGACAGTGTGGGGTAAATAGGAGTTATGGATTCGGATTTGATTGGAAGTGGTGACAGTGTATAGTAAGTAGGAGCTATGGATTTGGATTTGATTTGAAGTGTGATAGGTGAAGCAAAGAATGGGCAATTACCTACTAATAATTGTTTAAGCATTTAAACTAGTAGTACTAGTACGGCTCAAATCTTAAGCCTGAAAAGCGTTATTATTTTCAAAGGGCATTCAATTGTTTAGGTATATGTGTACTTCCATAATGTCATCTAGTTGTTGCAAACAGGGCTGAGATTGGACGGCCCTACTAGTCAAATTTTTTTTGTAGAAAAGCATGTTTATTTTGTATAAAATATCTATTATGTAAAATCTATCCCCTTCAAAAATATAGTCATTATTAATATTGATGTTATTTTTGTAATGAATAATACAAATATACCGTGGTAATATTGACAGTTTTTGCAAACACATTTACATCGTCAAGGACGGATCTGAATTTAAAAACTGTATAATACATTTTAAAAGCTCAAAAACGTCCGGGACAGGCGTCAAATCTCGTCTTTATTTCTTTCACTGTCAAAACCCTGGGGTAAACATCAACAGGAATGATAATATCAAAGTTTTTGAGGCGTTGCCAATGTGCCATGCATTTTCTACACTTTTCCTCATTGTTTTTGTCCCTGCAGTTCGTTGAATCGAGGATTGATGTCTTAAAGATAAAAAGGCCATTAAAACCTCACCTAGTCAGGAGATCTAGTCCTTAAAATAGAACACACGTACAAGGGATTAATTTTGCTTAGTTCACTGAAAGATTACCATGACCAACTGTAGTTTATCGTATGTAGGGATGAGATTTGATGGCTGATCCCGTATGTCAAATCAAAAACCTACGACTTTAAGAGGTTTTAAAGGGTTAAAGAGTAAGTTTCAGGGATTATATGCTTCATATAAACACATTTTCAACAAAATATGTTTATCTAAATAGCTTTGCAATGTTGCACTTATATTTACATTAAATGTGATAATGATGGTTTTGCTGAGTTCTTTCACATTGAGATAGACTGACAATTTTACAAAATGTAAAATACGATTAAAATAGGCAAAAACGTTCTGAAATCTCAACTCTTTCGTATGTTGATGTTCCCCATGTGCGCAGAGAACTTTACAAGAACAACATCAGGGGAAAAATTCCCAAGGAGCTTGGCAACTTGAAGAATCTAATAAGCCTGGACTTATACCATAACAATCTCACAGGAGAGATTCCTTCTTCACTGGGGGACATGAAGTCATTAAGATTTCTGTAAGTTATCATCATATCTATTATTAGTTATAATTTTAAAATTCTGGTGGATATGATTGGAAACATAAAGGGGACGGATAAAATGTGCAGGCGTCTTAATGGCAATAGACTCACAGGCCGAATTCCACGACAACTCACCAACTTGAGCAGTCTCAAAATATTGTACGTTGCAGAAATATTTCTTCATGATGGTGTTGTTCTCTTGATTTTTAGACATATTTAGTGTGAACTGATTAGTATGATTGCATGTTGAATGCGCAGGGATGTTTCGGACAATGATCTATGCGGCACTATTCCCGTTTCTGGAGCTTTTTCTAAATTCTCCGAGAAGAGGTGGGGTTGCTCTCATGATTACTCATATTCTTTGAAGACTTTTTGTCCTGTTTTTAAAATCAAAATCTGGGTGGCAATCTGATGAGTTTGATGTGTGTTTTGTTTAATCCAGTTTTGAGAAAAATCAACGGCTAAATGGACCTGAGTTGATGGGGTCGGTTGTCTACGATTTGGGTTGCAACTAAGGAGATTCATAACATCTAACAACGTTCTGGTTGGAATCATGTATATCATAACTGTGTAACAATTTACATTAACAAAGGACGCATCATCCAAAGATTGTGGGCTTTGTATTTTGTATGAGTGAATCATGATTTGGGCCATTGAAATCTCCAATCATGAAAATTAATGTCTGTAACATTATCTTATCCAATGCAAATCCATCTCTATTTTGCTAAGCTGGTAAAAACATCTGAAAATGTTGTCCTTGCGAAAGGTATTCGTGATTTGCGCGATACGTGCCATAAATAGGCTGTACGCCCAAGAATCCTCGTGTCCACAGTCCATGGTCTTCTTCCCGTGTTGTACGCCTGAAATATAGATTTGTGCGGACACCTAATTTTATTTTGCAATAAACGTCTATATTTAACACACATTAATATTAACAGCAAGAAGTGTCAAAGGGATTGCGTGCAAAGTTTATTTTAGTTATAATTGCTACGGTCAGGAATCAACTTTGAAGTTGTCATTTCCCTTCAAATGTATTTCACTTGTTATAAAAGGGAGTCTAAAAATTTACACTTCAAAAGAAATTTAAAATCACATGTCAATATTGAAATAAGGTCATTTGTGTTAATTTTTCATTGAAAAGGCTAATTAAAAATTCACTTGTCATATAAAATATTAAATTAATAAATATTGGATTCATTTTAATAAATTAATTATCAAATGAATAATTTTAGCAGTTCCTAATTCATACTTACTTTCTATTTTTTGTCTTAAAATAAATCTTCTTCACTTTACACAAATCATGCACAAAATATAGGGAGAAGATGAATCCCACTAAATATGAAATTAGTTGTGTGTTTCTATTTTTATAAGAGAAATATTAGTTTTTTAGCTTTTTCTAGCCACTAAATCAATGTGGAGATTCTATTCTCAATGATCGTATTTTATTTTGGAAATTGAGTTTTTAACATGTGAGCTTAAATTTTAGATATGGTAGATTGGAATGAGGTATGTGAGGAATGGAAAAGAATGAAATCTCATAGACCTCTTTGTTTGAGTGATGCAATGTACATGTAATTATATTTTTGAATCTTAATTATTTATTTTAACACATTCAATATTTTTAGCTGATTTTTTAATATTTAATAATTACTTTTTGCTTTTTTCATATTTAATTTATATAAAATAATCAAATATATATTGAAATGTAATTAAGATTTACTTTTTTCAATTAAAGTGAAACTTATTGTTTAATATGTCACATACGAAGGGTCAAACTTAACCTAGGCCCCTTCAAATTAATATATAGGGAGCCTTTCAAATTTGATCATTGGCTACGGTATAAGAAAATATTTGTATTTATAGATTATTGACTCAAATTAGACTTGTAATGAGGGTTGATGACTGTTTTTTATTGTGATTATTGATTTTTGACTCTTTAACTTTATTTTCTTAGTCTTCTCTTATTCTCTCAGTTGACTTTGTTCTACCTCTTCTCTTCTATTTACACTCTATTCTTCTCTCGTGTCTTTCACTCTCTTCTCATTGATTTTGCATTGTTGTCCAATTTTGTAGGATTGTTACTAGTTTCAATCATCTTTTCTTTTAGGATTATGTTCTGAGACACATTTTTATAAAAGTGGTAATTGCTTATTTTGATTTTTTTGGGTTTTCTTTTTTTGTCAGTTTTCTTATCCATTGTGTGTGGGTTTGCACATTAGTAACTTTTTAATTTAATTTTAATGGCTAAATAAATACAAAAAATCACCAATGCAATTTGGACACATGCAAATCAATTAAAAAGAATATATAGAATACATCCACATTGAAATCATAATAATGTAACTTGTTATTTCTGAATCAACCTTTTACCGAAAGACAAATTTCAAGAGATAAAAGAAGCTTGGGCTAATTGCACATTAGTAGCTTTTTAATTTAATTTTAATGGTTAAATAAATACAAAAAATCACCAATGCAATTTGGACACATGCAGATGAATTAAAAAGAATATATAGAATACATCCACATTAAAATCATAATAATGTAACTTGTTATTTCTGAAGCAACCTTTTACCGAAAGACAAATTTCAAGAGATGCACTACTCAAGATTACTTTACTCACTGATTTCATACCATAAATGCAAGATTTCCTTGAGAATCTCCCTCACTATGCGGGTGAAACTCTTGAATTTTATCTGCAACATTTCTTAAGATATTCCCTCAATGTGGGAGAAAAACTTGCATCTAGTCAAACCCACATGGGCGAGATTTATAATAACTATAATATTACCTCTAGAACAACAATGCTCACACCCTTGGGACAACCTAAAATATGGATATCATCATCTACACTTCCATCTACTATTTCAAAAATGGCGGGCACTGCCTTATACACATCCTCAACCCTTTGGACAACCCAAAATATGGATATGATTAACCTTTCATGATCTACACTTCCATCTATAATTTCAACCCTTTGGACATCCCAAAATATGGATATGATTAACCTTTCATGATCTACACTTCCATCTACAATTTCAAAAATGGTAGGAACCTACTTATACATATTCTCAATCCTATAACACTACTACAACAATAAATACAAATTCTCAACCCTATAACACTACTACAACAATAAATACAATTCAAAACCTCACTTGGATTCCTACTCAAATGGTTTTGCAAGTCTTAGATCACATTGAAAGCATGTAAGAATCTAGTACTAATCCAAACCCATTTGGCTCAAATCACTTGTAGACCATTTCCATTTTCATGAGCTACACTTCCATCTACCATTTAAAAAATGGTAGGAACCTACTTATACAAATTCTCAACCCTATATCACTCCTACAACAATAAATACAGATTCTCAACCCTATAACACTACTACAACAATAAATACAATTCAAAACCCCACTTGGATTCCTACTCAAATGGTTTTGTAATTCTTAGATCACATTGAAAACATGTAAGAATCTAGCACTAATCCAAACCCATTTGGCTCAAATCACTTGTAGACCATATCAAATTCAATTTGTGGGAGAAACACCTAAATCTAGTCAAGCAACATGTCTTTAAAATTCTCTCAATATGAAGGAGAAACTCCTAAATATAATCAAGGTTTCATGGGCGAGCTTATAATAATCCCTCTCGAAAAATGATGTTCGCAACCCTTTGAACGACCTAAAATATGCATTTCACGAAACCTTTATCATTGACACTAAATAATACAACTTCAAAAATGGCGGGTGCTACCTTTGGTGATGTACCCTAGCCTCAACTCAGCAACACTACCATAACTATTAATACAACTTAAAACCCTACTCGTGGATTCTACTCATGGTTTTATAAGTCTTAGATCATATGGCAACCATGCAAGAATCTAACTCTAATCAATTCATGAAAATCCAAGTCCACTTGCCTCAAATCACTAGTAGACCATATAAAATTCAAAGGGATGCACCAAATCAATATTGCCCATGCCCCTACTCCTGCTTTTCCTCTTCTGGATAATCATGGGAACCCAATCCCATGACCGCTTTGAAATGAGACTTTAGCACCTTATGTTACATTTAAGGACATTAGAGGAACAACCCTGATCATTACATATGACAGATCAACTGATGCCACTCTTTATCTTGAGGATTTTAGGAATTACAAAGATCCCATTGAAATGGTTTTGCAAGTCTTATATCACATTGAAAACATGTAATAATCTAGCACTAATCCAAACCCATTTGGCTCAAATCACTTGTAGACCATATCAAATTCAATTTGTGGGAGAAACACCTAAATCTAGTCAACCAACATGTCTTAAAAATTCCCTCAATATGAAGGATATACTCCTAAATATAATCAAAATTTCATGGGCAAGCTTATAATAATCCGTCTAGAATAATGATGCTCCCAACCCTTCAAACAACCTAAAATATGCATTTCACGAAACTTTCATCATTGACACTAAATAATAAAACTTCAAAAATGATGGGTGTTACTTTTGGTCATGTACCCTAGCCTCAGCTCAACAACACTACCATAACTATTAATAAAACTTACAACCCTACTCGTGGATTCTACTCATGGTTTTGCAAGTTTTAGATCACATGAAAAACATACAAGAATCTAACTCTAATCAATTCATGAAAATCCAAGTCCACTTGGCTCAAATCACTAGTAGAGCATATAAAATTCAATTAGATGCACCAAATCAATTCCAATGCCCCTATCCCCCATCTACCCCTTCTGGATAATCATGGGAATCCAATCCCATGAACACTTTAAAATGATACTTTAGCACTTTATGTTGCATCTAAGGACATTGTAGGAACAACCCCAATCATTACATCTAACAAATCAACTGATCCCACTCTTTATCTTAAGGATTTTGCGAATTATAAAGATTATCTCAAAACCAACTCCAATGTATATATGAAATTATTAGCCAAAACCCTTCAAGGAAATTCCTAAGAATGGTAAAATCATTTAAAACAAAACTCAATTGTCAAACTAGGTGATCTAGTGAATTCCCTATTTCAAGATTTTAAATATCATGACTTCCCCAAGGACAACTTAGGTAACTTCATTAATTGCAAACAATAAGAGCATGATATGATGCAAGAATACATCAACTGATGGAAATATTTGGCTCATAAATAAATACATAACACCATTGAGTAAAATCCCTTTTATTTCTTTACCATTTCTTTAGATCCTTGGCCTTTCAAATAAGAGGTCAGGTCCTTCTCCACAAAGAGCTTTGAAAAATATTTTTGAGTTGGGAATCCAATTAAGGACAACCTTAAACCATGTAGCATTTTGAAACAACAAAAGACTTTACCGAAAGGAACGATAAGAAGAGTGTTCCAAGCTGCAAATATATCGGATGCTAATAGAACATCACAACCTAAAAGGAATTTGTGCGAATAACCTTACAAAAGGATTTGCAAACAAAGAGTTGTAATATCATATATGGAAATCCATCATAATGCCATGAATTAACTCTAACCAATTCATGAAAATCAAAATCCACTTGGCTCAAATCACTAGTAGACCATATAAAATTCAATGGGATGAACAAAATCAATGCCCATGCCCCTGCTCCCCCTATACCCCTTTTGGATAATCATGGGAACCCAATCCCATGACCACCTATTAATAACAAGGTGCTCTAAAATATTTAAAATGAGACTTTAACACCTTATGTTGCATCTAAGGACATTGGAGGAACAATCCCAATCATTACATATGACATATCAATTGATCCAACTCTTTATCTTAAGGATTTTGGGAATTACAAATATTCTCTCAAAACAAACTCCAATGCATATACGGAATTAGTG
Source organism: Taxus chinensis (assembly GCA_019776745.2). Taxonomy (NCBI): domain Eukaryota; kingdom Viridiplantae; phylum Streptophyta; class Pinopsida; order Cupressales; family Taxaceae; genus Taxus; species Taxus chinensis. The sequence goes on from CM034146.1 coordinate 303,088,770, forward strand.
GCTGAAAACCTTAAAGCAAATTCCTAAGAATGGTACAATCAATTAAAATCAAACTCAATTGTTGAACTAGGTGATCTAGCAAATTCCCTATTTCAATATTTTAAATATCATGACTTCCCTGAGGACAACTTAGGCGACTTCATTAATTTCAAACAATACAAGCATGATATGATGCAAGAATACATCAACAAATGGAAATCTTTGGCTCATAAAGCAAAACATAAAACCATTGAATAAAATCCCTTTTATCTCTTTACCATTTCTTTAGAGCCTTGACTTTTCAAATAAGAGGTTAGATCCTTCTCCAAAAAGAGCTTGGAAAAATCCTTTTGATAAAGTTATGGTTAGGGAATCCAATAAAGGACAACTTTAGACCATGCAACATTTTGAAAAAACACAACACTTGACTGAAAGGAATGATAAGAAGATTATTCCAAGCCACAAATATCTCATATGCTAATAGAACATTACAACCTGAAAGGAATTTGTCATAATAACCTTACAAAAAGATTTGCAAACAAAGAGCTGCAATATCATATATGGAAATCCATCATAATGCCATGAATTAACACAATAATCATGATGTACATATAGGAGATAAGTGCAACTACTACCTAGATCAGTATTGAAGAACTCCCACTAACTGATATTGACAATTAAGCTAGCTCCACAAGACTAGAAAGATAATTGTTGAACCGATTTTCTCATATTTGTTTCAGATTAGTGAAATTGTAACAAAGAAAATGAGTAACACCAAGTATGAGGGTTTAAGGTACCTATGAATGGGATGATGATAGATGCATGCGCAAAAGAGAACTCCTCTTCACAACGAACTAAGTGACCTGCACAACAAAGAGAACTCAATGAAAAAGTATTAGTGGATAGATGGGTGGGTTGCCTGACAATGTCAGTCCCGAGAAGTGAAAACTTCCTAGGATGGATATCAACCCATGTTTTGATAAATATAAGTAAATTAAATGAGGGATTTGATATAATGCAACAAGAATATGAGATAAAACAGAAAGTTGAAATGACAAAGATAAAGTAGAAATGGATATATGATCTAAATAAATGTAAAAAATATCAAACCTGGGTGGGTCGGCAACGACCTGAGGATGCAGAGAATAGTCGGTGGAAACTGGGACAAGATGAGAAGAAAATGTAGAAAAAAACCTACAGGGGCATCCCAAAGCCTGATCTAGAACTAACTTGAATTATGGATTATGTTGAACTGGAACATGAACACGATAAGAAGATCTGAATCTAGATTTGATAGAAAGGATGCAAGAAAATTAATGAAAAATGAGAACGAATTGACAAGGTCGATGATGATAGGGTTTGATGAAGTCTGGATCTGAAGCTACATGTGTGTAGAATGGAAAGATTGAAGGAATCCAAGGGAATTTGAGATCAAAAGGAAGATAAGGGACAAATTAGATGACATAAAGATAGGAAAATAAAAACTTGGTTGGTGACGACTGAGGATGATATAGGGTTTGATGAATAAGGATGGGTGAAAATGAATGATCTACAAAAAGGAAACAAAGGATGATTGATATAAGGATAGAGCTCGAATGTGGCTCAAGGATGACTTGTATGAACATGAAAAGCATAATGATGATGGAAATGGTGGTGGAGAATCAAAGCATATAAAGGTGTGAGGTCTCAAACATGCAAGAGATGAAGAAGACTTCAAATCTCCAAAGTGGTGATAGCATAATATCTCCATAAATATCTAAAATATAGATGATAACCAACTGCAAAGACAGGTATGAAATAAAGCGCAAGATCGCAAGAAATCTCTAAGTCTCCCGAAAGTTGTATCTATGAAAAAATGAAGGGTATAGGTCATATTTATAAGGTAGACGGTGACCCAAATGGGTCACTGACTGACTACGGAGATCCATCAATATTGTTAATGTGGAAGAGTTGAATGAGCTTCGAGACAATTGGGCCCCTATTGAGGTGGGATTATGAGCTTTTAGAGGTGGTAAGTACGATGTTAGGGTTTTCTTAGGATGGATAAAAGGGTATGTGAGAGATGGAAAATATTAAATGAAGGAAAAGGGGAGCTGAAATTACTAAATGATGACCTAGGGATGGTAAATACGTCGGGACATTTAGGAAGTATAAATGGATTACATGATGGATTTAGGCGCTTGACTTAATGGTTATTAGGGATTGATTGGGGAAGATGAGATTTAATGTTTTGAATTAAGATGGAAATAAAATAGATGATGGGATAAAATAGGACAAGTGGGAAATTCGGATAAATGGGATTTTATGAAGGGGAAAGGGGAAATTTAAATGGTATGATTGACATATGTATGTGAATAATGAAAATGAAGGGGATTAGATGCGGGGGTAAGGGACAAGGGATACCAAAAATTGGTGTCTACATTTTCCTGCTTTTTATCTGCAGTGGTTCATGAATTAGGAAATCCATGATACAAAAAATGAGAAGAGATTGAAATGATTATTGATGAGGGTGCTCCCCCTCAAACTAGGGACCGACGACACGAAAGGGGAATCGATCACGAGTTTAAAAGAAATGGATATGAAGGGAGAAAGAGTGGAAAGGATGAGAAAATAAGGATGATGAGAGAATATGCCCCAGGAGTGGAAGATGATGAAAAATTAAAATACAAAAAATATGGAAGTGATTTAGGAATCACTTTGGCAGGGGAATAAAGTATGGCCTTAATAGAGATGACAAAAATGTCCTACAGGACCTGTGAGTCTATGGAAATCTACTATGAAGATTTGGAGGGAATCCCAATGGAAATCCACTCAGACGAATGATATAAGTCGTGGGGACCAATGGGTCAAAGGAAGACATCAAAATAATGTGTAAACAAATATGAAAATATGGGTCAAGACACATGGGTCATGAAAAAATGGAGCGGGGTAAAAGTGAATGTGATATCCTTCATAAATGAGGAATTAAGTATATATGCAGTCCTTGTAGGATGTGGATCAAAAAAGAGGATAAGTAATTGTGCCACAATGGCATGAAGATGTCCAGAATGACGATATGGTGTCATAAGGAAAGCTATGCAAGGACACAGAAGATGATTGCAAACCAAGAGGATGGACATGATGAAGGATGCGGAATGAGAGTAGGATAAGTTTGAGGGAACAAAATGTGGAAGAAAAGATCATTTAGCAGAAGGATTATGGAAGCCTAGACAAGAAGAAAACATGTATGATGAGGTCAAAGGTGACTGTAAAAATTTATCCACAACTAGGGTTAGCACGACATCGACTCGGGTCGATGGCCTATATAAGCGGCGGTGGTGGCCGATGGAGCTCATTTGCACTGTGTAGATTAATGATTGATAGCTCTGATTGAGAGAGATATTTTATATGTCAATTGATATGGAGGTCATTGGAGTAGTGAGGAAGCACCAGAGGACTCAGAGGATGGTAAGTGCATAAGCCTTAACCTAGTTAATAAATATTTTTATTGTTTTTATTTTTTTTTGTATTTGTCGAATTTTTTGAGGTCAGTACCATGGGAGGTTGCCATTGACTAGACATGGTTGCTATTGATCGGGGCCTAAAAACGGTGACCCAAGGCTGGACAATGTCAACCCTAACTAGGTGAGCGTTGAATAGTGAAGATGTTTATTTTGATGAGAGCATGGCTTATGTGGGGATGCTAATCATTGGTTTTGTGATGGGTTTTGTAGGAAAGAGAAACATTGTATCTTCGAGATAGAATTCCAACGTTGTATGATAGGATCAGAGGGGATGTAACTGATGCGGAGTGGGACCACTTAGCCATAGTGGGGTTGGATGGATTTTGATACTACTAGAGGAATCCGAGAGATGTGGGTTTGATGATTGTGTTTATTGACAAATGGGATGTGCAGACTAACATATTTTGGTTCAGGACTTGGGAGATGACGACCACACTTGAGGACGTATACTACATATTGCGGCTGCTGATACAAGGGAAGCCTATAGAGCCGATCATTGTTGAGATTAGATTGGGTGTATTGATGCGACTATTTACAGACGATACCCCACAGATCACATTCACGTCTGAGGATTTTCACTATGAGACTCAATATGAGCTTGGGTTAGCAAGGAGCAGATTGATATGTTTAATGATGATGGCTATCTCATGTTATGTGCTCCCATATTTCGACGGAAATAGATTCCCACGGGAATTGGCGAGAGTTCTTACAAATATTATAGAGCACAGGAGGGTGTTTTCATTTGGCATAACACTATTGGCTCAGGTATACCATGAGCTTTGGATGTATGCGACAGAGAGGAGGTCGGGATTGGATGTTAGGTTTTTACTACACTATTGGGCCTATGAGTTCATAGTTGTGATTAGGCCACCAGGGCTTCCATGGGTAGCAAGAGACCACATAGAGCTAGCAGCTAGATATCTGAGATGATGAGCCAACTAGGCTCATGGTGATCGAGGAGAGAGGGGGGAGGATTGTTATACAGATAGATTGGTGGATTTGGATGTGGATCAAGTCAGATCGAGGCCATACCGAGATTTTCTTGCATGGCCTGGGGCATATGTGGAGTTAGTTGGTATGAGGAGGATCAGATGGGTCTAGGGATGAAGGATGGAGATGGCGGAGGTAGTATAGTTTCCCTGAGTGATGAGGAAATTTGGCGTAGTCCAGATAGTTCCAGGAGACCCTATCAGATACAGGCAAGACGAGGTAGATAGGAACTTTCCTAGTCCTATGATGGCTAATCCATTAGATGAGGCAGGAGTGACTTAGGATGAGGATGAGGATGTAGGAGTCAGGGTTGGATTTGTTTAGTGGATGACTGAGGTGTGGAAAACCCAGGAAGTAGAGAAGAGGGACGAGGTGGGAATGGATGAGGATGAGGTTTCGGTAAGAGAGGAGGATGTAGCACCTGGAGGTGATGATGGTGGAGACAAAGGGGTGGTAGCAGAGATATCCCACCTACGCGCGGAGTGAGATACAACCCAACAGGAGAGGGATGTAGCGCTCTAAGAGAGAGAGGAAATGTGCCAGGAGGTAATAGGATCGTGCCAGGAGAGGGACTTGGCCATTCAACAAAGAGATAGATATCAATGGCATAAGGAGGTCTACAAGGCCAGATTTGGAGATCTCAAACCTATAGTAGTAGCAAAGACCAAGAGCGGGGCACTAGTGATGTTGCAGGGAGATGTCCAGATGACCCACCAAGTACTGTTCCTTTATAGTATTACAAGGCACTAGCAATGGAGGTGCGCTATTATGAGCGCATTGTGACATCTAGAATGCCACAAGTGCAGAGATACGTAGAGTATCTAGCAGAGTAGCGGGGAGAAGGGGATACCACATGACCGACACTATTTGGGAGTGTGGCTATCGTGGCATATCCGAGGTGATATCTAGGACCTGATGGAGGAGATGATGACCAGAGATATGGGGGAAATATTTGAGATTGTCGGATGTACAATTCATAGATTTTGATGATGTAAAAGTTTGAGATAGAGTCCTTAGCGACTTATCACATATGTATGGATGTATTTGGATGATGTTATATATATATATGTATATGATTTTTTCGTGATTTATCATGTATCATGTGTTGATTTATGGCTTTGACTATGCTTATGTTAGATTGAGATGTTGGATGATGATTATGTATTTGATTATGATGTCATTTTATTGTTTTAAAATGAGAATAGAATATGGATTTGGTAGATGTGATGTGATGTTTTTGGTGTCTCCGAGATTTCACCCTGAAATGTGGGACTACCCCTTTTAAAAATAATCATTCTTTTCAAAGTAACAAGTCATTTTGTGTTTATTTCACGTGCAATTATTTGCATTGCTCTAAGGTATCCCCAGAGATTAATAAAATCTAAATTCGATAAATACCCACATGTTAAAACTCACTCTATCCCTTTGCCATGTTTTGTCTGAGAAAATTTTATTTATTAAATAAATGAATTTCTTTTAAAAATAAATTGAGCTTAAATTGGAGGATTTAGGTTATATAAAACACTTCACCCCATCATTATTACCATAGAACATTCACCCGGGGGGAAGAATTTTTATAGACCAGCTGTTATCACCAAATCACAACACCCTTATGTTTACACAAGTGCATATACTTGAGCTCATGGTGTGATTGGATAACATGGGTACTATCTCCAAGTTGTGGGACTTGCTACTTGAGATAGAACTCCAGAGAAAAGATGGTTCTTGCTCCTAAACTACCTACCACAATCTACTCTAACGCAGGAAAAACTAACTATCCTAATCTAACTTTTCCAAGGGACCAAGGAGAGATAATGTATAAAAATGAAAACCTACACTAAAGTGGTGATACACCAGAAAAGGAGGGGTGTGAGAGTAGTCTTCCAATATGTGAAAATAGAAGTAAAATGCATACTAGAAGGGGTGATAACAGTTCTCCACAATCTAGAAAATGCATTCACAACAATATTTCATACATGCACAATAATAATGAGTCCTTGCAAGATCATAAAAATAGACACAATATTCTTGTAATGAAGGTTGAAAGGGCAAGAAGAGTGCAAAAAAACACAGCAGGGGAAGATGCATCCACAAACTTGTATTTTATTGCTTCATGATATGCATAGCTCAATCTATTACAAGATAAGTTCCTGGATCACCATGCAAGGAGTCCACTACAAGGTCCTGCAGCACATTGGCTTCACAAAGAAATTTTGATAGAGCATTGCTACAACAAAACTACCTCCTCTTACAATGAGCCCAACACTCCAATTTATAGAAAAAATGAGAAGAGAGAGAGAAGGGGAAAATGGAAATCCTGAAATCTGTCCTTAAACTACTTGTAAGAGGCACTAAATGGATTGAATTATTGTATGTTACTTACAAAATTCCCCCATACTATCCCAGGTGCTGCAACAGAGAAAGAATGATGACCATGCCTCTTAATTGCACTCCCAACTACCAAATAAAACACTGTCATGAACCCGGCCACGTTTTATGAAAACCCCATCAATTTCTCATCAAATCCAAAGTTTCTTGATTTCTATGCATTGGCCTCGAAGCCACGATTCCAACGGTACCAATTTTGTGTGATTTTGTTGAGAAATAAAAAAGTTATGGCCTTCAGAGTGCGAGCAACTATTTTGGGTCTGCCAAGCGTTTTCTGTCATTTGACTGGAATGAGCATTAACTGACTGGAGCCTAATATGTTTCTTTTATTTAAATATATCTACCCTCATTAAAATTAAGAAATATAGTTTTTGTGACGTAGAGGATGTTGTGCTCATTCCATAAAGTCCAATTTTATGAAAATCGGAGCTCGAAGTCAAAAGTTATGGCCGTTAGAAATTTGGGAGGTCAAACTTTGACTTTTTCCCTTTGCTGCGGCTATTTCGGCAAAATTGGGTCCGCGTGTCCCGGTTGTCCCAGACACATTATTCCGCATCAGCCGATTTATGCCTCCCCTTCCCTGCTCATCCGCCGTTGACCGGGCCATGAGGGTCGTTGACTTCTGCATCGGCCGCATCCACTTAGCTTGGCTCTTTTTGCGGTGATTTCACCTTTGTGCGTCTCGACTGTCCCAGACACTTTCGTCCGCACCACCCGTAATAGACTAACTTGCGGCAAAATCAGGTTTTCGCATCTCGGCATCCCAACTATCCTGTGGACCACCTGGGACAAAAACTTCCACTTTTTCTAATTTTCTTTACCTGCGGCCATTTCGGCTTTGCGCGTCCCGTGTGTCCCTCTGTCCCAATTGTCCTGCGGACTGCTTGGGAAAAAATGTCCGATTTAGCTTATTCCTTTGTATTTCAGCCCCAAACATGGTACGACAAACCTTAGTACGATCCGCACTGGTACGATCTGCAACCTTCAGACCCGCAATGCATAAAAATAAGCCTGTGACGTCATTTTTTGGATTTTTTCTAACTTGTTGGATTTTTTCCTTGGATGGGGAAGTTAGAGAGAAACCAAAGGGACCCCCAAAACATGATTTTGGGCATTGAATTAATCCTACTTGCTCAGGACTAAAGAATTTGATGCATGTTATCAAAATTACCTCGAGGGGTGAATTTTGGATAACACCAGCTAATCAGAGATTTTTTTTGAGCAATTGCTTACAACTTCTTTTAGGTTTTGTTTTTATTTCTTTTTTATCTTTATCTATTTTCCAAATGGAAATCCTCGTATCCTATTCATTCTTCCTGCCAGACCTTTTCCCAGGCCTAGGGTTTTGAAAAGCTATATAGTGTTTTTAATTGCTAATTAATATGTCTAAAGAAAACTAGAGCTCAGGATTCTTTGAGGAGATTGCAAGAGCTTGCTTGGTCCAAAAAGGTTGAATAATGAATTTTATGAAAATCAGAAAAATACTTCCACCAATGTGTAGAGCTTGAGAAAATATGCACTTTTAGAAAAAATGGCACTTAAAACGGAGCCACAGAGTGAAGGTTATGGAACTCGCAAGTTTTTGCTGCTACATCTTCCCGGACCATTTCCAAAAATGGAAAATTTTATTCTATCCTCAAAGGAAATAAAATGCTGCTAATGAGTTTTCACACAACTTTAAAAGTAGAATTCATGCAAGTCGCAGTTTTTGGGAAGAGGAATTTCATAATACAAGTCACATTTTTCAAAGTTGTCATTCCTCTTGAATTTCCACGCAAAACATGAAAGTCAAATCACTTAAGTGAAAGTGGAAATTTTGGTGCTTCCTGAAAGGTGGTAATTTGAAGGTTGGCTAGAAGGTGAAAAATTCCCATGATGGAAGTCAAGTCATTTAAGTGAAAAGTGGGAATTTCGGAGTCACCTAGAAGGTGGGAATTCGGAGGCTGCCTGGAAGGTGAAAAATTCCCATGATGGAAGTCAAGTCATTTAAGTGAAAAGTGGGAATTTTTGAGTCACCTGGAAGGTGGGAATTTGGAGGCTGCCTAAAAGGTGAAAAATTCCCATGATGAAAGTCAAGTCATTTAAGTGAAAAGTGGGAATTTTGGGGCTGCTTGGAAGGTGGGAATTTGGGGGCTTCTTGGAAGGTTGAATTTTCCCATAATGTTAGTTGAATCACTTAAGAGAAAAGTGGGAATTTTTGGGGCTACCTGGAAGGGTGAATTTTTCCACTTCGTTGCCCTCATGTTTTTTCCACAATTCCTAGCCAAAAAATGCGACCCATTATGGCATAGCTAAATTCCTAAAAGATGTCTTCTTTTAATTGCCAAGAAGCATCCAATTTTGGCGCCTAGGGTTCAAAAGGCTTCCTTTTTACTATTTTGTCTATCTGCATGTTGATGTGAGTGCACGAGTGAATAAAATAATATTTTTAGCTTGCTTGGCATGCAAACAAAGTCTAAAAATAGAGGGAAACATGCTTTATAATAATATCTCTGTAAAGAAATTAGATATTCATGTTATCGACTGCATACTTGTCTGAATTATTTGCATGAATACTTCATTTATGCCCATATTGGTGAAGAAAGAAGAAGTCAATGTCTGATACATTGAATATATATTCGTAATTAGAGGAAGAAATAAATCCATCTCTCATAATTGCAAGGGATTACGACAAAAAATCATCCTCTTGTTTCTAATGCAGCCCATGTGGAAGTCATTGCATGGAAAATTCCTTTCAGGAGCTAGTGCATGTGTTCCCAATCTTCCAGTTGAAGCCTTCATTGAATTTACTTGTATTTTCCTTCACCCGGTGTGCTCTCCAAAATTTAAAATTGCTCATATGCAATTAAAAATAAAAGGTGATGAGTTTTGTCTAAATTGTTTAAGATAAACATTACACTAGTGCACGTACTGGAGAAGAACTACAAAAGCTTCGAGAGGGAAGACAGGTCAGAGGTAGCACCCATAAGAAAATCTCGACCAGCTGCTTCCAGATCCAGTTTGGTGAGAATCAAAGGAAAAGATTCAATGACATATGGGAGAAAAAAACATCTTAGATTCAAGGCAGAGATATCATTAAGATCATTCATTGCTAAAATAGATGAAGCAGAAGTACAAGGCATATTAGATCAACATGAAAAGTATGGAGTAAGGAAAAAACTGAGAGTGTTGTAGCAGGAATAACTTATTTTCTCTCTTCTTATTTCTCTTATTTTCTTTGACAAAGTAATTGAGCAATCAATTAAAATTATAAAACTTAGGTAATTGGTTATAAGATCTGTTACTTCAAGTTACTGGAAGAATTCAATCAATTGGAAATACATGGCAGACATGCAAAATAAAAGGTTCTATTTTCATTTATAAATCATACATGCCATGCAAAGAGGGATTCTAGGAGAAGGATTGCCAACTATCCCCTTTTCTATAGTTTCCTCATGCGGGAATTCATTAAAAAATTCCTATTTATAATTGCCCTCTATACACTATAAATAAATTTTGGGATGGCTCCCACATTTTTTCACATTTTCTCTCTCCTGGGCTCGAGCCTACGGGTTAAAAGGGAGATCACAATTTGTTAATCAATATTCTTGAGTTCCAAAATTTGTGTTGTAGCCCTTGATGTCATTTCTGTGAAAGATGAGCATTTCTTATCCCTGTCTCCTTGAATTGAATAAAGATCTAATCAGAGGATTTTGAGGAACCAGTAGATTCCTCACAGTGCATCTTGCAAGTCCCACACTTGGAGAGAGGTTTCTATGTTGTGCAATCACACTTTATGCCCTAAACATCAACTTAGTACCTTATAAAGAACTTTGTGCCCACAGTGCATTTGCTTCTTACTTCTGTGTGGATCTTTAGATAAAATTTGTATTATCTGAGACTTAGATTAGAAGCTTTTATTTTCCTTTACTTCTGAATATTGTGATATCTACTTGTTTATTTAATCTATGTGTGATGCAGCCTAGAATTCAGTGACACAAATCCAATGAAACCCTATACGTGCTAACACATCACTCAGCTTAGACTGAGCACTCACCCGAAGTGCGTAATGGTACCAGGTCCCTCTTTAGGGTTGTTGTAGTAGGAGGTTAGCATGACGAAGAATTAACATATATAGTTTTATTACTAGCACATCACTCTACAGAGCATACCAGATCTATATCCAAGGGAAATCAGAACTAAGTACTAACCATGATGAGATCAAAAGCATACTAGATTCAGATACTCATAGAACTAATACTTAGATTCAGTCAATATCCTCCATTATATTCAATGCATTAAGTTACATAAGCTTCATTACAATATCAAAAGTATGTGCATAGCAACATAACAATGTATGTCTCGGTATCATCACCTCTCTGTCACGATATCCTCTATATATCTTATGTCTATTACATAGTCTACTACATATATATAAGGGTGGGGACTTTCCCTTCACCGCTTATCCTTTCCAATAATAGGTCACATGCTATTCTTAACCACATGCCTTTACAAAACTAGCCACACATGCAAGTGCGCTAACAATAGATTACTACTAGCTAACTGACAGTAGCAGATCTATTTCCAGCCTGTGTCCATGCAAAGTCTTCATATCCAGTCCTCCAAAAAATAGCCAATGCATGGTGCACACGTCTATGCCTCATTTGTGTGCTTTGCACGCCATCTCTAAAAATAGACCTTTATGAGTGAAAACGGCTAAGTCCTGAAAACTGAACTTTTGTTCCATGCGTGTGTTCTCCCTATCCATTCACGCCTTTGCATATGACTTGCTTTCCCGCGTGGACTTCTTGTGTGCTTTCTCTGTCAAGTGTTCTTTGATCAACATTACCCCACACTAATTTCATTGTCACCCTGACAATGGTCATCTCCAACAACTGAAGTAAATAATAGATGGATGGAAATAATGGAAAGAATGTATGAAATAATGTTTTACCCTGCAATATCTTCTTCATCCTAAACAACTAATTCATGATATTCCTGTTTTATTTCAGCCTCCAAGGTCTGCCATTCAGTGAGTGCTTCCTCTATTTTATCTAGAATGTCTCCAACAATGGACTCCAATTCATCCCTCGCAATCTCCCCTTTTTCATTTTGCAAGACTAACATAATGCTAGACATTGAGGTCATTCTTCCCTCTAGTAAATCCATCTTCTATGCAATGAGCTTCCCAAGCTCTTCCAGCCAAGTCTTGTGTGGTTCTTGTGCTGCTGTCAGGGCCTCGCGCTTCTTCTTAACCATTGATAATCTTTCTGCGCGACCCAATGTTTCATCCTTCATTGCTCTCTGGACCTCATTGTTCTCTTCCAAGGGTCTTTACGTTGATAAGCACCTCTAGAGCTGTGCAGATATTTAAGGCTTGGTCTGCTTTCTTCAATTCTTCTTGTAGCACTTGCAACAGTCCTTCATAGGGTGTAATCTTCCATATCATTGAAGCCTTCTCTCATTCTACCTCTTTTACTGGATCCTTTGGTGCTAGCATGCACAAAGGCTCATCTTCAAGTACTAGGTCCACCAAATTTCCTACATAATGTATTGCTGAAGGAAACGCCTGTGGTACTTTTGGCTCCAAGTGTGGCCTAGCTCTTATCACATTGTCTCCAATCTCCTTTGCGATGCTGATAAATACATCGTTCTTCTTCTGCGCTAAGTCCCTCTCTTGCATTAGGCACACTATTTCTCCATCCTTAGTTTTAATCTCCTCCCTGAGCACCCTAATTGTGGCAGCCTTGTCCATATTCCACATTTCCACCTCTGTTGAGACTTTGACCAATGCATTACTCACCTATTTAGCTAACATGACAGTAGGCTTTACTCTCATGTGTCTATCCTGAGGCGTCTTCTTCAACCTCCTTGATACGCATGACTCCTCACATACATCAAAATGTGGCTCATCCATGTGTATGTGCATGGACCATGAAAATTGCTTCCTCGTGCACATTGTGGCCATATCTTCATCCATGATCTCCCAACCATATAAGTCTTTCCATGTCAGCGTGCTCTAGAAATGGGCGCAGACAATTTTACCTACGTCCTCTGCATAACCCATAGCTAGTGGAATGTGCTCTCCACTCGTTCTTCTAGACTGTTGCTGCTTAGGAACTTTAGCTTCCAAATTTGGGACTTGTGTCTCCATGTCCTGAGCAGTCTCTACAGTTGTCTCCTCCATTCCCTTTTCCTCCTCTCCTCTTTCCTTCGATTCCTCATCCTTTTGTTCTTCTATGTTCTCTAGAAGTGTAGGATAATTAGGCATGCTTTCCTATGACTCTTCCACCTCCTCATTCAACTTCAGTTTCCTCCTTCTTTACGTGGTTGTCTCCTTCTGTGGAGAGAGTCTAGGTGATCCGCACACTATTTGTGGAGTAGCACCTTGGGTCCTTGTTCTCCTAAACACCCTCTTAAATCTGTGCTCTCCTTGGACTACATTCAAGTCCTCATCATCCCCCTCTTGTGGCTGAGGTGGTGTAGTGGCGCGCTCAACTTTATCCTTATTCATTAGATGTCTTCTACCTCTATGCTCTAAACCACCACTATCTTCACACTCATCCTCCTCATCCTCCACTTTAATTGGCTCTGTGGGCTTAGGCACTGGGATGTTCTCCATTGTGTGCTTACCCTTTGGTGGTGTTGGAAGTGCTAACTCATCTTCCACATACTTGTTATTCTCCATCTTAGGTTTCAGTTGAAGATACACCAATGCTGCTCCAATATCTCCCACAACCAAACTTATTGGTTTAATGCTCAATACATCTGAAATGAGTCTTTCAACATATGCACTCCATCATGGATACACATATTTCTTTCTTAGTGTGTGGTACTCACAATCTACCTTATCCGTGTTGAATGTCAGTCTCTACGCGTCCATGAACTTTTGTACTGACGCCTGGAAGTACTTTGTTGTGAAGGTGTATGAAAATTTACACCAAGGAATCTATGCTCCATCCTTCATGGTGAACCACGCTATACAGAAATGCTGGTATACAGCGAATTGGACCGCCTTTCCAACCACCGAAGGCAAGTCTTTAGGGATGTGCCATTCTTCCTCAAAATCTGCGTGGAGCCTATCATACCACTTCTCAGCCCTTTGCTTAACCTGCTTTGTCATGGATCCCTCACACAAGTACTTCTTGAAGCATTCTGCAAGTGATTTGTGTTCCATTGGATACTCCCATACCTTCTCCTTTGGTCCATCAGGTACTCCGATCTCCATGAACACCAGTGATAACAAAACAGCTCCAAAGCTGATCTTTCCTCCTACACGCGCTTCCTCAATGATTGTTTCTACAATATAATGTGAAATATTGTAGACTACTCCTTCAAACATATTTTTGGCAATGTGCAGCCATATGGTGTTCACTTGTGACCACCTTTTCTGGTCATTTAGCTTTTTAACAAGATGCACGACTGCTTGCACAACTAGATACTTCTTCATTTATTTTTATTTCCATACCGCGCAGACCCTTTGTGTACCCCAACTCCTTTTTGGTCTCCAATATTGCAGTCTTTTCTGTCAGATCATCTCACAAATCATCTCCTGTGCCTTTCAACCCTGTTACCATGGAGATGAGCGCGACTGAAATTCTGAATCTGCGACATGTAAAGTAGAAAAAATCCTCATGCACTCTGCTCATGAGCCATTGGTACAAGGGCTCATATTTCCCAAAGTAAGGGAGCTCATATAGCTGGTAAAATCCTATCTTTTGCAAGAGCTTCTCACCAGCATCGTCATACACTGGCATGTCTTCTGTCATGTGTTTATTTGTCTTTGTGTTCAACAACGCGTCAAACTCCTTATTCTATGTGGTATGGTGATTGTACTCACTCACCTTACTTTTTCATATGTGAGAATCCCACTCATGGCCGATGATAACCCCTTCTGGATATTGCAACTCACATCTTAGAAAATTTGCTTTCAGGAGCCATCTCTTCTTTTTCTACCACCTTCTTCTTTCCCTTCACTCCTGCTGTAATTTCTTTCTTGGGTGCCATTTCTACCTTGCAATCCTTTGTATATCCTTGCCTCTTGAATTTTGAAATGTGCGGAGAAAACCCTAGCTTGATTCAATGTGCCCTAGGTGAAATCACGTGCCCTAGCTCCTCTCTTTCACCTTGCTTCGTTCAAACCCTTTACCACCAGGGACACAAGCTCTTTCTGCACACAGATCTCTTCGTCACGATTGGTTACACACCTCTCCAACCTTAATACGATCACTCGACTCTTCACACTTGAATCCTTTTCAAATACTCGTAACCGCAATGTAAAAATGAACTCGCATCCCATCCTTATATAGATTTTCAAATTTTTGATGCATTCATTGCTCCTTCACCTACCAAATATCCTCTCATTAATTGACCAATTCCATCCTTTCCGCACGTTACATCCTCATTCCTCAGCTATAACCTTCTAGTGTGCCTTCCTACCCTCTGGTCACAAACTTCTCTTCAACACACATCCTTGCACCTGAGTACCTCGTCACTGCACCTTCTACTGGTAGTTGCTATGGCCTCTTCTTACCTCACGTTATACTGTTTTTTAATTTATCTTCATCATTGGTCACTTTTTAGAAGCAATCCTTTGACTTGAAGAACACCCGTAGCAACTTATTCTTTTCACCTTTCAATTCTCACAGTTTTGTACCTAGATATCAACAACCACCCCACACTAAAAGGATGTGTAGTCCTCTATGCATAAACATGCTTCATGTAGTAATTAGCTTCATGAATGCAAACGCACTTATTTCACAACACCAACTAAATTGAAAAAGCATAGGGACAAAGAAGGAAACACATTAAGGAAATAAAAAATTGAAAACCTAATCTAAATGGCAATACTGCCTTATTACAAACACCAAGAAGACTTATTTATAGTAAGGCTTCAGCCTACTCCCGTTGAAGTAACCAGGTAGCCGTGTTCCATCAAGTGCTTCTAACTGGGAAGTGCATGTTTCAAGGATGTAAGTGATAACATATGGCCCCAACCAATGTACCTTAAGTTTTCCTGGATGGCGCAAGAACTTAGAGTCATAAAGAAGTACCATTTGTCCAATCTCAAATTTCTTATCCCTTATGTTTCTGTCATGCCATGCTTTCTGCCTGGCCTTTTCTTGCTTCTGACTCCAATGTGCTATGGCTCGTCACTCATCCAACTGAATTATCTTCTCAATCCATTCTTCTAAAGCTTGTTCATCAGCTAGACCTCCGGCACGCGCAATACACAAAGAAGGTAACATAAAATCCATAGGAAGAACGACTTCTATGCCAAAAACTAACTGAAATGGTGTGGCTTTGTTCAACCTTTTATATGTTGTTCGATATGCCCAAAGTACTATAGATACTTTATCATCCCAATCCTTTCTTCCAACATCACAAATTTTTGTTAATGTTTGGCCCAAAATTTTGTTGAAAGCCTCAACAATCCCATTTTCCTGAGGATGATAGGGTGTAGTCTTATGGTGTGCAATCATGAACTCATCCAATAAAATTCTGATTGTCTCATTAAGAAAATGTGTGCCCCTATCACTGGTCAAACTCAAAGGACATCCATACCTTGTAATAATATGTTCCCATAGAAACTGAGCTGCTATAGCCACTGTATAGTCCTTGGTAGGTGCTGCTTCTACCCACCTTGTCAGATAGTCTGTGCAAGTTATAATATAGCGTGATCTAGTTCTACACGTAGCTGGGGAAATAGGACCCACAAAATCTATAGCCCATTTCTCAAACGGTTCTGTGCTGGTAATAGGTCTAAGAGGCATTTCATCTCGCTGACCTGGTCTTCCAAGACGTTGACAATGATCACATGCCTTACAAAATTCCTTACAATCTTTATAGAGGGTCTCCCACCATAATCCAACGAGAAGAATTTTGTGCATTGTGGCATCACCTGCATAGTGGCCTCCTGCAATTCCACCATGAGCTTCTTCCATAATGCCCATGCGCTCATGTTCCAATACACAACGACACAATATTTCATCCCGACCCATTTTGTACAAGTCACCACTAATTAACATATAAGGTGCAACGCGTATAGCAAGTTGTTTCTTCTCCAAGGATTTCATTCCTTCTGGTGCCATCCCTGTGCATAAAAAGATAGCAATGTCCTCTAGTTCTGATGGCGTGCATTGTAACCTGTATAATTGTGCATCTAGCATGGTATCCTCAATTGCCTGTGCTTCTTCTCCTGACTGTATTCTTGATAGATGGTCTGGTCTAGAATTACTTTTTCCTGGTTTTACCACAACTGTGAAATCAAACTCTTGAAATAGGAGCACCCATCGACATATGCTGCCCTTGTAACATAGGCTTATTTACCAAATATTTCAATGCCATGTGATATTTATAAAATATGAATGGTGTAGCTAGTAGGTACTGATGAAATTTATGTAACACATAGATCATGGAAAAATCTTCGTGCTCTGTAGTTGTGTAATTTGTTCTGCAGGAGTCAGCTTTCTACTAGCAAAATAGATAGGATGATCTACAATACCTTCTCCAGGTTGAGCCAACACCGTGCCAATGGCCATGCTAGAGGTGTCAACATGTACATGGAATGGTTTGTCCCATGAAGGAAAATACAGAATGGGTGCGATAGTAAGTTTCTCCTTCAATGTATCGAATGCGCGATGCTGTTGTTCACCCCAGTAGAACGTACCTTTCCCTTTCAGTAACTCTTTCAAAGGTGCAACAAATTTAGCATAGCCTTTGATAAATTTTCTATAATATCTTGTATGTCCCAAAAATCCACGCACCTCAATTTGAATGATAGGCTCCCCTAGGCCTATAATGACTGCAACCTTCATTGGGTCAACCAACAAACCCTCCTCTCAGATTATGTTTCCTAAAAGTATCCCAAACGATGTAGCAAATATGCACTTCTTGATGTTCAAAGATATACTCAACTGTCTACACCATTCAAACATTAAGCACAGATTGTCACAGTGGTCCTTAACTAATCCATACACCGTCCAATTGTCTAAATATACCTGTAAGAAGTTGTGAATAAATTCTTTGAATGCTTGGATGACTATGCATGAAAATACAAGCACATTTTTTAGACCAAAAGGCATGATAGTATAGGTGAAGCTACCCCATTCAGTAGTAAATGTAGTCTTTTCTTGATCCTCCTATGCAATTCTAACCTGATGATACCCAGAGAACCCATCTGTAAAAGAATATATTTCGTGCCCTGCAACTCCTAGTATTTCCTCAGTAAATGGCGTAGGGAATGGATCTGTTACACATGCAACATTCAGCTCCCTGTAGTCCACACATATTCTAATTCATCCATCCTTCTTGATACTGATCACCATTGGACTAACCCATTCTGACTCATCAAGGGGCTTGATAATTCCATATTTCAACATGTTATCAATCTCTTCTTTGACCTTTTCACACAAATTGGGGTTCATTCTGTAAGGCCTTTTCCTAACTGGGCGCGCCCCCTCTTTAAGCTTTATCTTCATCTCCCCTAATGACTCATGCACGCCTTTAAGTTCATGGTACCCCATAGGAAATAGGTCCTGGTAGTCCCTTAATAACTCAATGATTTTTTCCACTTCAGAGTCTGACCAATAATCTCCAATTATAGCTTCCTTAGGCTCAGTATCTGTTCTAATATTCACTCACTTTGTCTTCATAGGTTCATGATAGGCACACGTGGTCTTATCCACATTGTCCAATACCTCACGCCTTCTTGTTGAATGGTTTACATCTAGATTATCTACTTCATCATCTACTAAGTAGACCATTTTTCCTTTCTCTTTCTCAAGGCAAGTGCGTTGAAGTAATATTACATCGTCCTTTGGTTCTTTATCAAGACACGCTCCTGAGTCCTCTTTATCTAATAGTTCCTGGAGGATTTCTTCAGCCTTGGCACTATCCCTCATAGTTAAGCACTTGATAAATTTTAATTCTTCTTCTACCAGAGGTTTTGTAGAGAAGAAGTCAAACATTTGTGCCATTCCTGTAACTAAATTCTACCAATTTCCAGTTTCTCTATGGAGTTCTGCATATACATACCAAGCACGCGCACAACCTTATAAAGTGGAATAAACCCGGTGCACCCATATTGAAGGTGGTAAAGCTTCCTGCCCTTCTATATAGAGTCTCTCACACTTTTGAACATGGTGCTGAAAAGGTTGATCACTGTGATAATTATAGATTTGTGTAGGTGCATTGCTCCTAAAGAACCTAGTAGCAAGAGAAACCCTAATTTCATTCCATTTGACCAGATTATCCCTATGGACCACCCACCAGTGTGTTGTTGTCCCATGTAGTGTATATGCTAGAATATTTCTCATATCTAGTGGGTCTATCCATTTTTCTTCCATGGCGCACATCAATACCATGGGATCCCCTTCTCTTGTGTAACAAGGTACTGAGTTGTTACCTATCCTCCTTACAAAACACGGTTTAGTGCCTCAAGGGGATATGCTATTTACTTCGCTCTCTACCAACTCATAAGTGTTGTGAGCCCAAAAATCCTATGGGAGTGGCCTTAGTCTGGTTTTCCATAAACAACACATTAGATGATGGCTGCAATGGAGGCCTCCCCATTTGTACCCATGCATCTAATGTAAGCACATTTACTTCCGTACCTGTATCAATCAAAATATTTCTCAACAACCATCCATCTACAAAAACATTCAGAGTAATTTCTTTGTCATAGTTAATGCTATCGGGGGGAATATTTTCATGCAGAATATGCCATCCGGTCTCAATACTTGCACGCGGAGTGTTCCCTTTTAACCAAATTCCTAATAGTGGAATGATATTCTCCTGACACAACATTTTGCACACTTCTCTCAGATCATCGATATCAATTTGGACTATCTCTGATGATTTCTTCAGCTCCTTTAAGTACTATATCTCACCCTGAAGATTCCTTACAACTTCCATGGTATCCTTGTAAACTTTCTTCTGATGAGTAGGATTTGGGTACCTTGCATGCAAAACCTCCTCCTTGGCGATCATAGGATTTTGGTGCAATGCCTCTCTTGTGCGCGCCGCTTCAACTCGTGTAGTAATCTTCACTGTCAATACCTCAGGTCCTTTTGCTATCTTGGGCATCCACTAATCTTCTACCGCATGCTGGATTCTAACCATCCTGGTGCCTTTGTTTTCTTGCTTATACTGCTTACTCAGATGCTCATATAAGTCTGGGAACTCTTCATAGCTATGGTTCTTTTTGCAGAAAGAACATGCAATATTATGAGGACATTCACACCTATAGTGGTCAGGAGATCCACACATATAACATGTTCCACGAGGGAACTCACCTCTTCCTCCACCACGGCCTCATCCTCCATATCCACCACGATATCCACGTCCCCTTCCACGACCTCCTTCAAAATGCCCCTCATTCTTGTCATAGCGCGTTTGATTATGAGCTTGATCCTAGTGCTCATTCTTACCCTTAGAATTATCTGTTACACTTGTCTATCGTACCCCAATGTCTATAACATCCCAGATCTGATCAATCAACTGACAATCTTCAGTATCATGGGTCATGGACCGGTAAATTCTACAAAAGCATGATACATTCTTCCTTATCGCGCACTGTAACAAAGGAAAGTGATTAACATCATGATTCAAATGACAGATCTCACAATCCAACAATAATGAGTGTACAGATCTGTGAGGGCAGCTATCCTTGGTGTGACCTTTCAGTTCACAATTTGTACACCAAATTCCTGAGCGCGTTTCATGGGCTGAATTTGCTGATAGCTTCTCTAACTGCATTGCCATAACTACAATTTGTGCCTCTAAGAATGGACTAACACCAGTGTCAATGCTCCCAACTACCTCATCACGTAAATCTACTTTCAGTGCTTCACACAGATCAGTGTATGTCTTTGATCTGAAAATAATCAAGTTTTTATCTACCCGATTTCAGACCCTTGTAGGCTTTAATTATTTGCCGACAATTTTCTCCTTTTATGTAATCAATTTTAAATTAATGCAAGACAATAAAGATAATTGCGCAATAATTGATTACGGAGTTCGGCAATTTCCTACATCTCCGGGTTCTTTCAAACTGTTCCACTAGTCAAAACTTGTAAGTTACAATGGTACTTCCACAAGAAAACCTAATGGAATTTCACTTGCCTATCAATACTTCAGTTCTTCAAAGACTTCCGATGATCAGTCGAATCATTCTTCACCTTCCTAATGCACACTCTCCTTCGGCTTTGATCGGCCTTCCCGACGCTATCAATGCGCCCTCCAGAACTCTGGTCGACAATCCAGGATTTGCAAGTGATTAGTGTGGCTCAATGGGCCTATTGGGTAGTTTACATTTTACTCCCAATCACAAATATTCCATCTACTATTGCCTACAATAATAGGTTTACAAAACTATATTAAAATTTCCCTATTACTAATTCTCTCACATCCCACAAATAAGCTTACAAAATAATAAGCTTCTCGGGCTAATGTGTCCCGTCTTTCCGAGCTCTAGGAATGAGCTTCTCAGTTGTGCCAGTGTGTCCATTACAAAGAAATGGGTTCCCTATTTATACAAAAATAGGGCTCTTAAATAATGCATTTTATTTATCCTTTGGCTAATAATAGCCTAAACCGTCGCATGTGAAATGGGATTAAATCCCTAGTTGGCCGATTGCATTGTTTAATGGGATAAAATCCCAAAATTGAGTGGATAAGGTGAAGGGGGTGGTTTTGCGTTTAGGTGGGTATATCTAGGGGTTAAATTTGATGTCCACCTATGCTTGTCAAATAATTTTCGGGTGACGGTAATTTGTCAATACGCCCTTCAAATACACAAAATAATGTTATTTTTACTAATTATTCTATTTTTATTATATCTTTTGTAATATAAATTTACCTATATTTTTATAATATTTATACAAATCTATATAAAAAATGACGGTCACGTTGTAAATATGCAAGCTGCATGTGACGGTCAGATAAAAAATTTACAAGTATTTTACGTCTAAAATCACAAAAATGTCTAAACGGCCCTCAAATTTAACCCATGGGTATATCCCACATTTTGGGGAAAGGATATTGTTTTGGCTTTAATAAGCCTTTCCACGCATGTTTAAAGTGGTCAAAGGACCACTTGAGGCATAACCGCCCCCACCTCCTTCTCACGTTGATCTCCACGCATGGCATATGCCCCTACCACTGCTTCATCCTCCCGTCCACCACATAGACCTAGTAATATATGGGGGTTTGGAAGATTATGTGGGTGGTTGTATTAATGTTTGGCCAAGTCATGTGGTGTGCTTTATGTCCGCCAAGATATGTGGGAATGTGGTCTTACTAAGATTCGACCCTAAACATTACAAATTGAAATTGTATAGTAATATGGTGAATAATATAAAATTCAACCATATAATACTATGATATTCAAAATGAAAAATGGCTAAGTGGTGGCAAGCCACGTGGTGGCTTGTGGACCCACCATGTCGGCAATAATACCATAGTCCACACGGCGGCCGGGCTCCCCTCCGTAACAAAAGTTGAGCCTCTTGTTCCGACGAGCTATCCTTTTACGACTGTCACAGACTAGAGATCGAAAACCCACAAACGACTCCCTTTGCCTTTTCGCCACGTGTCACAGTTCCCTTGGTCCAATATTGACCAATTGACTAGATTTGACTTTCCCATTGACTGAAATTTGACTAGACATAACTAGAGCTTCTGATTTCCATTTTTTCACATTCTCACAATCGATGGAAAGCTCTTGAAACGATATTCTGCACTGAAACAATTTAGGGATGTTTAGGGAACTTCAAAAATGATCCCCTGATCACACCTCCCCACTGAGAAAGGATTTTTGTCCCAAAAATCTTATATTGGAACATTTTGCCATCCCGTCCTGAATCTGGAAACTTTGCTGCCACCTTGGAAGTTATGCTATAGTAGACCCTTGGGTCTCTTCTCCTGCAACCTTCTCACTTTGATAAATTTTCTCCGATCTTGGACCTATGGACTATGGGCCCACGATGCTTCCGCTGCGCCACTCTGATATCCGAAGAAGACCTCCATGCCTCCTCTGTATGGTGCTAAGTTTCTGAATGAAACCTCAACGCTCATATTATGCGGTGTTAAGCTTCCAAATATCTGACAACAAGGATATTCTTTTACTCTATAACACATCTACTGTCTTCGAGTTGATTCTGCATAATCTAAACTAGTTTGAAGGAACTCCATGTTACTTAGAGCTATGATTGATCTGATGTTGATGATGGACAATGACTTGCCCCTTTTCAGACCTCAATGCCTCTCCTGTGCGGTGCTAAGTCTCTTGGAGACATCAACACCTCCGCTGTGCAGTGGTAAGTCTCTTATAGACCTCAACGCCTCTATTGTGCAGTGCTAAGTCTCTTGCAAACCTCAACGCCTCTGCTACACGATGCTAATTGTGATGATCAGCCACCATTCGAATGTGTGGTCGTAATTCCTTGACTCCAAATGATGTTTCAAGCTAATCTTTTGAGAGCTCCTTTTGTTGACAAACAATATTAGGTACCATTCTGCTAGATGCCCATAATGGCTTCTCCACAAAACAAATTTCCGACCCAATGTCAATGCTAACACTGATTCAAATACCATTATGTTGCATGGTCACAATGCCTCTACATAGAATGAAGTTCTGAGCTGGCCTCTATGAACTCTATTGTCTGCACAAATGGTACATCAATCTCCAAGCTTTATATGAGTCAAATCCTATATACAATCTGTAACAGGTACTCAAAAACTGATTAGGAGATATGTTTGGAGCATTAATCAAATTTTCTAAGTAAGAAAATCCACTGAGTATGGTAAACCTTTCTCTCAGGGTCAAAGCATAATGTGGTGTCCCACTTCGTGTCCCAAAAACACGAGTAAGAGGTTGGACGGGATTGGAAATCGAGGGTGTTCACGCCAACACCTCTTTCACGTGAACCCCCTTCGCCCGAATTGCCACATAGGACAAAGAAAGTGGTTCACGCGAACACCTCTTTGTGCAAACCCCTTTGGGTTCAAATAATTTTGGCGGCACAAAGTTATATATAGATATTTATATAGTTTTGGGCGGCTGATTTAGGGTTTAGGGGGGTTCGGGCGAAGGGGGGTTCACGCAAACCCCCTTCGTGCAAACCCCCTATACGTGGCACATTTTGGCGCCAAATCCATTTGGAGGATAATTTTATGCTACAATGTGCCACTTAGGTGCCACGTAATTAGGGTTAACGAATGAATAAAATTACAAAATTTTAACACAAAATACATAATTTTATTAGCTTTTTAAAAATGTATTTTTCATTTAAAAATATATGTTTTACTATTTATTTTTTAAATTTTGCTAACATATGGTATTTTAGGACAATCGATCTTACACATTCAAACCAATTTGAAAAAAATAAACTTACTATTTGTTGAAGTCTTGTTCTTACCTATGAAAAAAAAATTCAATTGCGATATAAATCTTAAAAGTTATTGGCATAAACATTTGTACACCATTTATTTGAAAATATTTTTACTAAATAATTAATTTAAAAAAAAATAAGTCAAAAAAATATGAAAATTTGACAGCAACTCAAAATTCAAATCTTGAACATATGTCTAAAATTTCATGGTGAAAAAATAAATTTTCGTTTAAAAAAACCTCCCTGGGACAGTCATTCCTCTTTTATAACATAAGAAACAACGTACGAATAAAATTAAGAAAAAGACCATTTTTTTGCCATTTTTTAAATAAAAATTTACATGTATTCTACACTCTAAACACAACATTTCATTAGTTTGTGGAATTTCATGAATGTGTACGGTTTTGTGGCTATTACCTTTAGAAAAACAATGAAACTGAAAATTCATGTTTATAATGGTACGAAACATACCAAAAAGTGGGACATTTTATTGTGCTTTTACGGCTCAACATTTTCTCACAAATTCTAATCTCCAAATGAATTTTGCATACTATTCATCAATTTGAATTATGTAATATATAATTGAAAATTGTTGACTTACCCATTTTAAAGGACTTTCAATTTCAGGTATTCCCTGATCTTGGGTTGAATTTTCAAATGGTGGTGGAGTAGAAACCTATTTTTCCTTTTCAATAGGCCTCCATTCCATCTTTGGCTTGCCATTACTCTGATGGCGAGATGGGTGCAATTTCCAGCAATTTTCCACTTGGTGCCCATTCCTCTAGCAATGAGCACAAAAATTCCTGTTAATCTCCTTCTTCTGGGATGAGGAAATCTTTCTGGCATTTCTCAATTCTACATGACGATATTGGTCTTTCTAGTTTTCCTTGTTCTTGACGAATGACATCAACTTATTCATCAGTGTCCTTCTCTTCTAGCATCTGGCCACATAATGATCATGCAATCCACAAAAAGTACATGGAAAGGAATTCCACATATTCTGAAAATCATAACCATACTTCTTAAGATGGAAAAGTGGATCATAAGTTTTAATGTGCTTATGATTATGGTAAGAAATTGGAGGTGGAATCTCATTACCTCTTCACTGATTTCTATTACCAAATATTTCCTGTGACGATGAAGCACAACTTTCATGCTCAAAATCTTCTTGTAGGACTAGTGGGGTATTCACTTTGCTTTCGGAAGCTTGTATCCCATCAACATTCTTGGAGCATTCTCCAATTTCCATTCCCACACTAGGAAAACCCAAACCTTAATCTAAAACTAAATGGTAGGAAGAAGAATATTCTAGTGGTGAAAAACTTACAGTGCAGTCATCTGCCATTGTCTCTGTATTTGAAGTTGAAGGTATTTCCTTCCTCTGATCACCACATTGCAACCTTGTCAAGATCTCATCCTTGGTTTGCAATTCTGATTTTTAGTGAGTATTCTCCTCTTCCAAGGAGTAATGCATTGATCGCAGGAGAGAGTTCTCTTCATGGATCTGGTGATTATAAGCTTCAACCTCATCGAGCTTCACCTGTTTAGACATCTTGCCCATAGTGCACTTGTACCCTATTCACACAAACTGAACCAACTACACCAATCTTGAAGCAATCACTCTGTTAATCAGATTTACTGAAGCAAATATGGAGCCAAACCAGCTCTGATACCAACTTGATATGAAAATAATCAAGTTTTTATCTACTCGATTTCAGACCCTTGTACGCTTTAATTATTTTCCGACAATTTTCTCCTTTTAAGTAATCAATTTAAAATTAATGCAAGAAAATAAAGATAATTGCACAATAATTGATTTACGAAGTTCGGAAATTGCCTACGTCTCCGGGTTCTTTTGAACCTTTCCACTAGTCAAAACTTGTAAGTTACAATAGTACTTCCATAAGAAAACCTAATGGAATTTCACTTGTCTATCAGTACTTTAGATCTTCGAAGACTTCCGATGATCAGTCGAATCTTTTTTCACCTTCCTGATGCACACTCTCCTTCGGCTTTGATCGGCCTTCTTGACACTATCAATGCACCCTCCAGCACTCTGGTCGACAATCCAAGCTTTACAACTGATTGGTGTGGCTCAATGGGCCTATTGGGTAGTTTACATTTTACTCCAAATCACAAATATTCCATCTACTATTGCCTAAAATAATAGGCCAATAAACAATATTTGTCTATAGTAATTTTAGGAATTTAATATAGTTTACAAAACTATATTAAAATTTCCCTATTACTAATTCTCTCACATCCCACAAATAAGCTTACAAAATAATAAGCTTCTTGGGCTAATGTGTCCCGTCTTTTCGAGCTCAAAGAATGAGCTTCTCAGTTGTGCCAGTGTGTCCATTACAAAGAAACGGGTTCCCTATTTATACAAAAATAGGGCCCTTAAATAAAGCATTTTATTTATCCTTTGGCTAATAATAGCCTAAACTGTCACATGTGAAATGGGATTAAATCCTTAGTTGGCGGATTTTATTGTCTAATGGGATAAAATCCCAAATTGAGCGGATAAGGTGAAGGGGGCAGTTTTTCATTTAGGTGGGTATATCCCACATTTTGGGGAAAGGATATTGTTTTATGCTTTAATAAGCCTTTTCACGCATGTTTAAAGTGGTTAAAGGACCACTTGAGGCATAGCTGCCCCCACCTCTTTCTCACGTGGATCTCCACGCATGGCATGTGCCCCCTACAACCGCTTCATCCTCCCATCCACCACGTGGACCTAGAAATATATAGGGGTTTGGAATATTATGTGGGTGGCTGTATTAATGTTTGGTTGAGTCATGTGGTGTGCTTTGTGTCCACCGAGATATGTGGGAATGTGGTCTCACTAAGATTTGACCCTAAACATTACAAATTGAAATTGTATAGTAATATGGTGAATAATATAAAATTCAACCATATAATACTATGATATTCAAAATTAAAAATGGCTAAATGGTGGTAAGCCACATGGTGGCTTGTGGACCCACCATGTTGGTGATAATACCATAGTCCACACGGCAGCCGGGCTCCCCTCCGTAACAAAATTTGAGCCTCTTGTTCCGACAAGCTATCTTTTTACAACCGTTGAAAACCGGAGATCGAAAACCCACAACCAAATCCCTTTTCCTTTTCGCCACGTGTCACAGTGCCCTTGGTCCAATATTGACTAGTTGACCAGAGTTGACTTTCCCGTTGTCTGAACTTTGACTAGACATAACTAGAGCTCCCAATGTCCATTTTTCACGTTCTCACAATTGATGAAAATATCTCACAATGATCTTCTGCACTGACACAGTTTAGGGATGTTTAGAGAGCTTAAAAAATGATCCCTTGATCAGTCTTAGGTGATAGTGCCCTTCTAAACGGTGTAATCAATCCGCCAACAAACCATTGTGCATGCTGGCTTGTGTGAATATCATAAGATAGCTTAGATAGAAGTGTCTTAAAATGGGCATCATACTCACGTACACTCTCAGTAGTGCCTTGATTGATATCCTTGAGCAAACTAATACTCTTTTGCTCAAACTCAGGGATATGGAACTCTTTCAAGAAAGCATCCTTCAATGCTGCATAATCCACGTAAGTTTGATCAGGGTCAAAATTCCTGTACTAGTTGTGTGCACGTCCTTGTAATGTAGTAGCAAATTAAATTGCCTTTCGCTCAAAAGCCGTGATCCCTTTAGTGCACCACAAGATTTCACACATGTGCACATGCTCAACAAAATCCTCTATGCCTCTATACTCCGAAAGACGAAGAGACATCTCCATATAAATGTTCTGTGGTTGCTGCGAGCCTTGACCATCTGATCCAAAACCTCCTGTGTTCCCTCTACCTCCAGAACCCCCAGATCCACCAGAACTAGAACCAAATATACCTCCTGATCCTCCAGCTGTAGCTGGAATATGACATGTAGATGTACTCCTATGTGCTCCGACAGTAGTACTATATTGAACCCCTACAGTCTATGAGGTAGTTCCACTTTCAGAGGTGAATCCAACATTTTGCGCGCTCACATTCTGTGCGGATGATGCACGTAAGAATGTTCCTCCAAATATCATTGAATCCGTATGTCTTGCCATTGATGTATTTTCTCCTTGACTTACTCCTACTCTCCTACTTCCCAAGTTAGCTTACTGGTTACTTGTCGTACTAGATACTAGAAAACCAAGTGCAAGGGCTAGGTCAACAGGTGGATTAAGATGCACGCTTGAGGCCTAGGTATTCTATGCTAGCGCACTTCTGTATGAGGTCAAGGGGGGATCTCTGTCATGTTTTCCAAGATGGGGGAGTTCCTGATGCTTTGGATCCACGTCTTCTACGTGAGATATAAATCTTTCATGAGCCATCTCTCTCGTCAATTCCATACTTTTTGCAACGGAGCGTTGTTTCTCTATCTCCCTCTCGTGTGCCTTATTATACTTAAGCCGCCTTTCCTCTCTCTACCTCTATCACTAGATCTGCCATCTTTCACCAAACCTGTTCCTGCCCTCGTGCATGGTGAAGTTTAGTTAGCCATCGATTTACTCTCCAGGTTCAAAGTTACCATCAAGATCTTGATCGCCAGTGGAATACCTTGTAGATATACTCCTCTTAGATACCATAAAAATTGGGATTCAGCTACCTCCGGGCAAGAATACGTCAAAATTGAATATTCCATAATATAATTGTTTAGAACACCAAAAAAACACGTATCCCCAGCGCGAATCTAGATCAAATTAACATCATAAAGGGCCTGAAATTCTTCCTATGTCCAGATAAGTACACGATACCTCCAATTCTGATGAGATGCATGAGTAGTAAGCCACTCGTATGGAAAGATAGCAAAAAAAATCTCGTATAGGCTGTCATACAAATTCTATTCTACCCAAGTGCATACATTAAACTCAGATCCACTGCTAAACCACCATGCATATTCTTCCTCCATATCGTGTATCTGTTAGTGCAAAATCACAGCACCCCCAAATGGGTTCTAAACATCTACTTTTCTAAGGCATAATCTTTGGGTGTGATTGTATAACATTGAACTTTCCCCAAGGTGTGGGACCTTGTAAAAGTGGGAAAGTTCTCCAGATTAAAGGTTGGTTCCTATTCCTTTGTTTAGGTGCATACCTGAGAGCTTGCAGAGGCTTTTTCTCTATACCTAATCTAAAACTTGCCAAGGAGACATGGAAAAAGGGATATAAGAAATAAGAAAAAACTAAGCTACAAGGTGATGCAATGAAGGAATGATGAACACTAGTTTTGCCAATAGACACAAACCAACCAAATGCATACGATAATTGAGCACAGATAACCAAATTTATAATGAAAGACCAGTTGCGAGTAGAAGAGACAGAAAGGGTCTAGAATCGATCACAAACGTGTTTTCTTACTCTGCAGATTGATACAATGCATTATAAAACAACCAGGAGGTAAGAATATATTGCAATTTTAATGGAAGGCCTAAACTCCATGAATTCCTTTGCTAGAAGGAAAAGGGAGCCTACAAAACAAAAGAATGTCCAACCCTTTACAATTAATCCCGCCCCTGCATTTATAGATTCGATACAAACGGGAGAAAAAGAAAGAAGCGGGAAAAACAACTCCAAGCTCAACCACCACTATTTTATGTCTCCCATAAAATATGTTCCAAATCTATCTTGACTGCATCAAATCCTTATTCGGCACCTCGAAGGAGGAAGAATTGGTAGAGCAGATCAAATCCGATCTGGTTGTTGAGGCAAGAAGATCCCGCATTAAAGGCCCAAAGATGTTTCTCCATTTTTCACCTACTAGGGCATGAAAAAATGATTTTTTATCTTTCCATGGCATAGATGACATTGAGACGCTTCCAACGGTGTAAGATTTGTAATATTTCGAGCCCTAAGTCGAAATATATGCCCCTTTGAAGTTTGTATCGGGTTCGTACAAATGGGCGGGAAAGCAGTTTGAAAAATGGATCTCCTTTTTAATACGGGGCATGTGGTAAATTGGGTTTGCAGGTCCGTGATTTATCTTTTTTCCCCTTTTCCACAAAAAAAGGTAAAACTCAGAAAACTCACGCGGCCTTGACGCTCCGCTTGGACACGTGGCACCCTTTGGTTGGTTGGGGAGATGCACTTCAATTTTTTATCTCTGTCTTTTGACAAAAGGAAAATTTTCACCTTTTCCTCCAACTCCCCGCTATGACCTTGACTCAAGCTCAAATGCTTAATTTTTCCTTTGGGTAGAGTTGCGGCCCATTTTGTAACTTTTACACCTTTAGAATAACAAGGGGCAAAAACCAACTTCCCCCTGATGGCCTGCTCTAGTGCTACTAGTTTAGGCTTTGCACCTGGCGCTTCCTCCGCTGCCTGCCTAATTTCTATATTTTGGTTAAGTCCTTTGCTCAGCGGGTTCATATTTCTTGACCTGGGACATGTGGAAGTTTGGCGCTTGTTTGGAAACCCTCTCTCAATTCGATCCTTGAATTAGTGCTGTTCCGACACTTAGCACTCTCCGCCGGTTTGCCCCTTTTTGAGACTGGACATGTAGATGCAGCGCGCTCGCTTGAAAGTACGATTTGAAATTTTCCTTTGAAGGAGTGTCGAGTTGACACTTGGAAGCCCCCGCAGGTCTGTGAAATTTTCAATGGTCCCTTTTATCCTTTTGGACTCTGGGCCATGTGGAGAGCTCGCGCTCATTTGGGTCTCCGCCTTTGGACTAACTCTTGGAGATGTGCCAAGATGACACTTGGTGACTTCTACTTGCACTTTATACTTAGCCAATTTTAGACTCTTTCTTGAATGGTTTTGAGCTCGAAAAACTTTGAAACTTCACCATTTTTTCCCCTTCTTGCTCCTAGTTCCTCTGTGGCACTGCCCCTTCTTTTCTGACCCTGTTATTCTATTGTTGAGTCTATTTGTGAACTATTTACAATATTTGAATGAGTTTTCTTAGGTTCTTTCTATGCGGGGTCGTGGCTGATCTAATATTTACCCGAGGGGCAAAATATGGATAACAATTTGGTGACTCACAGGGGTATCTTCCTGCTAGATGAAAGGACCAATTACCTTGTCATAATCATTGGGCATGGAGTCGAAAACAATGATTCTATACTGATTCTACCTCTGATTCACAAGCCCAACTGTTTGCACTCTCGATTTTCATAAGAAATCTCGAAGCGAAGGTTTTTGAGAGTAGAAAATTGTTTTGACCTGGGGCTTCATCTGTCTCTCTAAATGGACTGCATAAGAGCAAAAAAACATCACCAAAACTATATACAAAATTTAAAATCATACATACTCCAAATAGAACATGCAAAGCACTTAGGAGAAGAGAAACCTAAACTGCAGCAAGACAATGTGCACAAGCACTTAGAGGAATAGAAATTAACTAATATGTATAAGGTGATAACCTTCCTTCTAGTAGCAGTTTTTAAGATAGATTCCATTTACTGGAATCTATAATTCCTCACCATCCAATGTAGACAATTGGAAATCATTGCTACTTTTACATCTTGTGACCATGTAGGGGCCACTCCAAATGGCATCAAACTTGGAATGCCTTCCTGGTTTTTCCTGATTTGCATCCCATTTCAAAACCAGGTCTCCTTCCTGGAAGGTCCTTGTTTTTTCCTTCTTGTAAAGAATCTCTCGATTGACTCTCGATTCTTCTCTATTTCTTGGAGTGCATGCTCTCTAGATTCTTTCAATTCTATTAGCTCTGCATATCTGGCCTCCATCGGTTCAAATTCAGACATCTCTAGCTACTTCACGAGCTCTAATGCTGGCAACTCAAGTGATATAGGCAACACTACCTCTTTCCCCTAGACAAGTTTGAATGGAGAGCTGCCTGTGGATCTTTTAGGAGTTATACTATCAGCCCATAAGGCCGATTTGAGATTTGTGTGTCAAGTTCTATGATTCTCATCAAGAGCTCTTCTGATGATCTTTAGCAGGTTCTTGTTTGTGGACTCAGCTTGGCAATTACTTTGAGGGTAATAGTTTGAGGAAGTGCTCAAGTAAGTCCCGTTCTTAATAGCCCATCCTGTGATCTTGGAACCTATGAATGCCAATGCATTGTCTGATATAATTGTGCCTGGCACTCCAAATCTAGTCACTATCCCTTCATAAAAATCTAGTATACTAGACTCATTAGCTTCCTTGAGTGCCACTGCCTCGGTCCACTTGGTGAAATAATCTGTTGCTGTCAGAATCCATTTGTGGCCCTGGCTTGAATTTGGATTGATGACTCCAATGAAGTCAAATCCCCATTGCATGAAAGGTTGGTCGACTGAAATTGGGTGCAATGGAAGTGCTGCTAAATTTTCTCTGGCTTTGAAGAATGCACAATTCTTACACTTTTTGATCCATGCATAGCAGTCACTAAACACTCTGGGCCAATAATAACCCGCTTTCATGATCTTGAGTGCTTTCACCCTTGGAGAAAAATGGCCTCTAACTGCTTCAACATGGAATTCTTGTAACACTCTCTCAACTTGATCTGTCTCAATGCATCTCAACAAAATGCCATTGATGTCTCTTTTGAACAAGACACCATCAATAAGAACATATGGGATGGCCTGTAGTCTGAAATGTATCCTTTTTTATTTACTCATCCCATGAGGACACATGATTGTTTGAAGGAAGTGCACCATGTCTTGAGTCCAAGAAGGAGTAGGTACATCATTATTTCCTTCCTCTTGATTATCCTGTAGAACAAAAACAACCTCCTTTTCACTGTTTGCTTCGTCTTGTTGACCTGAGGCTAGTTGTTTACACAAACCCTTCCCATGGACCAGCTTAGTGACCTTGATCTCAATGTCATATTCCATGACACGAGTGATCCATCCTACACATTTTTCATTCAGATCCTTGTTGAGAAGGAATTTTTTAACTCCCGCATGGGAGACCAATAATTGTATTTTATTATTTGAAACCAGATGCTTAAACTTATTTAATCCTCTGATTACTGCCAGGACTTGATTTTCGATGGAGTATCTCACTTCATAGTCTTTTAGAATTTGACTGAAGAAAGCAATTGGCTGTTCCATACCTTCTTTGTTATGTTGAACTAAGATTGCAGAAATTATGTCAATGCCACCAAAGGCATACAATATGAAGTCTTTAGAGAAATATGGATTCACGAGAGTTGGGGCTTGTGATATAGCTTCTTTGATGGCCTCAAAGATTTCCTTTCCTTCAACTATCCACCTGAATGCTAATATCTTCTTGAACATAAACGTTATTGGCTTAACAAGGGCAACAAAGTTTGGTACAACCTGTGGACAAAATTGATTTTTCCCAGGAAGCTTTGAAGAGATTTCTTGTGGCTTGGCAATGGAAATGCTCTTATTGCTTCAACTCTCTCTGGGTCAATTGCCAATCCTTCTGTTGATACAATATGGCCTAGAAGCCTACCATCATGTGCCAAGAATATGCATTTTTAGGGTTCAATGATACCCCAAAACTCCTACATCTTTGAAACACCTGCCTTAGGTGGAAAAGGTGGTCTACTGCATTTTTGGAAAACACCGTAATGTCATCTAGATAGATCAGTACTATTTTTTTGATCAGTCCTTTGAATGCCATATCCATTGCCCTTTGAAAAGTGGCTTCGGCATTGGAAAATCCAAATGGCATTTTTCTGTAGGCACAGGTGCCCCATTTGGTGGTGAAAGTTGTTTTGAACTAATCATCTTCTTTCACCATGATTTGGTTGTACCCTAAGTACCCATCTAGGAGGGTGAATATCTCTGATCCAGACACCACTTGCAAGATTTGCTCCAACGAAGGGAGTGGGTAATGATCTTTGAGGGAGGCTTTGTTCAAGTCTCAAAAATATACACACAACCTAATATCTCCATTTTTCTTCCTGACTGGGACTAGGTTTGCAACCCAGCTTGAGTGTTTGATTGGAAATATGATACTTGCCTCTATCAGCCTGTTCAACTCTTTCTTCATCAAAGGCTCAATGTGTGGGTTGACTGGTCTCTACTTTTTCCTGATGGGCTCAACAACTGGATCTAGCTCGATTGTGTGTTGTGCTAGCTTTGGGTTGAATCCTCTTAGGTCTTCATAGCTCCAAGAAAATACATCTGGAAATTTTTGGCAAAGTTGTATGAATTCATACCTTTCTTGCTCAGTGGCCACTTTTCCAATTTGAAGTTTTTTTCCTTCTCCAACTGGTATTGACTCTGAATTTTCTCCCTTTATATGTATGTTAGACTTCTCTTTTCTAAACTGATAATTAGGATTGAAAATAGACTCCAATGTCACTAAGTTTTTGGTGAGCTTATTTATATGCAACTGTACTATTTGATTCCCGTATTGCTTCTCTAATCTGCTTTGATTTCTAGCTGAGAATTCAACTTCTTCTTGCAAAAAGTTAATGATCTACTGATCATTCTTGAACACCTGCTAGCATGTATTGTTATTTAGCATTGCTGGCCTCATAACTATATGGATATGTGGCTGTTCCTTGTGTCTTTTGATGCTGTCGACCACATCAACGTTTCTTCGACTGATGCAAGCCTATCAGTAGCTTCATTATCCTTCTTGGGTATGGACACAATGCTGAAGGCCTCAAAATCCTCCATGAGATCCCATACCCTACTCTTGTAGTTCTTGAGTAGGTCATTCTTGATAGCATTAAGTCCTCTGACCTTATTGGCAACCGATTCACTGTCACCAAACACTTGTAAATTCTTGATTCCTAGCTTTATCGCCCAATGAAGACCTTGGACCAAAGCCTCATATTCAGCAGTGTTATTTGAGAAGGAAAATTGAAATCTAAAGGATAAATAATATTTCATACCTTTGGGGGACATAATCATAGCTCATCCTCCAGCTCCTTGTCTACTCCTTGAGCCATCAAAGAACAATTGCCATACCTCATTGTCATGTTTATATTTTGGCTTAATTAGGTCGGGAAGAGGATGATTCTCTTCATGTAGATAGTAGACACCTAGCTCATATTCGTCCATCTCATTATAGGGGTCAAAAGCATGTCTTTTGTTGGCCCACTCATCGAGAGTCAAGTCTGGGATACATCCCACCTTGGTATCTGCTTCACAAGTGCTTAGGAGGTCTTCTTGATCAAAAGCTGAGTAGTTGGCATTGATTAGGATAGGAACATAAGATTTAATATGATAATCAACAATGGGCTTAGATCTGATTGTGGCCTTTGCCCCATACCTTGTTCTAAAGAGCATATGTGACCAATTAGCAGATAGATAGCCTCCAATTTTGGCAGTGAAGTCCCTGGACAAACACAAAACAAAATGTGGTGGAAAATCTATGATTGATATGTTTTGCAAAATAGTCACATTGGGGCAGACATGCAGAGTTAGGCTCAGATCCTTGATGATTCCAACAGTTGTCACCGTTGTCCCATCTAATTGCACTACTCCTCTAGAGATGACTTCATATTGGAGACCCAGCTGATTAGCTATTTGCTTGGGCATTGTAGAACTACTTGCCCCAAAATCAATCATACGATTGTGCACCAATTTGTCTCCAAAAATCAATGAAACATAGAATGGAGGAGGTCTCAGGTTCTTACCTTGTTGTTCTTGATGGTTTTCCCCAAGTTGAGCTGTATTGGTGAGCACTTTCTCTTACTGGTTAGGGGTGTGATTTGAGCTTGACCAATTTTTTATAGCAGTCTGCAATAGATCCCTTTGCCCTGGAATGGTCAGTGACTCCTATAGTGAAATGTTCACACTTTTCCTCTTCATTTGCTCAATGATATTGAATGAGCTATCCTTTTGCTGCCGCTTCCCAAGCACATTTTTCTCTTGCACATGGGCTATTACACTGGTGCCTGAGTAGGTCTGGAAGGTGCTTGGATTGACTTTACACATTGGGAGTTGTATTTTGAATGCCAATACCTTGCTGAGTGACGAAGGGTTGAGGATCACCTGAGATTGGTGAATTTCCATCTCTAATATTTCTCCTCTTAGACCGTGTATTGACAGCTATACTTTGAGAAGGAGTTTGATTCATTCCATAGAATTCTTTAGCCTACCAATTGACAAGCATAGTTTCATTTGGGGGTCCCTCTTGCTGAGCTCCTTGCTGCTGGCTTTCTTCGTGGTTAGGTTCTTGTGACACACCAATGGTTTGCACCATCAGAGCCTGATTTAATGCACCATTGAAGCACATCGACTAATTATGTGGCTGATTACATGGGAAACACCATTCATACTCTTATGCCATGTTATTCTGTGTTGGAACCAATCCCATTGATGTTGAAACTGTGTTTGGGTCATATGACCTGAAAGGTCTATCAACTTGAGGTTGCCCTTGGTGTTGAATTTGATTTACAGCCTGGTCTGGTGGCCTATTTTACTAATATGGGGGTTTGGCCTGATACTGAGCCTCAGGCTAATATGGCCTAGAACTCTAAGCCTGCTATCTTTTGATGGTTACTATCTCATTTCCCAAGTTTTGTAGTTGTTTCATCACTTCCTGAAGCTCCTTTGAGGTGTTAGATGATGAAGTGGAGGCTTCAGCTGAACTTTGACTCCTAGGGGTGGGTATAGGAGATAATGTGGGTGTTTGGCTGGTACCCGGGTTTCTTAATTCGGGGTAAAGGGGCATGGATGGCCTAGGGGTAAGTTTTCCAGCCTAAATCAAATGGTTCTCAGCTCTTATGGAAAGGCTATAGGTTGCAGGTAAGGTTGTGCCCCCCATTGACTGAATCATTAAAGAAATATCAGAATTTAAAGCCCTAAGAAAGTATAAGAAGGCACCTTCATTAGTGGGCTTTACTGCTGTTGGAATCCTGTCCCAGGTTCATTGAAATATGAGGTTAAAGTACGTCAGTTGCTCATTTGGGGCTCTCTTGATTGTTGTTAGTTTCTCCAACAAAGATAAGTTATCACCTTTTTCTCCAAACTGGTTGTGAAGAGTTGTGCACAGTTGGTTCCAGTTTGAAAAGAGCCCGCTTCAAGGCTCCGAAACCATTGTGAAGCTTTACCTTTGAGTGAAGAGGCTAGCAACTTGACTGCAATATCCATCTCATGGATCTCATAGATTGTACAGACATTTGCAATATCTTAGACATGGTCACCAGGAGAAGTCTAGTTTTCCCCAGTGCAATATGGGATGCTCTTTAATGCTGTAATCGAGATCAGATTTTGTGCATTCAGGGCGAGTGGGCTGCTACCAGTGAAGTTGACATAAGGATTTGGTTGAGCCATTCTAATCAGCCTGAGTACCCTTCTTGTTTGAAAGAACGGCCTACTAGGAGGAGGTGTTGATAAGGCTCTGTTTGGGAGAGATGGAGACCTTTGGGCTCTTCTTATTTTCCTTCTGTCTAGAGACAAGTGTATGTGTACAAACTATCCTTCCTCTCTTGTTCTAGACCTTGTTTGTATCCTTCTCATGAACTTGCTTAGATTGCTGAAACCAGTGGATTTGTTTCTTTTGGAGTCGCTAGATGTACAATTTTAAAACTTCTTAAAAGTTAGAATCACAACAAGTGCACATCAATCTTCCTGTAATAAGATGGAGATTTCTCTGTCCCACTGGGCGTGACAAAATTGTTAGTGAAAAATCACAGCACCCCCAAATGAGTTCTAAAAATCTGATTTTCTAAGGTAGAATCATCTGGTGTGATTGCATAACATTGAACTTTACCCAAGGTGTGGGACCTTGCAAAAGTGGGAAAGCTCTCTAGATTAAAGGCTAGTTCCTATTCATTTGTTTAGGTACATACCTGAGAGCTTGTAGAGGATTTCTCTCTATACCTAATCTAAAACTTACCAAGGAGACAAGGAAAAAGGGATATAAGAAATAAGAAATAACTAAGCTACAAGGTGATGTACCGAAGGAATGATGAACACTAGTTTTTCCAATAGATACAAACCAACCAAATGCATATGATAATCGAGCACAAATAACTAGATTTATAATGAAAGGCTAGATGTGAACAGAAGAGATATAAAGGATCTAGAATAGATCAAAAATGTGTTTTATTGCTCTACAGATTGATACAATGTATTAAAAAATAGCCAGGAGGCAAGAACATGTTGCAATTTTAATGGAAGGCCTGAACTCCATGAATTCCTTTACTAGAAGGAAAAGGGAGCCTACAAAACAAAAGAATGTCCAACCCTTTACAATGAATCCCGCCCCTGCATTTATAGATTCGATACAGACAGGAGAAAAAGAAAGAAGCGGGAAAAACAACTCCAAGGTCAACCACCACTATTTAACGTCTCCCATAAAATCTGTTCCAAATTTGTCTTGACTGCACCAAATCCTTATTCGATGCCTCGAAGGAGGAAGAAGCGGCGGAGCAGATCGAATCCGATATGATCCTACATTAAAGGCCCAAAGATGTTTCTCCATTTTCACCTACCAGGGCCTAAAAAATGATTTTTTAATCTTTCCATGGCATAGAGGACGTTGAGACGCTTCTAATGGTGTAAGATTTGCAATATTTCGAGCCCTAAGTCGAAAGATATGCTCCTTTGAAGTGTGTATCGGGTCCATACAAATGGGCGGGAAAACAGTTTGAAATATGGATCTCCTTTTTAATATGGGGCACGTGGCAACCAGATTAGGGAAAAATCAGATTTGTGGGTCCGTGATTTATCTTTTTCCCCCTTTTTTGCAAAAAAATGCAAAACTTAGAAAAATCCCGTGGCCTCGACGCTCCGCTTGGACACGTGGCACCCTTTGGTTGGTTGGGGAGATGTGATTCATTTTTTATCTCTATCTTTTGACAAAAGGAAAATTTTCACCTTTTCCTCCGACTCCCCGCTTTGACCTTGAATCGGGCTCAAAACTGACTTTTTCCTTTGGGCGAAGTTGCGGCCCATTTTACAACTTTCACACCTTTGGAATAACAAGGGGCAAAAACCAACTTTCCCCTCGATGGCCCGCTTTAGCATTGCTAGTTTAGGCTTGCCACCTGACGCTTCCTCCGTTGCCTGCCTAATTTCTATATTTTGGTTAAGTAATTTTCTTGGTGGGGTCATATTTCTTGTCCTGGGACACGTAGCAGTCTATCGCTCATTTGGAAACCCTCTCTCAATTTGATCCTTGAATTAATGCCGTTCATACACTTGGCACTCTCTGTCTGTCTGCCCCTTTTTGAGACTGGACACGTGGAGGCATCGCGCTTGTTTGAAAGCCCGATTCGAAATTTTCCTTTGAAGGAGCATCAAGTTGACACTTGGCAGCCCCCGTAGGTCTGTGGACTTTTCAAAGGTCCCTTTTATCCTTTTGGACTCTGGGCCACGTGGAGAGCTCGTGCTCATCTGGGTCTCCGCCTTTGGACTAACTCTTGGAGATGCACCAAGCTGACACTTGGCAACTTCTGCTTGCACTTTATACTTAGCCAATTTTGGACTCTTTCCTGAATGGTTTTGAGCCCGAAAAACTTTGAAACTTCACCATTTTTTCCCCTTCTTGCTCCTGGTTCCTCTACGGCACTGCCCCTTCTTTTCTGACCCTGCTATTCCATTGTTGAGTCTACCCAAGACCTATTTACAAGATCTAAACGAGTTTTCTCAAGTTCTTTCTATGCGGGGTCGTGGCTGATCTAATATTTTCCCGGGGGGCAAAATATGGATAACAATATCCACTCCTCAATACTTGCTAGAGTTAACTAGTACGTCTTCATCGCGAACCATCTTGAAAAAAACTGAAAAAGAGGTCTTGGAAATGGAACCAATGATGCAGCCTAGAATTTACTAGATAACACCCTAGATGTGCTGACACATCACTCAACCTAGACTGAGCACTCATCCAAAGTGTGCAAAGGTACCAGGTCCCTCTTAGGGTTGTTATAAAAGAATGTTAGCGTGATGAAGGAAGAGACATATATATCCATAACTAATCCACCATTCTACAATGCATTCTACATTCAGAGCTATGAAAAAACAAGCCTAAACAATAATCATGATTGAATTAATAACATGCACACTACTCAATTACACACAGGAATGACACTTAGATCCAGCCAATATCTTCCATCTATTAATAAACACCGAAGCTCCTTACAATAATGGTAATCTATACCAATGCGCGCATGGATCTGATACAGTAATCCAATCACGTGCGCATACCTCTATACCTTTATACATCCATCTCTCTCTGTGTATATTCTACTATGTACTTCATATCATATATATAGGGTGGGGACTTGCCCTTCACTACTTATCTATTCCAGAAATAGGCCGCATGCTATTAATAGCCACACACCATTTACAGGCATAGCCAAACATGCAAGTGTGCTATCTATAGACCTCTTGCAGTTGACTGAAGGGACAATCCTATTCTTAGCTCGTCTCCATGCAAAACGCTTGATCCGATCCTCTAAAGATAGTCAATGCGTGGTGCGCACATCTCTACATCGTTGGTGTGTTCCGCACGCCATCTTCTAAAAATAGGTCTTCATGCTCAAAATCGGCCAAGTCCTGAATGTTGAAATTTCCCTCTGCATGCGGGTTCTTCCTGTCCCTTCGCGCCCTTGATCCTGGCCTTCTCTCCCGCACGGACTTCTTGTGTGATCTCTAACAAGTATTCTCTAATCAAAAAGTGTACTCTATTCCCTTTCGACCTTGAATAGGGTTTCACACTTGGAATCTATGTTTGTTTGTAGTAATGTGATTCTAAGGGTGGATTGGTTTTACTATGGGTCTAGTGACACCTTGGAACACCTTTCCTTCCACAATTTTTTTTGATTTCGTAGTCTAGTGACACCCTACCTCTTATTACTTCAACATTTGGGACCAATCACCCCCAATACATTTTGAACGACCTTTATTTTTTAACTAAATAATTAAAGTGTCCTTGTCTCTAAAGACCTTGAAACTCATGGAACATCCTCCTTATCTCCATGTGGTTCAAAAATGACTGACATTTTTTTCCCATGCTATGATACTTTCTCTTGGATTGGCACACAAGTGGTGCATTCTGCAACATATCTACTTTGGAAAACAAAAAATCTATCAAGTACACTCACTTTTTGTTTTTTAAACTAGTAAATTTCATTTAATTGATTAAAGGAGGAGAAATGTAGACATATAAATTTGGAAAATTATTATTACATAACACTTTTAACAAATTATTTATATATCGCTCTTAAACAATGAAATAAGCATCTAGTGACGCAAGTCCTTATTGGTCATTGTCTTGGTTTTTTGTCATAGAGATTTATGGTTTTTTCATTAACAATTTAGGTCTTTGGATGGGACTATCAATGTTGGACAAAATTGATAAATAATACTATTCAAAATGGACTGCTCCACCTTGGATAACTTTTGTCTCCTTTTTTTACCATTTTTCCTTTTATTACTGTTATTTAATTTTGCTTCATATGGTATGGGTGATCTTTTACATGCCACTAGGTTTTAATTTCAAAGTAAGGGACTCCTATATATACAAGTTTTTTAGAAGGTATGATCTATCTAACAATTATCAAGAATTATCGTAGAATATCTCAAGAGAACGTCACAAGAGGAAAATTACTATTGTTTAAACATATTATTTCTATACACAATGGTTACACTTGGAGCACATTTATTAGCTAACCTTCTATTTGTATTGAAGAGTAAAGGAAAAGTTAGGATAAGGGAGATGGATTCATATACACCATTGCACAAGCACTATAAGAACTACATGGAGTTTGAAATTTAGTGCAACACTTGTTTTGAATCATAGGGGGTGACCACCGAGTCATTCCAACTCAAAACACCTAACCTTTTTTTATCTAATGTCTATTTGAGTGTTGGAACAAGAAGCTAGGGTTTTACAATTATGGGTATGGATGTGAATGTCCCAAAATTTTGAATATACACATAGGAAGTGCACAAATAAATAAAGTGACACAAAAATTATAAGAAGCACACACTCAACAAAGATGAAACCACCAAATAGGGACCAAATCACCAAACGGTTTGGTCCAGAAAAATGATGAGCACATTAGGATATCCTCAACACATTGACATTCAAGCCCATATAAGTTAAAGAAACATCTTGATCACTATATGAGTTAGCTAAGTGGTTATTCTAACCTTATTTTCCCTTGTAGTTGCTTGATTGAATGTATGTGAATACAAATCCTATTTTCTAGATCTATATATTAATGTGCATTATCTGATTACTCAATTATTTAAATTAGAAATGTTTCCTCATTATTAATTTTAAGTTTAAATCACATACCTATGTCACTTTGTCTTAGCTGATAAATTGGTGCAATCTCTTCTAACCTTAACCTGATTTAATCTTATGCATTTTTTATTGAATATCTCCCTATTTAATATAATTATGCTTCCTAATTCATCTTTACAAAAAATAATCAATCATAAGTAAGATTTAAACATAATTTTGATCTTACACTCTTACCTCCCTTGTTAACCATTCACAACAAGATGTTGGTTTCCCTCCCTTAAAAATGTTTTTGCATGCCACAACTAGAACATATAAATCCTTCATGTTAATGTTATAAGATATGTGTTATCCTCCAAAGTATCAACTAGAAAGAATTTTTTTCTTTTTCTTACACGAATAGGTGTTACAAATTTCAATATACATGCATTAACTGTACATGCATCCCTTAAAATCTCAATAAAGGAGATAGATCCCCTTAACGGCTACACATTGGCATCCTTCTATGGAGAAATGAAAGATACACATTATGTCTTCATTGACGAGATGAGCTTCATTAGGAAAAACTATTTTTGCGCATAGATATGTTGTTGCACGAGGCATTCCCTCATCAAAAGAACAAACATTTAAAGTTTGTTCAATAATCTTTTTTGACAACCTTTCTCAACTAACATATGTGAGAGACAAGCCATTGTATGTGGGGAATCCAACTTCAACTATACTTTAGAAAAGCTTAAATTTACAATTGTCAATTAGGATGTTCTTTTCTGCCGGCAAGAAGCATATGATAAACATATTAAATTACATAACTTGATTAAAAAAAATAGAAATGAAACCCCACTAAACAAGATTGCAAATAGCTCACATCCCAAACAAATACCTTCTTATGTTCAATTGAAGATAAACAAATGTTTGAAGCTTGTATCCACCTCTATGTAACTAATGACGTGGTGACATTGCACAATAGGTATATGTTATATTTATTAAATGTTCCAGTTTTATAATGCAATGTACAAAAAAGAAATCGTGAGTCTTCTTCATGATCTAGTGATGAGTACTTAGAGAGTAAAGTGTTGTGCATTTACTAAAAAATCATAAATATAGTATATACAAATTCTTTCTGAGTCACCCAACCTTCTACAATTTTTCATCATCTCTTTTTATAGCTACATCAACCCAAAATGGGATGTCAACAACTCCAAGCATGTCCCTATCACATTTGTGACAAGAGGGAATCGTAGATAACTATATTTGAAACTACTATGCGGTTTTAAAATAGAAAAATCTCAAAAGTTGACATGAAATAAAGAAATGGGTGATATTGGAAATTTTGAGTGACAAAGCCTACCATTCATGATGATTTA
Source organism: Taxus chinensis (assembly GCA_019776745.2). Taxonomy (NCBI): domain Eukaryota; kingdom Viridiplantae; phylum Streptophyta; class Pinopsida; order Cupressales; family Taxaceae; genus Taxus; species Taxus chinensis. The sequence continues at coordinate 303,132,456 of CM034146.1, forward strand.
CCAGTGACAGCTTTGATAAGCCTCCATATATTGCCTGCTTTTTCATTCAAAAATATGTAAGATTGTAAGAAAATTAAAACACAACAATAAGATTACAAGAAGAGCAATGGTTTGCTTGATATTATTGTGACATCCTAGCCTCTTCAACCAACTACAAAATTTCTTAACCGCTTCTCACATCAAAGCTGCATCTTCCTCGTTAATTTCCAATATTAAATGTTTTTAACTATGATCTTCCAATCCGCTGGAAAAACAAAAATAAAAAAATGAAAGTAGTTGCGTGTCTCACTTTGTTTTTTTTTTTAATATGCATTGTAAAAGGTTGCCCATGTCACTTAGATTGTTCGATTTAGTCTCCAATACACAAATATTTGTTTTCTTCTACATTAGGCAAGAAGATAGGTTACGTGAGTGAGTAGTATGGACTCTTGGTTTGTTTTTTTCTTTAATGGGAGTATTCTAGATAGGTATAGACTCTTTTGGGTTTGTTTTTTTCCTTTTTGCTTGATGGGATGATTTTCTATGAGGTTGAATAAATGAAATGAAGAAGTAGATTTGCTGCAGTAACAAAAAGAGACCGTCTATGAGTGGGATTCTTCCACTTGTCACTTTGAATTTAATGTTTTAGGTAGTTTTCATCAGCATGTCATGTAATGTAATGGATGAGCTTATCCTTTGTGTAAGTTTGTATAATATATGTTGTGAGAAAAAGTATTTCTTATTAATTGTGTTAATGTTATTTTTTTCATCAAATTATTGTTAGTGTTTTAATGGAAAGAAAATGTGCCCTATTTTATCAAAAATGAATGTGTGAGAGAATAATAAGTCACATAGATTATAAGGTGGAAGTCAAAACTAAACAATGGAAACAATTTATTGTGAATCGTGATAGATAAACACCACGTAATGGAACATGTTCAGTTTGATTTAATTGAGTTAAATATGTGGTATATAAATATGAAAATCATGGCTTTCAAGGCATTGTTGCACATCATATACAAGTAATTGGTTATAAACAAGGTGTGAAACATTAAAAACTTTGAAAATAGATGGCTAACTGGTTTTGATGGGTTTTTGTGGAAATAAAGAAAAGAAATGCTTTATATTACCATAAAATACAAACATAAATAAAATGGAAACATATTCCTTATGAAAACCCTGTGCATGAGTAGAAATATGAGGAGTCTCAATGGGTGGCACTGTGTTTATAGAGAGACACTGCTGACGTTAGAGTGAGAAGCATAAATATGATAACTGCCATGAATGAGGCAACCAAAGCACCACCAACATGATCGCAAAATTTGTCGAAGAGGTTACATATGGGTAACCATTGCGTATGGGAATTCCCCTTGTGACCCACATATGCTATTGCCGTTGCGGCCGATGCTCCTGCCATCACCAATGCCACCATTACCTGCACTAATCACCATCCATTTTTCCTTTATTACAAGTAGAACAAATTATGTCTAACTAGACTAAGGGAGTGCAAGAAGAAGTACCAAGTCTAAAAAGAAGATCACAAATTTAGTTGCAGCGCTCATATGCTTGGGTTTGAGGAGAGTAATTGGCAGCGACAACAAGGCATATCCTCCTGCTATAGCATTGGCTACCATGAAGAATCTACACATACACTTTGAATCAAAATCGTTTGATCTAAATCTCACATATGTTAGCAAGTAAAGAGAGATTAAGCCCTAAGCAAACTAGATAGATGTCTAGGGCACTATCAATTAGCGCTCAACTTAAAATTAATAGTTGTTTGCAAGGCTGACTGGTCAGCCAATCAATGATAAATCCACCCCAAAAAGTGATAAACAACCCATTCGTTGTTAACTAGTCAGCCTATGCAACAACAATTATTAAGGGATGCGGAATATATAGATTCTCCCTAGGTTGGCCATTTACTTCCTACCAATCATTATTATTGTTGTAATATATTCATGTTGAGCATAATACCTATCATAACTAATATAATATTATATTGTAAACCATGTAAAGTCAATAATATGGTAGTGTCTCAGAAAGACTAGATTAGTCAGAGGAACCTAATTGCTTAAGGTTACAATAGTTAGATGGTGTCAAATTTATAAGAATATTAGTAGGTTGACAGCTTACTACACACCAATTATTATTATAGTTTGAATATATTAATGTTGAACACTCCCTATTAATGATAATATAATTTTAAAACTTAATTTGTGTAAGATTAACTATATGGTAGTGTTTTGGCTTGATAAAAATGTCTTATATGATTAAAGAAATGTAATGGTTGTTCTTGGTGAGGTTTTGTTTAAATTAATTAAAAAATCTATGCATTTTGTATGATTAATGAAGTTGTTTATATTGTTTTGTAAATATTAATCTTGAAGGGATAATTTTAGAAAATGATTTATAAAATGTAATAATTTTTTTCAGAGAATATTTTTTAAAAATGATGTTACAATAGAACAAACCAAAATCATTCAAACTCCAATATTTTTAGAAATAATCCTTTTCAACCCTAATACTTAAATTGACTTGTTTTCAAAAGAACAAATATTTATTTTTGATGATTAACCCTAATGTTTTGATAAAAGATCATTCTTAACCCTAATTATGTCCAGCAAAACAATCTAATACATATTTTTTTACAAATTAAATGGGAGATTTGAGATCCAAATTTTATCTAAGGCCTTGAGAACTCTTAATCCGACCCTGTTAGCAAGTTGAATCGTTAACCCAGAAAAGAAAAACGATCCGCTACTCAAAACTTTTTACAAACAAAAAAAACTTACAGGAATGCTGGCGAGTAATTATATTTAGCCTTTAATGGAGCACCGAATACGTGAAGGGTCTGTTTATTGGTGCCAATAACAATTGCGGCTGCCAAAGTAGCTGCGATTGCTACCAGTCTCAACCCCACTTGAACGAAACGTATATGACGGCCTCCAGAAGTTGCAGGAATTCCTTCTCCTCTTCCTCCTGATTCTGTCTTTTTTGTATCCATCTTTTTATTTCCCTCTCGCTAATCTGATCACACCTCACCTTAACGTTTATTCTCTGAATTTTGAAGATAAACAAACAACTTATATAATGCTACGTTCTTACATATATATATATATATGGGATGTTTAGGTTGGCCTGCTCAAGAAACTCAAACTCTTCACACCATCTGATGCGAGACAGCTCGGGCACAAATAATTTAAGCTTTGATTGACCCCCTTTTTCTTCGAATTTCCAGTTTATCGTGGAAAATATTCCATCACCAAACACACAACAAATTAAAAAAATCATTCAGTGAAGTTATATAGGCCTATCGGCCTAAAAATAATGGAGGATGGTCGATTTTTCACGTTTCGATCAATGATCATCTCGTTTTCAACATTTTAACTGATTTTCAGATGGAAAAGGAGGTATTGGAGTTCCGAGATGCAACTTTCAACTCGCCACTAATATCAATGAATTGACCAGACTTGTTGTTCGTGAGTTGGCCATGGGCTGTGGGGCATTCGGTGGTGACAGATGCTACTTATAGTCTAAAATGGTGTTTCTGCTAGACTGGTAGAATTTCACGTCCCTTACAGTGCCATCCATTTTTTTATTGGACGTCAATCAAACTTTGATTGATGGCGTTTTTTGAGTATTGAGAGTCACCTGTGGCTGTCAATCAAACTTTTATTGATGGTATTTTTCAATATTGAAACCCACCTATGCCTGTGTGACAATCCAACGTTTAGTCAGAGTAATGGTTCAATATTGCCTTTAAAAGTGTGGACACGCATTCCAATAAAACTATATATATACAAATGAGGATGTCATCTCAAAGAGGCCTCTCGTGTTTTAAACAATTTTGTTATTATAATGTTATATTATTTTTGTTTCAATTACAATATATTTATGTTATTGGATTCATTTGTCAAGAATCATTGTATCCGCTATCAAAGTTTTTGATAGTGCCATGTTTCATAGCTACTTCAATAGTTTAAGGTGTTTTGTGAGTATCCATTGTATGGTATACCCAATGTTTTTCTTATAATAAAATTAAAACCTAACATTTATGACAATTGTATTAAATAATATAAATATACAAACTTATCCTTTGCAGGTCACTTCATTAGGTGTTTATATGCTTTTCCAAGACGTCAAATCCCATAACAACTACCACAAAGTGACAAAACTATGGAAGAATCTATGGCTTATGATTGTGAAGGATTACATGTGCCAATTTTTGGAGTGTATGTTAGGCTTAAAGCTTTCTATAGATAATAAGACAGTGAAATTTTATCTAACATTGATTTATAGACTATGGAAGCATAATGTTTTTTTATTTTGTTCTCGTGTATTTAGTTGTCCATTGAATCTAGATCTATATTGGGTTCTGCCTTTTTGTCCTTTTTCTTTTAATTGTTTTTTTTTTCAATTTATTTATTTTTAAATAGTATGAAAGAATTCAAATGACACGTATTTGATGCTACATGTTTAGGGCATTTTAATTATCTACTTTCTAGTTTGTGTATGTTCTCTCAATTTTAGGAACCTATAGATGCAAGTGTATAGGTTATGCATTATAAAATGATAATGACAATTGACAATAGTTTTTTCGTGCTTCATTTTTCAAGTAATTGAGTAATGGTCGTGATCTAAAACATGATATATTGACAAGATGTTTTGGCATGGTGTAGATGTTGAGTGTGTCACCTAACATGTCACATGAAAACAAACTATTGAAATGGAATGCTGAGTGTGTAGATTGTGCTCATGTATGAAAATTCATTTGGCATGTGAAGAAGTAAGTTGCAAATGTGTTGACGTGTCATGGGACTATGAGGTTTGGTGCATCATTGTGAGAAGTTACATGTGTTATAAGAACGTGTGGGACATTGTACAACTTATGAATAATGCATTCAAATTCGTAGAAGCTGCATATATTATGAAGGGAATTAACACAAGACTATAGTAGCTACAACCTAAGGTGTGACAAATGCAATTCTCTGGTAGTAACAAGTGTTGCAATGTGTTATTAGAGGAATGAAAAACCTGTGAGGGTTGTGAAACAAGTGCACAACTTGTGTGGGACTATGCAAAGAAATGTACCAAAGTACTACAAGACTTTTTTATGAAATAAAGTGTACTACGAGGCAAGTGAGAGCTATACGACATGTAGCAAAGGTTTTCTCCAATATTGTGAGATACTACTAGGATGTGTGCATGTGACAAGACACCACAAACATGAGGATCCCACTTTATATAATACAAGTATGGAGACTTGCGTTGCACTTGTAATTTGTTACAAAGCTACACACAAATCATTATCCATTTCTTGAGAAGCAATGGTCCCTATTTTATCTCTGGCTATTTGCAATAACTAATCTAAAGCTATTGAAGGTTATACCACTTAACTTGATCAACATATTGTCTAGGCTTGACAACTCAGAACAAATGATGTGTATCATCAAGGGTGCCTATGAATTTGACATTGATTATATAATCCTTCTCTTCGGGATACAAGCGTTGTGGATATAAATTAAAAGGGTGCATTTTATGTCATTGTTATCTAAAAAAGTGGAGTAAAAAAAGCTTAAGGATCTCTATGTTGAATATTGGTTGCATGCCCAAGTATGGATGTAAATCATAAAAAAATGTGTTCTCAATAGTTGCGTAAAGAAGGGAGTAGCAAATTGTAACATCAAAACTAGGTTAATCTAATTAAGATATTGTAGTACAATGTGTATTACAATATCAAAACAAATAATATATAAACATAGTCATATAAACATTATAAGATAATATTCGATCAATGCAAATCGTGAAAAGCAAAGTACAAAAAGACTAGGATTAGGCTTTAGAAATAAATTTTGTTTCATGATGTTTAGATATGTGATATTTCTCTAAAACTAAGTTAATACATTATGTAGAGTGTCAAAATGATAGTTGTAAATTACAAAAGTCTCAAAATGATCCCTAGATAGGTTCACTTTCTCTGAAGAGGTTCACGCAATGAATTCGTTTCAAGGCTACCATTTGTGTCTTCCTCTACTATGACTTGTGACTAAATTATTGTAGTTGGTGTGACTATATATTTGGATCTAGGATTTTTTCTTGAAATCATGCAATCACAATTATCTTATGCTCTACTTGGAATGTAAAAGAAAAGCCCTATTAATGCCTTCAACATTATGCAATGAAATTCGGATTCAATCTTGGAGCATGA